>CM052543.1:55357950-55441809 GCA_028533065.1 Trachops cirrhosus
TCAATTTATATCTTGTGCTTGTACTTTAGGTGTTATATCTAAGAAACCATTGCTAATCCAAGGTCATGAAGTTTTAAACCAATGTTTTATTCTAACTTTGTCTCCTTTGACATAAGATCCCTGGTGAGAAACATGATGACTAGAATCTAGTAGATTCTCAAAGAAGTGTTCGTTGAATTAATGAATGGGTGTATTGGGACAACAAAACAAAGAAGCAAGTGAAATATAACAAAAGACACTGAAATAGAGTTGTCAGTGACCAGAGGGGAGAGGGGAGGGAATTTCAGGGGAGAAGGGAAGGGTTTACAGGAACAAATATAGAGGACACATGGTCAAAACTAGGGGTGTTGGAAAGGGGAGGGAGGAGGGGAGGAATGGGTGGGTGGGCTGGAATGGGAATAAAGGATAGAAACTGTACTGAATAAACTAAAATAAAAATTAAAAAAAAAAAAGACAATTAACTGAATTAAAAATGAGCAAAGGATTTGAATGGACATTTCTCCATAGAAGATATACAAATGGCCAATAACACATGATAAAATACTTAACATTAGTCATCATGCAAATGCAGGTCAAAACCTCAATGAAATAATATTTCACATGACTATAATAAAAGAGATGGACAATAAAAATTGTTGGTGAGCATGTAGAGAAATTACAACCCTCATACACTGATGGTAGGAATGTAAAATTGCATAGCCATTTTGGAAAACAGGTAGTTCCTCCAAAAGTTAAACAGAATTATTATATGACCCAACTATTCCATTCCTCAGTATACACCAAATTGTGTAAAAACATATATTCACAAAAAAACATGTACCTGAATATTCTTAGTAGCATTAATTATAATAGCCAAAAGGTGGGGGGAACGTAAATATCCATTAATCGATGAATATATAAACAAAATAAAGACTATCATTTAGCCATTAAAAGGAATAAAATACTGTCACATGTTTCAATGGATGAACTTTAAAAATATTATTCAAAGTGAAAGAAGTCTATTTGTCCCTAAAGGTCACATATTTTATGGTTCAATTTATATGAACTATCCAGAAGAGTCAAAGAATGTAGATTAGTGACTGCCAGGGGCTGCCAGGAGGGGCAAAGGTGAAGTGACTATTAATAGACACAAGTTTCTTTTGGAGATGGTAAAAATGTTGCACTACCACTAATACATAATTATAACATTATAAACATACTAAAACCACCAAAGTGTACACTTTAAAAAGATAAATTTTATGGTATGTAAATTATGTCTCAATAATTCTCTCTAATGAAGGAGTTTCAAAGACAATGGAAAGGAAAGAAATCACTATTTACAATGCAAAACAAACATTTATTGTTTAATATAATAAGCATTGGTGAGTTGTGTCATACATATAAAAAAGTTACAAAACAGGAACTAATATGAGGGGGGTCCCAAAAACTGGAATTTATTTATAAAAATTATGTAGTCATTCTTACATTTAAACTTCAGTCACCTTCGAAGTCCCTTGATGCAATACAACTATTGGGACTTTCCAAAAACTGATCAAAATAGTTTTTGAACTCATTGATTCTGACGCTTTTTAGTGCTTCTGTCAGTTTTTGTTTACCCCTTCCACATTCACAAAATGTTTCCCTTTGGGGAATTTTTTCAAATGGGGAGACAAAAATAAAGCTGCTCAGGGTGAGATTGGGTGAATAGGGAAGGTAGGGCACGGGGGTCATGCTGTTTTTGGTCAAAAACTGCTGAACACTCAATAGTGTGGGCAGGTGCACTTGTAAATCACCCACCATGAAATGGGCAAATGTGTTGAAAGAGTTTTCAAAAACATTCACTGAAGCTGAACGCAGACTCTCCAACAATGCCAGCTGGTACATGGTTACAGAAGGGTTTCTAGAACACTCACCTAGTGGGGTAAGCCTGTACTACAAGGGGCCCACCCTCCAGAAGATAACCCCAGTTATTTTGGGGTCCACTTTTCATATTAATTGAGCACTCACTATATGTCAGGTATTGTTCTAAGCATTTTACATGTCATTAACTCATTTAATCCACATAACCAATCTTTGAACTAGGTACTGTTATATCTCCATTTTTCAGGAAAACAAAAAAAAAAAAAAGAAAACTAAAGCATAGAGTGGTAAAGAAACTTGCCTAGGGTTACATTGCATGTGAATAACAGAGCTAAGATTTGAACCCCAAGAAGTCAAGTTATAGTGTCCATACCTTATTATGAGGCCATATCATGTCTTTAGAAAATATAAGGCACAATGTGCATATAAAAATATCTTAATAAGTCTCAGTTCATGGGATCACTGAATCTTGGGTATAAAATTTATGTACTCCCTTTTCTTACTTCATGCCTAAATTTCCTATACAACAACCTGCCCAATGATCTTTGTATCCAGCTTATTTTGTATACTTCCTGAAAGAGGAAACTCACTATTGACCCAAACAATTAATTCAATATTTGAATAGCACAGGCTATTCCAAAAGTACTCTGTTGCATTAAGATTGCATGCTTCTTACAGGAAGAAGTTCTTTTTTGGTCAGGTTGCCTGCAAGCAGAGCCGGAGATGGGGATTTAGGTAGATATGATTTATTGACAGACTGCTCTTAAGAATGAATCTGTAAGGGAGAAAAGAGAATGGAATAGGGAAGTGGAACTATCCCAGCAGGAAGTGATCACAGTCAAATATAATCTTAACCCTGTATACAAGGATAAAGCTCTTTAGAGCGTAAATCACAGTACAGAGTTGCCCACCTTGAAGCATCAATGTGTCATGAGCCCCACTGTTGGGGAGGAATGGGTAATGCTGGGCAAGGCAGCCAAGATAAAGGCACTGGGCAGCTGCAAGCCACTAGCAGCTAATACATCAGCTAGGGGGTAGGGTGTGGCAGGCCTCTTAAAGGGGACTGTATGGGCACCACAGCATTTCCTACACTCCCACATTACCTGGCAAAGGGGTTGAACATGGTAGCTGAGTGCAGCAGGCACAGAGTAGAGCCAGTTTTAAAACCTAATTTAACTTGTAAGTCTCTGTTACCTACCACCTACTAGCTGTGTGATCTAAGCCAAGTCATTTTTCATCAATAAGCCTGGTTCTTTGTCTACAAAATGGAAATAGGACTACAATGAGAATCAAGAGAAATGATCAACAAAATGCATTTAGCACTATGCTAAGCACATAATTAATGCTCAAGCAGATATTACCATAGCGAGTATGAATTAAATAATTGTTGATATAAAAATTTGCCCATTTCTTTCCATAGTAAAATAAAAGAAGTTGAATTAATTATTTAACCCACCACTTATTTCAAAACTTGCAAATTCCAGCCCCCATAATATAATGTCTTAGAATTTTCCACCATAGATTGAATTCACACAGTGAACATTTGAATCTTGTCCTAAAATCCTGTTGCTATTCACTGAAGCTGTCACCTCCAGAGGAACAGTCACCCTCTCAGCTCTGCCTTTTTATCCTGTCTGAATTAAGTTTTCACTCTGGGCTATCACAAATCCATCAGTGTCTAGCCTTTTCCTTTGTGGTGGTGAATACCAAATTCTGACTATGAATTCATGTTCTGCTGTAACAATTTCAAATGTATTCCAGGTTCTAGGGTTATCCCCATTAAAGGCATTTTTATAAGAATATGGTATTTTGCCAAGAAAAGACCTGTGGTCCAGCTGCCAAAACACATGACAATAAGCAACTGACAGAAATCCAGTGATGGATCTGCTGGTTGACAGACTGACAGCTCCGTCAGTGACAGTGGAACTGGACAGATTGGAGCTTGACCCTGGGCTGGGTAGAAACAAAACAAAACAAAACAAAAAACTGTTGATATACCATGATTTGTACAGAACACTTTAAAGAAAGCCTTCTCATTCACTAAGAGTAGAAAGGCCCATGGCAATGAGGAAGCAGTGTGCTGTGCAGGTACACATGTACCATCACAAAAGCTGCACTCAGTAACTCTACAGAGTTTGTGTGTAGCAGAACGGTCTTTTTGTCAAAACTTGTCCTTGCACTCCACAACACTTTAGATAGTGAATTGACTTGCCATTATACTATCCTCCCACCCTGAGCATCATTCCACTACACACACATGCCAAGGAGTATTTTCTTCACCATTGTTCTTGCTATGGAGGTCAGTCATCCTCTTTTATTCATGCATTCATTCATTCATATATTCATTCAATGGGTAAACATTGAGGGCTTAGCAGACACTAGTTATACCAGGTCAAAGATGGATATAGGATAAAGGGGACCAAAGGTAAGTGATTGAGTTTAATTCCTGCACACCACAAACTCTGCCCCACCCCCATAATGTATGATTATTTAAAAGAGAAATTCTGTTGAAGTGTACCTCAGGTGTGTCCAAGTCTTGACCACTGTGAATAATGCTTCAATTAACATAAGGATACATATATTTTTACAAATAAACATTTTCAAAAGTTTCAAATAGACACCCAGAGGAGGGATTGCTGGGTGATATGGCAACTCTATTCTTAATTTTTTAAGGAACCTCCGTACTGTTTTCTACAGTAGCTATACCAGTTTATATCTGCACCAGAAGGACACACAGTGTCCTTTGATAGATGATTGAATAAATAAAATGTGGTACATGCTGTATATGAGGTTTGTCCAGAAGCTATCCAGTCATGTAATATGAAAAACAGAGACATTTATTGAAGATACAAGATACAAGAAAGATTGTACATAGGACAATGACACCCTGGTCCTCTTCAAAGTAGACATCTTGGGACCTCACACGGTTGTCCCAGTTGCCATCAGCTGCCCTCATTCATTGTATTTCCTGAAGCTCATCAACAGTCTGAAACCTCTTCCCTTTCAAAGGTGATTTTAGTTTTGAGAAAAGCCAGAAGTTGCAGGGTACCAAGTCTGGGCTGTAGGGGGGCTGAGTCACCTGGGTGATTTAATATTTTGCCAAAAAAACTCTGCACAAGTCATGATGCATGAGCAAGTGCATTGTCATGATGAAGCTGCCGATCACCAATTGCCCATAGCTGCAGCCGTTTTCATCATATTGCATCTCTGCACTCATTGCATCATCCCCACAAGCCTTCTGAATCATCTGAATAATTTCCGCAGAGGAATGTTCAAGCTTAATGCAAAATTTAATGCAGATCCATTGCTTTACTCACTCACTCTGAATGTGATGGCCACACATATGCTTACTCATGCTTACTCAACGGAGTCTACCACCCCACTGACTAGTACAGTAACATCATCATTGTTCACACATTCACATTCCAGTCTACTCTCCTTGGCTTCCAGGTTACATTGATGTTGCAAATACCATTCTCATTAAATTAACAATGGTTGGCGTTTTTCCAGACAGACCTCATATGCTGTATATACAATGGAATACTACGCAGTCATAAGCAAAGATGAAATACTTAATGCCATTTGCTATGACATGAATAGATTTTGAGATTATCATGCAAGATATATCAAGTGAAAAAAGTCAAGAACTCATATGTGGAATGTAAAACTGAAACAAACAAAACCTCACAGAAAAAGACAACAGTATGGTAGTTACCAAAGGAAAAAGAGGGTGAGAGTAGTAGGAAAAGGTCAAGGGGGTCATATATGGTGACTCAGGAGATTTGACTTTGATGGTGAACATACAATGTGATATACAGGGGTGGGCAAAAGTAGGTTTACAGTTGCTCTTACATAAAAATATACAATACAAGAATAAACTCTCTGTTCACATACTCACAACTGCAAACATACTTTTGTTCTCCCCTGTACAGATGATGTAATAAAGAATTATACACTTGAGACCTATATAATTTTATGAGCCAATGTCATCCCAATAAATTTAATAAATTTTTTAAAATAAAAATAAATAAATAAATACTACCTACCTTAAATCTCCTACCTTAAATACTAACCCAATAATGGTGAAAAGTAGACACTGCTGTATAACTAGACATTCAGGGGTCATCTTGACCCTTCTCAAATTATGCCATGTAAGCCACTGGCTATTCAGCCTTCTAGAGAACAGCTGGGCCTGTGTCTGATTGCACAGTGTAGAAAGCTGCTTGAAATCCCAGTGCATTGAATGAACCCCTGGTACCTCTCACCACAAATGCAATTTACCCCATGGAACTAGTGTTCTGGGACTCCATTTCCTGCTCTGTGAAATGGGGATGCTGTCGCATGCAAGGCTGGCAGACACCTGGGCAACAGGGAGCACTGGTATCTAATGGCTTTGTTTCAGACTGTTAGTTTTTCTTAAATGTTTGAAATATGCAGGCAATAATAATGAAACGGGATGTGACAACTAAAACTCTCCATTTTAGCAAGATTCATTTTGCAAAATCATCACAGAGCATCTGAATCACTGCCTAGCAGAGTAGAACAACATCTGGCAAACAAGAGGTGATGTATTACAATGTTTTAGCACCATATGGCAATGTCTTCAAAGTCACCTGCAGGCTGAAATGAAAACCCATTTTATAACCACCTCAGGAAAACAGAAGAGGGGCAACGAATCAAGGGCGTACACTGAAAATATACTATATGTGCACCAAAAGAATGTGCTGCTAAGTATGAAAGTAAATATTGAAATAGCAACACACTATTAAGAAGTTAAAATAATCAGTTGTTGCAAGCTTTTAATTGCTATAAAGCACAACAAATCAAAGACTCATCTATTAAACCACAAGTAGTATTACCAAGCCCAATTAAAAGTGATCAGCCTTAGTTATTGTGGTCAGCCTTAAATTCTTGCCCTTTAATATGATAAATAAAATAGAGAAGCCTGTGTCAAACAGAACCTTAAAAGTTAGATGAGCTTTTTTTAAGCTTCTTAAGAAAATAGAGCGATTTTTAACATTTTTCTCCTTTTGATAAAGAACTGTCCTACCTCTGTCTGGGACAGCAGCACAGCGTCAAGTATCAGGGATCCCTCCGCTCCGCCTGCTCCCCAGCACATTCCCCTGCATTTTACCATCTTCTGCTCATACTTCCGTTTCTCTCGTCTCAGTGTATCCAGTGTTACCTTACATCACACCAGCCTGGGAGTTAGAGAGGAGGTAAGGGAATAAGGGACACAAAACAATAACTAAATACCATTTCCTGCCTCCTACACCACTTCCTCAAATTCCTCCCCACAGTTTCTGAATCCTCAGAAAGGTGATTTGCATATGTTCTCAAGTTCTCTCCGCAGCCACCCGACTCTATCCACTATGTTCCTCCCCTTCTCTCCTGGATCTCTGAGGCAATGCTGCTGTAGGAGCCACCTATGTCCATTAAAAAGGTGCCACACCATCATGTCATATTCCTTGTTCCAATCATGACATATGTGATTGGTAGCTCTGACCCTTGGGTTCCGTGTTCAATGGACTCCAACAGATTTCATCCCCAAGTGTCCCACAGACTGTCCCATGGACTACAATGTGGTGTTTCCTTGTGTTCCCCACATCTTGTGAATTCACTCTTTGAATTTTAACCCATTGTACTATTGTCACATCTCTCCCTAGGTATCAGGCATGACTCTGTAATGCCACAATGCCAGAAAACACTGCTAACCCATACCTCTGCACCCAGACCCTAGCACACTGCTTTTAAACCAAGAACAAAAATAATGATAATAATAAAATAATGAGCAAAATTATAAAATATTAGTAATAATAATGTGGTCATAAGTTATTGAATTTAGTTTTTGCTAGGCAGACTATTAAGCACTTTGTATACATTATGTCAATTATTAACTCAGTCACTTAGAGAAGGCAGATAGCTTATGAGGACTGAGAAGTCAAGATTCAATTCCAGGTCTGACTTTGAAGTTTGTTCTCTTATCTATTACACATACTGACTTTTATTCCTCAATTCTTGCTTTTCCATATCAATCTTTACACATCCATGGAATTATATCTTAGAAGTCAAAATATGGTGAGCAATGCATGACTGAATTCTGGGCGAGCTGCCCTGCTTAGTTTCTCAAGTTGAGACCCTCACTACAATGGAATAATGTTTTTTATTTGTGTTTCTTCATACTTCACAAAGTTGTACATTATTGGCTCCTTACACCAACTCTCCGTTCTGCAAAAAACAAAATAATTATCCAGAACATGCTTAGGTGTGAACCAAAATGTTGAAATAGAACCTGAGCTTAGGTCTTCTGAGTCCCAGCACTTGGCTCTTTTCAAGTTCTACAACGTCTCCCCTATGCCAGTTGGCTGGAAAGTTCACTCAAAGCAAGCCTCAAATCTAGGTTCTCAGGCCTTATTCCCACTGGTCCCCTAGACATATCCTGCTACAACCAAAGTAGACTCCACTGATGCAGACACTGGCCCGCAGTGTCCGCATCATTATGAATGAAATGAGACATTCACATGGACTACCAAGTCCGGTGGAGGAAAAGGGACAGCATGGCTTTTCTCTCAAGGGGAACAAAAGCCACGGCCTCCACCATGACAGGCCTTTATTGGGTTTCTCCGCCCATGTCCTCATTTACTAGGCACAGGTTCACTTTAGGTGATTACCTTTTACAGAAAACAAAGGAGCCAATGCTGCTAATCACATCACAGGAGAGGGATATTTGCAAATGAAAAGGCAAAAGTGGTTAAACCAGTTACACTCATCCTTGGAAGGTTTAGCATGGATTTTAGAAAGTTACTTTGTAGTAGATGTTTGCTGCAAATCAGGGTGAGGGAGATTTAGCAAAAAGCAAAACTCAAAGCGGCCTAGGCACATTGCAGGCCTGATTCCCCATGGGAGAACCTATCCGTGGGTGTGGATCCTGTGCATCTTCAAGTGGGAGCTGGGCCCACACCACATGGAATGGTCTCCTACACCCCACCATTCCCTTCTCTCCATACCTTCTCACCTCTGAGCTGATGCTTCTGCTTATTCCATCTTCCTAGAAGTCTCCCAACTCCACTGCAGATCCCAAATCCCACTTCTCATGAATGAAGTCTCTCCCTGAACTTGTATTGTGTAAGGTTACCTCTTTTCATTTTTACCTGTTATGTGTACCCCTCAGCTGATAATTCTAATATTCTGGTTACTTGAATATTTGTCTTCTCCTATGCCCTGCTTTAGATTGTAAATTCACTTAAGAGAAGGATTCCTCCTTGTGTCCCATACACCTCGCTGTACCTGAGAGAGGGATCCATTCCCAAAGAGGACACTTAATGTGCATTTGTTGAATTAAAATAACTTTAATTTGATTAATAAACTATATTTATAATTAACTACTACACACTCCATTTCCACTTGGGAGTTCCATATTTTCCCCAGAAACAAGGGCACTGTGAAGTCATTCTGACATTTTAATTTAATCTTCCCTTAATGGAATTTACTTCCCAGTTGGTTCAATATAGTCTCTAGAAGTCCATTTCCTTATGGATTTATAACCTTAAAAACATTTTTCCTACCTTAAAAATCTCCTGGATTATTTATTGGAGTTGATGCATATCTATTGCACTTATATTGTTTTCTTATCAAAAGGGAATATCCTATTACATTTCAAACAAAATATCTTGGTTTTCTTGAAGCTCCAAGTGATTTATGGTGTGTAATGTGTATTTGGGAAAAGTAAACTTTTCTATACATCAAATATATTGGGCATGACTATGTCATAAGCCTCGCATGTGAGAATGTTTTCTGCCTAGTTTCAGCTTTCTATGCTGTGTCCAGTAACAGCTAGGATGACCGTGTGAGCCGAACGGCAAACACCTGCTCCTGCACTGATACTTATCTCAGCCTTACACGGACGCATTGGTTATTCTGTTGAGAGCTCCAGGCTTGCCTTAGAAAGAGATTAGAGAAAGGCTGCATGGGGAAAAGTACAGCCTTCCAAAATGATTTTGGCAGAGTTATTTTTAAATGTGTTTTGCTTTTATTTATAAGTTAATGTATGCAATGGTAATTATTTGCAGGAAAGGTGTACAGGAAAAGTGTGCTCCCCTCCCAGCTAGCTCCCAGTCTCACACCCCAGAAACAACCATTGTTAGTGTTCTTTCCACATTCCCAACTAGGGGCTTTAAAGAGAAAGCAAAGAAATTGTAATCAGACCCAAGAATAGTCAATTAATAGTTATGCACTGAGCACCTGTTAGGCTGCAGGCACTGTTCTGCGTGCTGCTGATGGGCTCCTCCCTGCTTCATAAGGTTTATATCTATGGGCAGTTCATTAGGTAGGGACTTAGCACACAATGTAATCAATGCTACAATTATAGAAGGGTCAGGTGTGAAGAGAATTGTTGCCTTTCCAGAGGTGGTTCAAAAAAAAAAACTATGGAAGGGCCTCCAGTAGGCAGAATTTTGTCAGGCACAGAAGGAAGAACTAGTGATCTCTCTGAGAATAACCTGTACAAAACCAGGAGGTATGAAAGAATGCATGTTAAGTTTGACAAACACAAAAATGCTAGGTTTGGTCAAATTTTATGTCTGAAAGAAGATGGCCAAAAAAGGAGCCTAGGGGAAAAAAAGCAACACAGTGGTCATTGACCACCCTTCCACTGTTCTTGCTATCCTATTGTAGAAAGAATACTGCCTGCCCACGACGTAATAATAAAACCAAGTTTCAAGTACTAATTGATGACTTGGGCACCTCAGTTGCTTTATGTGTAAAGGAAGAGAAACTAAAGCTGCCTCACAGGGTGACTGAGGGAATCAAATCAATTACAGTATTCATACACAGGTACCCAGCATAGTGCTAGACCAACACAAACAGTACAACCCAACAAATGTTAAAGGCAAAAGAAAAGGAGTTTTTTGAGGCCATTAAATTTCTTCTGGTACATGTTTATCTGTCAATGCCTCAAATACAAGGTTCTGAACTGCCAGGGTGCTGCTAATCAAGAGGGAGAATGGCCCTTCCTATCTCCCATCATGAGAAATCCTAGACACCACAATCTCAAACCACCAACCTGGTTCCACCTTGAAGGCTGGGCCACTTTGAAGACTTTCCAAAGCATATTTTAAGACAACACATCACCTGCTTCCTAAGGCCTGATACTACTTGTGATATTACTACTTGAACAAATGAATACAATATTATATTAGTGGAGTGAAGAAAAGTATTGCTTGGGAAGTAAATCAAGATATGAATCTCCTCCTTTTCAGGCTAAAGTTATAAAACTGGCAAAAGAGTTATGATACTTTTTTAAAAATTGCTTGCATTCTTGCTTACTTGCTTGCTTTTGTAGCCATGGAGAAGCAAAAGTCCTAGCAAAAAGGTTATTTTAAAATGGATTATTCTTAGAGGAACAGAACACTCAAATTCTTTAAATGGTGATGGTTAGTTTGGCATCTTCACTGAGAGTTTCTATGCAGCAACTGGCATTGTACAGAAGACTGAAGAATTACATAGTTGTGTATTTTTACCCCTTAATTATTATTTAATTTTCACTTCAGTGCTTGCAAAAATGAGTGAAAAGTGAACATCATGTAATAATTAGAGGATAAGAGCAATAATTGCATGATTTCTGACATCCAACACAGACTCAGTAATAAGGGCAAAATAACTATCACAGTTCAGGCATCTGACCCACAATGGGCCAATGGCTGGAGCACTTGAAATGCCAGGAACTATAGTTTTGAAAGAGTTGAAGAGATCCGGCTTGACAATGGAATATATGAACCTATCATCAAGTCCATAGGCTTCCACTGGTAGAACCGTGTGTAACTCCTTTGAAGAATTTTGTAGGCATTATGTAGGTATACCATGGAGAATGCAGACCTCTGCCTAATGCAGTACATGATCTCTAGCATGCTTAAAGTTACTTAGTGATTGATCCTGGCCACACTACAGATGATGATCCCCTTACTACAGTAGGCAGGCAGGTAGTTAGATATTAACAAAGGAGAAGGGAACAAAATTGGCTAAGTCTAAGCATGATTAAGTCTGGAAGATACAGCTTCAGACACCCCATTGAACAGCCACATCTTCCATCAAAGGGAACTTAATCCCCAGGCAGGAAGATCAGCTTTCCAGTCTCCCTGGAGGATAACTGGCTGTTTGCCCAGACTACCCTGTGCAGGGGAATAAAACAGTAAGGGAAATTTTTCTGCTGAGGCTTGTGCAGTGGAAGTGAAGATGGTGCAGGGGGAGGTCCTTCTACTATGAGGTGTGTGTAGTAGGAGCTAAAATGGTGACATAAGGGGAGGACCCTCATCTGGGGAAAGAATGGGATTGGATAAGGGCATGAAGCCTAGAAGATCCAGAAAAGGGGTTGGTTAATGGAAGGGCCCAGCACAGGCCTGCAAAGAGTCAGGGAAGTGATTGGTTAGTTTGAAAAAAAGCTTACCCCTTCCAAACCCAAGAAAATATTACATAATCAAAGCTTAACAAAGACCTGTGGTGTGTTCACTTGTTCATTTCTATGCTCTCTCTCTCCCTGGTAGGAGCCATGGAGGCCTGGCAGTCACATGGGTCCAAGTGCAGTGCCAGTCATAGCCCAAGCACACCCTGGTCCATGGACATGCAGATGGGGAAATGAGACACAGAGAAATTCTGCATCTCTGGGTCCAAGCCCCCTGCACCCTATGGGAATAAGTGCAAGCTTGTAACCCCAGAGGTTGGACTTCTTCCATAGGGAGATGGAGCTGAACCACCTGGTCATGGATGAGATACTGGGCACCTGGAGACAGTACTTTGTTTTCTCTCCAATGAACCTTGCCACTATGCCTCAAGTCCTCCTATGCATGGGTCCCTGAAATACTTGTCTTGATATTCCATGGAGGAATCCTATTTCTACTATCAACACATTGATTTATTCAATAATTCATAAGCATTTCTTGAACACCTAATAAAAATCAGGCAAAATACTAGACACTGGAGATTCAAAGGTAAGTTAAGCATGATTTCTAACTTTAAGGAACTCATAGTGTAGTATACCAGGTACCACACAAAATAATAACCATTACAGTAAATAACTGTGTTGCATAGATCAGGGGATGGTTAAAAATTGCCCTGCTCTCAGTGTCAAATACTTAGATACACTTCTGGTAGAGATATAAAAGTAAACAAATAATTGCAATCACAACTGCTACAATAAGTATGTAGTTACTGTAATTTTTACTCTTTTAATTAAACAATCAATGCCATTTCCCACCTAAATTGACCAACAGTAAAGGAATAGCTGATTTAGGTGGATTAAATATTTCGTTACTATTGCAAGTTCAACAACAGAGTCTATCTAAATTTGTCAAGCAAAAACTGTATTTATTCTTTAGGAGATAGTGCTTGGTGTTTAGGGCCCAGTGTTCAGCTATATAGAGTTGCTTCCATTGCAACCTCATGATCTTCGGAACCCAGGGCCAAGTCCTCCACGCATATGTCCACTGCTGAGGCAGCATTCTGCTGATACTCAAAAGCTGAGATGGAAAAAGATGAAGAGCACCTGTGCTGAATAAACAGCGCTGTTTGTTTTTGTTTTGTTTTGTCTTAATGTGTGTGTGAATGCAACAAATGTTATCACTCTTTACTCAGGCTACTAACTTTTGGTCTTTCTTTGGAATCAGAAAAATATCTATAACCCTCAGTAAAAAAATCTGGCAAAACAATAAATTATACTCTGCAAAGCTGCACATCTTCCTTTAGATCAACACAAAAATAACCCATTAAATTTCTATGATTTATGTTTGTTTAATTTTCTTAGCATAGTTTGGATTCTTAAAATTCCTTTAAATATTTTAAGAGTCTCCAAAACCTCTTTTCCTACTTTGAATCGGGGTACATCTTTTCCCAGGTGGAAGAAAATTCCTCCTTCATAAAGAAGGTTTGAAGATTCAAATTCAGCTTTCCTTCTAAAGAATAGGCCTGATTATAGGGATGTATACATGATATACATTAACTGCACATATGTCATGAAGTAATCTAGAGATTTGAAGATGCAACAATGATTTTATTAACCCTTTGTTACATCTTCTTTTGCACTAAATCTCCCAAGGTGATGCTTAGAGTTTACTAAGTGTTTATTGTATGTACCCATAGATGTATGGTCAGTGACATGTACACGAAAAAGGGCCCGGAGCACAAAATATCCCTTGCACACAGAAACTACAATGTAATTGAAAAAGTGAAATATATATATAGGATATATGAAAGAGTCAAAAACATTAATGACATATAGCTTTTTAACAGGAAGGTATCTTAGAGATTGTACATATCTCTCATTTAAAAAATAAGGAAACTTAAACCAAAGGGAAAAAAATCAATACTCTGCCAGGGCCACACATTTAGTTTCTATAGAGCTAAAGCTAGAAGTAGGTCTTCTGGCTCTTTTCTGGGACTCTTTCCCCTACATTGCATCATATACTTAAAGAATAGTGATGGTTTGGGGATAATACATTTCAGAGCAACCTCTAAATGATGAACATTCAATGATAAAAACCACACACTAGTAAGCAAGATATTCAAGGAGATGATCATTAAATGATGGGGATAATGAAGCAAGATTATATAAAAAAGATTGTCTTTGTGATTAACCTTAAGAGAACTATAAGGTGTGTACTAGTAAAGACAGGGAGAAGAGTGTTCTGGATAAGAACAATTCAATCCCATTCAGGAAACATTTTTGAGTGCTCCTTTTCATTTATTGATTTTAAGGAGAGAGTAAGGGGAGAGAGAGAGAGAGATCTATTTGTTGCTCTACTTATTTGTGCATTCATTGGTTGCTTCTTCTATGTGCCCTGGCCAGGGACCGAACCCTCAACCTTGGTGCATTGAGACAATACTTCAGCCAACTGGGCTACCCAGCCAGGGACTTGAGTGCTCTTATATGCCAGGTAGTATGCTACAAACTGGAAATACATGGTCAATTAAGATAAGATCTTTATCTTCAAATCATCTAGCAAGTAAATACACACGAGATCAAAATTTTGTTGAGAGAAGATTGGATGGAAAACTATTCAGGCTATTCTGGAACCACAATGCAGTAATAGATAAACCAAATATACAATGAGAAAAGACGTCTTAGCGGTAGTGATATTTGAACTGTTATTTGAAGGACAAGTGGTATTTAACTGGAGCAAGATGGCAAGAAGGAAATTCTAATGGAGGGGCACAAAGTTTGAAGGCACAAAGGTATGAGAAAGCCACACATGACTCAGGAGCTCCAAAACCTCTATGTGACTAGAACCAAGTGTCTGTATAGGGACATGGGAGAGTGAGGTTGGAGAGGGACTACAAATGGTATTCAGCGGGGTGACAGAGATGTACTGCAGAAGAAAATGGCCTTTTGTTTACAAATCCTTACCTACAATTGTTCTGTCTCCTCAAATTCTTAGATGAGTACAAGACCTAAAAAGAGTTAATACCCAGTGGAAAGCAGCATAGGTGGGGGCCAGATCATCATGAGACTTATGTGCTATTGTTCTAAGTTTAAACAAATCTGAAAAGCATGAGTGTTACTGAAGCATTTGAAGCAGGGAAATAGCATGATCAGATTTGTGTTTTAGAAATAGCAGTTTGTCAGAAGAGTGGAAGATAGATTGTTAGGAAAATAGTCTTGAAACAGGGAATCTAATCAGTAAACTGTGACAATAATCCAAGTTATCAAAGATTTGGACTGAAAGTAAAGTAGCAGCAATAATATTGCTTCTGAGATTCAGGAGATAAATCTTACAGGGCTTGATTGTTAAGGAAATGTGGACTATGCAGGAAAGGACAAGGGAGGGCAGAAAAGAATACATCTTGTCTAACTTCCAGTGGGAGGCAAGGGTGTTTTTATTGTGAAGTGAGATGGTATATATGCGTATACAATCTACATCATCTTACAGATGGTAGTTAATGCCACAGGAGTGAGTGAGATCTTCCAATGACTATTTTGAGTGAGAAAGTAGCTGAGTGGGGTGCCCTTTTAGCTTTAAGAGGTAGGGTGGGGGCTGTGAAGGAAGCAAAAAAAAAAAAAAAGAAGAAAGAAAGAAAAGAAAAACCAGAAACTAAATATACGAAACATAAAGGTAAGAATAAGCAAAATGTGATGTGAGAATAGCTTAGTTGGAGCAGAGTTCAGGTAAGGGATTTGTAATAACCCCGCATAGAGTGCGTTTGAGAGAAGGGCTTGGAAGCCTGGGTGAGGAGTTTGTGTTTGCAATAGGGAGCATTGTGGAGCTAGTGAGTCAGTGGATTGCATTTGCAGCAGTGATAATAATGTCTTTCTCCTGTGCTTTATACTATTTTCAAAGTTCTTTCACATTCATTAATGTTCTCATTTGGTACTCATCATCTCTTTGAGGGAGATAGGGCAAGACTAATTATCCTACTTTACAGATAAAGAAACCAACTCCCAGAAAAGGCTGAGTGATTAGACCTCACTTACGTAGCAATTAAAGGCAGAGCTAGGACTGGAATCCTGATTTCTCATTCCTACATCAAAGACTTTCTAATGTGCAGTCTTGCCTAACCTCCTTCCCAAGCTCAGTAGAATGCATGTGACTATCTTGGGCCCCAAGGATAGGCACTTCTGCTCTGCAACTTCTCTGACATCTCTGGTGGTCAGAATTATGTGAAGCTATAACCCCCACTCGGCACCTTGAGAGAAATCCAACAGAATCTCCACCCTAACACAATGCCCGGCTCCAGCCACTCTGTAGTCCCTCCTCCAGAAAGGCTGAGTTAGCAGCTACTGCTGCTGGGTTTCGAATCCTGCCTTATGAATGGCAAACAGCCACTAGACTGGACGTGTGATGAGCAGGTCTGTTTTAAAGATCACTTCAGGCCAACTCACAATTCTGCATAGTCCAATTAACAAGGTGAAAAGAAGCTCAATCCTTTGACACAGTCCTGCATGTGCTCTGCCTTTGGCCAGTCTCAAGCCAACCCCTATGCACTCAAATGCACACCCTCAGTAAGAAAGGTTTATAGGGGATAGACTGAGGAAAGGTTGTTACACCCATGGAAATCCATGCCCACCACTATAAAAGAAAAGTGCGTAAGTTTTTCAAAGTGTCAGAACTTTTGGAAGGAATCCAGAGCTCTCTAGAGTCAAGTGTTTGAATTAGGAGCTAAAAGCCCTGAATTGGGCCTTCTCTGTGGAAACTCCCATGTAGTAAATCAAAATCTGGACAAGACCACTCCAACATTTGGGTTTCTGCTGAGTGTGATTCAGGGACTGATAAATCTGGAGAAACAAATGGATTCAATTCCTGAATCTCCAATTAAATCTTTTAGATGTACCAAGTCTAAGTCACTTAAAAAAATAACCCATAAAATACAACCAAAGCTTTAGCTATAAAGTAAATGAAATCGATACAAAAATACTAGCTCAAAAAATGCAAGCAATCTTAATCTATGTCCTACTTAACCAGAATTGGCCAGATAAGGAAAAGGTAGAATCTGGAAGGTGGGCCCACTGGGCAAGATTCATGCAGGACTGTTCTGAGATCCAAGAACAATCAGGGGAATGAAATTCAGAGCAATAGCTGAGACCTAAATGGAAGAAAGTTCGAGGCAGGGTCTGGTAGGGAAGTGAGGCCCAAGCAGGTGCCTTAGGAGTCCAGTGGAACAGGTTAACTGACTTCTTCATCTGTCTCAGAAGTAAAGCATATCTACTACCTGTAGCCTTCATCCCGCTGGGTTCCTGAACCAAAGCTAATAGAACAGCATTTTAGCAACATCAACTCTCCAGCCAGGGGAGAGTGAGAAACTGGAAATTAATCTTATAAACATAGACCCTTTACAATCATAAATTAGTTTGTCTTAGTGCAAAATGGCTGACCAATTCATAGCATTCAACAGTTACTGCTGGGTTGGTCCAGACTATATAACGGCTTCTAGCTCAATTTCCTGTTTATAATTCCTATAGAGTAGGAATTTGCAAACTATGACTCTTGGAATCAAATCCCATCCTCAACCTACTTTTTCAAATAAGCTTTTATAAGAATCTCATCATAACTATTTGCCTTTGTATGGTCTATAGCTGCTTCTGAGCTGTGATAGGAGTTAAGTAGTTGTGATGAAGACCATATGACCTGCAAAATCTAAATGATCTGGCCCTTTGTAGAAAAAGTTTGCTGGCCCCTACCACAGTGACCAAAACTCTGTCTTAAACCCTAGAACACAGAACAAACATCCTAACCCATGGATCAGGACACACTCCATGGATTATGAATTGCTCTTCTACACACTCTCTGCCAGGATCTGCCTCCATTTCCTATTCTTCCAGCCTCTGTCCAGGTGACAACACTAAATGGATTAATCGCTGGACTCAGGTCTTTGATTTCAACCCTTTTAGAGAGCAAGTCTATCTCAAATCAAGCTAGAATCCACCATAAGACACAAACTGAGCCCCTCCGTAGCCAGAGTCCACCCAAGATAATCCCCCTGTGCTCCAAGAGAGACTGTAGGGACTGTATCAGTGAATTCCTAGCTGTTCATCCTCTAGTTAAGTTCAGTCCATGAGGAGGCCCTACAGGTGATCAAAGCAAGGGATGAGATGAGACTAGGGTGTTGTCCTGCTCTTACCAGTAGCAATGGCAGTCAGGTATGTCCCTTAACCAAAGATCCCAGATTCTGTTAAACAGTCCTCTCCACAGAGCTCTCTGTCTCTGGGTTCTGTGAATTGTCCCATCCCCATACCATACCCCTCAGGCCTAGGGATGGTAATAACCTCCATTATTAGTAGTTTTGTAAACTGCTTTATCCCTTGTCATTTCCTCATACTCTGCCCATATCTTTGTTAATTAATAGCCCCTTTATCAAAGTCCCTTCAAATTACTGAAGTTTAGGGTACCATTTACTTCCTGTTGGAATCTTAGTGGGTATAGTAATTGGGATCTGGATTCCATAGAACAGTCCCAAAATACAGTATTTGGGGATTGAGTTGCTTACATAATTAAAGAATGCATGGACAACCCCCAGTTAGGGGCAAATGGGATTTGAGTAATCTACAGCATTGATGGCAAAAAATAATTTAAATTGTTTCCAGTGGTGGCATGGAATGAAATGCAGATAGAGGGAAGATTTGGGACATCGGGTGGCCTATAGCACTTAGTTGTTATGGTGATTATAGACATTATGAGGTTCCTTGTCTTCCTTTTATGAACCTACAGGGTCAAAAGAATAAATAGAGAAAATCAGAAGTTGAAAGCTATACAGCTAAGAACATAGTGAGGAAAACCATAAAGTCTATGACAGCATAGCAGGATTCCCTTGTCTCCTGTGTGTGGTCGCAGAGCAGCTATTATCAATAACACAGGGCTTTTCCCAAGCAGTTGTCTCCATGTCTGTCACTATACCCAATTCAAACAAAATACCAAGTTTATTTATTGCTTATTAGAACAAAAACAGTGGTTTAGGAAAAGGGGAACAATAGAATGAATCAATGTTATGCTCATCCACCCTCCAAACTATATCTCATTGGAGGACCCAAAAGAAATGTCTTGCCTATTATGAAAAATATTACCAGTGGTAGGTAAGTTATTTTGAAGAGTTCTATGTAGCTGAAGAGACTGCTACATTGAATTGTCCCTGATTTCAAAGGGAATAATGGGATACTAGAGTGGTAGACCAGACAGTGACATTTAAGTTTCAGAGTAAATCTGGGTCAATTACCACAATAAGACATGGCAGAGCAGTAATTGGAGTGTTTTGACACATAGGGATCTCTGTCAATAGTTACTAACCACAAGCTTCCTAAAAATAAAATGGAAAACATCCCACTAAAATACAGCTTGACCTATAGCAGCCTACTAGACAAAAACCTAATCTAGTATTAGCAGTGAGGATCCATAGCCTACATAACACAATATACAGATCTAAGCCACTGTATACACCTTGGTCCATTCAACTGAGGGAAAGCTGGATACTTCTTAAAAGAGATAGTGCCAATTACAGGTGTGTTTTTGAATATGAAATTTTTAGTGAATAAATCAACAAAGCCATTGGAATTTGATAAGCAATGGTTATCTTAATGAATTTCCCTCATCTCCATCATACTTAAAAAACAATCAGAAACATTTTCCTTCTCATGGCAAACATAACCATGTTTGTGCTTCTACATTGTATGTGCTTCTACATTGTATCCGGGCTATCTCAGCTTTCCAGTTCTCCATTATGTAGGTTGAAGGGAACTTTATGAACTTACTAATTCACAGAATGGCAAGCTGGTCAATCACATCAGTGGTATTTTGTAGAAATTACTACATAATTTCTGGAGTGTCACTTGGCAATTCTCACCAAAAGCTAAAATACTGTAGATACTTCATGATCCAGTAATCCTAATTCTAGGACTTTATTTTAGAATCCATGCTAATGCAATAATCAATTACATGCAATTAGATAGGTAACAAAAAACATTTACTCTATCATTGCCCATAAGTGTGAAGCATTGAAAAACCTTAATATCATAAAAGAGAAAGTTATTTAAATAAACTTTCATATTCATATTCTCAAATGCTATCCAGAGAAGATAAAAACATAGTATAAATATACATTTATTGACCTGAAAGTGATTTCTCAGTATTTCAAATGAAGAGATATATTACAAAATAGTTTCTAATTATGATATTTGGTCATAAAAATGCTTATTTTGTAAAAGTCTAGATGGAAACATATATACTAAAATGTTACTAAAGGTCATTTTAAGGTGAATTATGGGTGATTTTACTTTACACTTTACATTTTATGTTTTATCTGAATATTTTATATTATCTGTGTTTGATAGTTTTAATAATTTTTTTAAATACCAGCTATACTTTAGAAAAACAAAAAGGCCACTTTCCAGAAATTGAGTCAACATGTGAGAAAGTCTTGCATCAAAGTTGAGTATGCTCACCCTGTGGAGAATTTTACCAAGCTTTATATAATCTCCCTAACAAAAGATGTAGGCCAACAACCAGGGCTGGGCTGAACCTGCTGGTGATGACTAAGTGGATCCCTCTGGGATTGTTGGAGTTACATAGGAGCAGGGAGAGAGGAAGGCCATCATAAGGCCTCCTTTTAGAACATCTAATTTTAAGATGTATACATAAGCCAATGCACCGACAAGGTAAACAGAGCCATGAGGAACTGAAAACTCTAAAAGAAAATAAAGAAAAAAAGATGTGCAACCCTGATTTAATGGCTCATAGTCTCCAAAGAAATAAAATATAATGTTATTTCAACCTACGTACACACCTCATTAAAAATAATTTCATTCTATTATGAACCAGGCACTGTACTAGAAATGAGATAGAAAAAGATAAGCATGACAGATAGAACCAGTTCCTTTCTCCATGAAGATCATAACCTAGTGGAGGACACCCAGGCAAATGGAAAATTACAGTGCACTTTGATATAAAGGGGAAATGAGGTGGCTAGGAGAGGCATAAAAATATAATGTTATATTGGATTTAGTAGTAGGAAAAGGGTTCCAGAGAGAGATAACATTTAGTATAAGGTCAGAAGACTAAGTAGGAGTAAAGAACTGAAAGGAGAGAGGGTATAGAAAGTGATGTTGGAGAGAAATAGGAGGTGAGTCTTCTAAGAAGAGGAAATTTAGAGTAATCTAGTTAAAGCCTTTTTCTGTTATATAAATCCTCCTATAAGTACTTATGTTTGAACATTTTTATTCACAGGGAATCGCTTCTTCCCAAGGTAGTCAATTCATTTTGGACAGCTCAGGTTGTTTGAAAGTCCTCTTTAAACAGAGCTACCATATTGCCTTTCTATAACTTCCATTTGTTGATTTATTTCTGCACTTACAAGTTGTACAGAATGAGTCAAATCACTCTTCCACTTATTTCTTCCAGTGTTTGAAGACTATTATCAAATTCTTTGCTGGCTACTCTTCTAATAGTTCTTTTCTCTTGTTTTTCATGATACAATTTAAAATTCCTTACATCCTAGTCATTCTCTTTGGATACCCTATAAGATGCCAAGACCCCTGGTAAATGTTAAAAAATATGATCCATTCAACAGCGCACATTGATTACATACTATATGACAGGCAATTTTCTAGATTTGGGTAAAAGTACAGAGAATTAAATGAACAGGTCTCTTCACTTTGTGGGGTTTATATTCTAGTGGAGGAGAGAGAGACAGAGAGAGAGGACTATAGATATATGTTATAGATGAGGCAGAGATAGAATTGATAGAGATAGAGACAGAGACGGAGATGGAGATGGAGAGAGAGAGATTCTTAGGACAGAGTCCTAAAAACAAATTCTTGGGTCAAATGGTAAGCAGGTTTTTAAGGCTTTCAATTTGCAAATTGCCTTTCAGAATTTTTTTCCCCAATTTCATTCTGCACCAGTAACACATGTGATTTCTAATTCCCACTATCTCAGCCTCCTATTAATTATTTAAAAATATTTACAATTTAGTTAGTGAATAATTATACTTCATTTTAATTTGCAGCTTTTATATTAGTGAGCCTAAATATTTTTGTGAACTGCTTATTTATATTCTTTGCCCATTTTTCTGAAAGTGGTTTTCTTTAGGTTAAATACTTGTAATTACTTTGTTATGAAATAAGGATATTAGCCTTTTTTGTTCTCTATATGTTAAGAATAGTTTATCATAATTTTCTTAATGATATATTTTTATAATAGAGGTGTTTTAAGCTTTAGTTTTTTTTTAATAGCCAAATCTACCCATTATTTCTTCATGTTTTCTAGTTCTGACTTTGATATAGTTCTTGGAAAATTAGAAAATCCTTTCCAACTATGTCATATAACTCTTATATAATGATTTCTGATCTTTCTATGAATTTTAAAACAATAATTTTTAAGTATCTATAATTTATTGTGATGAGTGAAATAAGCTGGAAATATTTGCTAATTTCTTTTAGAAAAATTGAGTCATCTCAATAACAATATGCATTTATTCATTTTCAAATGGCACTGATCCTTCACCTATCATTCTGTCTGAACAGATCACATATAAGTCCATGTTTTTTTGAAAGCATGAGGAACTGGGCTCTCCTTCCCCCACAACTCTATCTGAGTAGTGGCTGCTGTGTGAGAGGACACAGAAGCTCCCCAATTTGCCAAGTCCTTCTCTCAGTGCACACATCTAGTTACCACTGTGGGTCCATGAAGACATGAGTTTGGAATTCTGCCCTAGGACACTCTCCTAATTGTCAAGGCTCATAACTCTATTAAATATCCATTTAGCACCCCACCACCACCTCTGTTTTCTAAATATCTTACTGATATGAGTAAAAATGTCAAAACCTCTGGCAATAGCCACATCTGTAAATCTAGGGAAGAGCACCTCAGGTCTCAGGTCATACAGTTTGCTTCTGTACAGAAGTGGGTGGCCAATGTTTAAAAGACTTCTGAACCGAAGAGAAGGAGTCTGCAGCTGCTAGATGGTCTTAGCTGCTCTAAAATATGAGTGTGTGATTAGGTTCTACAGAATAAAATGGAGAATACTACTAGATAAGAGTTGCGAGTTGGCAATGTCTTCCTCTTATTTGTTTAGGTACTTCCCCTATGTGTGTATCCGGAAGCTGCTGCTGTGATGTACTCTTTAGCAACCCAGGCATAGGGGTGGCATGCCTGATGCACACAAACACTTCCAAGTCCTAGGGAGACCCAGAGAGAAATCAAAGCAGGTTAGATTATGCCGTACACAGTAATAATCAGCTATCAGTTATGGGTATTGAGGAAATGATGAGGAAGCAAATTACACAGTAGATGGATAGGGAGGGAGTTTTAGAAAATCCCCTTACACAAAAAACCTATTTCTTGACTTGTCAATGGGTCAACTATCATACTATTAGAAATACATTATCCAGGGCTATCTGGTAAGAGGATATGATAGTTAATTTTGAATCAACTTGGAGGGTGTTTTTTGATTTGAGTCAGTAAACTTTGAGTAAGCAGATGGCTCCCTATAATGTGGGTGGGCTTCATCCAACCAGCTGAAGGCCTGAATACAACAAAAACACAAGGTTCCCTGAGTAAGAGGGAATTTTCCAGCAGACCACCTTGAGACTTCTCTGCAACATCGGCTCTCCTGTGCCTCTCTCTGCCATACTGCAGACTGGAACTCCACCACTGGCTTTTCTGAGTCCCCAGCCTGCGGCCGGCCCACACTGCAGATTTGCACTTTCCAGGCTCCATAATTGCATGAGTCAATGTATATATAGATGATTAGATATAGATAGATATAGATATAGATATAGATATAGATCTATAGATACACACACACATAATTTACACACAATTTATATATATATAAATACACACACACATAATTTGTTTGTTTCTCTAGAGAGTTGTAACTAACATAAAAGGCAAATTTTACTAAGAAAATAAAAAAGTAGCCAGTTATTTAGGCTCTGAAAGAATGGTAAATGGTAAAGAAGGAAAAGTTTATGGAGAAGACAAAGTAAAATAAAACAAAACTGATATGTACCTAGTGCAGATATCTGAATGTCTAAAGGGCCTCGGGGAAATGATGGGCATGGTCAGTGAGCGGGAAGAGATGAACACACACAGGACACTGAGCTCAAACTATTTTTTATTGTTTGTCCAAAAGCAAGGCCTACAGTGGCAAATAAGAGCTGAAATGCCTCAGGGGCAAGTTCTACTGGATCGTGCCAGGGCCCAATGGTAAGAGTTATGTGAGTCACACACCAGAAAAGTCACAGATGTTTGGTCTGTGTAGGAATGAGACCACTGGACAAGACCAGGGCTGCTGAAGAAATTGGGAGAGTTCTCAATCTCTAAAACTTCTTATTTTTTAAGAAATAGAAAAGAAAAAGTAATGTCATGCCCTTTGGTGGACTGAAATACACTGAAATTAGAGTAAAAAGATGGTTCTGTCATTTGTCATCCATGTGGCCACATTACTTCTCTCTATATGACAACATGTATATATGACAACAGGAAAATAATTCTTACCCAGATAAATGAATACTCTAAGTTCATCTAACACTATAGACTCTAAACAAGCATCAAATTCCTTCCTTTTGATTCTAACATTAAATGAATATCATGGCATTTTCCCTCTGACTAATTTTGAACTCATTTTCTCCTAGCCTAGGAACTAGTTCATGTTGGGTCTTTCAGTAATCAAATGACTGGCACATTACCCCCTTCCTGGAACGAGTGGTTCGGCCGATCCCCAACCCCCAGCTCAGGGGTGCCAGCACAAGTAGCTGGTAGACATCAGTTTATAATCATACATCACTGTTATCCTTCCAGTCCTCTAGGTTTCAAAGCTGAAGAAAAGTAATGGTCACTACCCCTACTTGTCACCCATATTTTGTTAGTTACTAAGTCCTCTGTTACCTCCACTATGTGCCCGACATGTGTCCTGTCCCCTTTACCTCATTTCCAGATTACCTCAGGACTTCACTATCTTTGGTGTTGACTATGACTTGACTCTGGGGCTCCCTGCAAAATCTTTGTAAAACATAGGTAAAATAACCTCACTCTGCTGCTCATTCTCCTCCTCTTCAAGAGGGAGATAATATTAATGCTTACCTCATGGGCTTTTGGGGAAGATTAATTAAAATAATGTGTGTAAAAGCTCTTATAGCACCACTTCAGGACTCATGAACTCCTAGCTCTCATTTTTGGTATTATTATTGGTATCATCATCATCACCATGGCCACTATCATTCTGATTGCCACTATAAAGCAAAGAGTAAAATACCACAGCCTGTTATTTAAGAACCTCCAAAGGCTAGTCTCAGCCTATCTGCTCACCCAGGAGGCTGGAAGCAGGGACCTTCCCCACTTCCACCCCTGGGGCCAACATTTAATAGAGATGTGTCCCGGGCACCCTAGAGCCTCCTGCCAAACAATGCCAGTGTCAGGTGGACCAGAAAGGAGGATGCATGAGTATCAGCATTTCTGCACTCAGACAGAAAACATCTGCTTATTTTTGCACCTGAACTATCAGTCCAGTAAAATGGGGGTGTTGATGCTATCCTGATGATGGTCTATAATTCAATTAGAAGAGAAGATAGGGCAGACTTCAGAGAGCATGAACTTTTTTTTGAGCCTGAACTCTTTAATATTGTGACATTCTGCCTATCTGTACATGAAGATAATAAAGACAGGTACACATAAGTAACTCTAGAATCAAACTGCCTAGATTTGAACCTGACTTTTGTAGCTCAACAATGAGGGCTTGCACAATTATTTAACTTTATCGTGATTCAATTTCCTCACCTCTACAAGCTGGATAACAGTAGAAACTCTGTGAGAGTTTTGTGAAACAAATTATTTAGAGCCTATAAAGAGAATAAAGTAGTACCTGGCATGTATTCAGAGCTCAAAATATTGTGTATATTACTAGAAAGATGATAAATATGTAGAAGTGACACTGTTGGATCCAAGAGCATGTTTTTTAACTTGGGATGTGTGTTGCTAAACTGACACCCCCCTAAAGTAATAGTTGTCCCAATTTATATTAACAATGGGTATATGTGTCTTATTCTGCAGCCCCTTGTCAGTATTAAATAATAATTTTCTTTGAAATTTTATAAATATGATAAAAAATGATAACATTACTTCAGTCATTCACTTAGGTCGGTGCATTTTCATATGTTATAAATGTTTCTTTGGTGTGTGTGTGAATTGACTGCTCAAGTGACTTAGTTTTTAATTTGCCAAACTGCTTGTAGGTTGTGTTAATTTTCACTCTGTGAAAGTGGACTCAATTCCTGCCCCCTTTCTCCTGCCATTTCTTATCACTGCAGGCTGAGGAAAGTGATGAAAGTACCCGCAGAGTGGGTGTCCAGACCACTGTTGTGCTGATGGGACAAAAGAAGTCCTCTGGCCCAGGCTCCCTAAAGCTGAGGCTGAACTTAGCTAGAAACAGAGCGTTTGTCAGACCCGAGCACAAGATCCAATCAGGGCAGCAAGTCAATGACCGGAACCAGCCCAAAATTCTAGGTCCTTACCATCATCCATTTCTTAAAAACACCAGTAACACCTAAAACATGTGGGGTACAGGTGCTGAAGCAATGCATACAGAAAAAATAAGTGGAATATACATGCTTATTCATCCAGTTATCTATTGATTTATTTATTGAGCAAGCCTTTTGCCAGCTTCATACTAAAATAACAGTGCAATGTTTGGGATTATTCAAGAAATGAAGGAAGTATGTAAATACACTACCTGATCTGAAAGGAGAATATTATAGCCACACAGAATGAAACAACTAGAACACGGGCGGCACTATTACATGCCAGGATAGTGGCTGCTGTAGATCCCCAGCCCTTGCATATAACAAAGCTTCAGGTCATGTGCAACAATCATATTTCATGACATCCTGCCAAAGCCTCCTCAAAGGACGCAAGTTCTATGTAAAGAGTTATTCTGAGGGAAATAAAGAAAAAATAGCACCAAAGTTTGGCTAATGGTCAGGTGACAATAAAGAGCCAAACTTGTGAAAGTTCTGAGACATCTTCCTTTTTTCTTAATTTCTCACGAGGATTATCACTTATCATTCGACATTTCCCCTTGGGTGTCTCAAGTATGTTTCAGACTGACCTGTCCAAAATCAGAGGAGTAGCAGATCCCACTGGACCTTGCCTGCTGGTTTCCTGTTTCTAACCTCAAGGGGATGGTACTGTCCTCCTATCGGCCATGATACAAATCAAACAGGAGTCATCTTTGATTCTTCTCTGCCTCAGCCCCACATCCACACCATCATTAAATTCAAGTCTTGAATAACAGTCATCTAGGTTTTTCTTTGTCAATTTCCATCTCCATCACTCTGTGTTTCAAGGCAAACTCTTCTCCTACACTTTTGCTTCTCTTATTTTTATAACACTCTAATTTGTATCTCTGCATACATTCAGATCTTTTTCTAATGTGTCTTCCACAAGAGACTCAGAATTACCTTTTTAAAAGCCAAACCACTCATTGGTATGCCTGGAAGCATAGAAAGCTTCCTATTGCTTTAAAGAGGGATTAAGGAAAAACTTAGAACACACTTCAAGACCCTGCACCATACATCACCCACACCTACCCCTGGAACCATACTCCATATAATAGTGCCCTCACTTGCTGCCTCTCCCCACAGAGGCCTTCCTGGGCCCGTTGTGCTCCCTGGGCCCCTCCTTCCAAGGGCCCTCTGCAGTGTGCTGCCTCCTTGCTCATCCTAATTCTCTCCAGTGGGCTCTGTGGCTCTCTTATTTACAACTGTCACAGTTAATTTATATGTGTAATTATAGAAGTGTCCATCTCCCCAAGTAGCCTATGAACTTTATTAAGGCAGGAACTTACTTTTTTCCCCCAACTTTATTGAGATATAATTGACATATGACACTGTGCAAATTTAAGGTATACAACATGTTGTACTTATATATTGCAAAATTATTACCACCACAGGGTTAGTTAACACTTCCTATTATGTCACATAATTATCATCTCTTTTTTGTGATGAGAACATCTAATATCTACTCTCTTAGCAACTTCCAAGAATATAATACAGTATTAACATAATCACTATGCTTTACATTAGATCCCCAGAAGAAAACACACTTTTATTTTTTTTCTCAGCAAAGAAAGTAAGGATTTTAGTTCCGGAAGTGGCTCACACCTGGAGTCACAGATGAGTTAATGATCAAAGACCTGGCTCCCCAATGGCTTCCAGGGGATGGGTTATATAGAGGAAAATCATTAATCATTGTAACCAAGGGAGGTAGGGTCATGGCCTGTACTGATTGGTCAGCATTAGGGTAAGGGGTCACTGGTTATTGCACCCGGTCCTGATGTCAGCTGTGGCATCAATTTATCTGGTTTTCCTGCTTCTCTGCACCTGGAGCTAAAACACAACTGAGGCCTAGATGTTATCTCTAGATTGACCGAAACACTGTCTCTGTGTTGGTAACTTCTTTCATTCACTGTTGTATACTCAGTGCCTGACCCATGGTAGGTGATTAGAAAATACTGATAGAAAAAACAGATAAATTAAAAAATGAGCACATATTATATATCATAAATGTGATATAATTCTAAAATGTGCTGGTCCTTCTATTGTTTTTAAACTAGAATATGCTCATATAATAGGAGTCTGTCTTTCTCTTTAATGTTTTTTTAGAATATATATAACTTCTTGAAAATTTTTATTTTTTTAAATTTTATTCCATGTTAACAGATAAATTATATGTCTTTCTTAAAAAGTAAAAGAATAAAGATGAATATAAAAATGTATTATACTTGACTAGGTCATAATTTGTTTTTAGAATATTAGAATTTTTTCTTTTGCAACTAAAAATTCTCTGCTAGCAATCATTGAAGCTACATCCTTATGTTATGAATTTGTTAAATTAACATTTGTTAAGTGAAGCAGAAAGCAGTAGATGGTGAGCCACGGTTCAACAAAACCCACAACAGAAATTGAAATAGGACATTTTATTACTCCCAGGGCTTGGAGGAGGTACACAGCACACCTCCGGGGGCCGCCTAGGGAGGTCAAGTCAGAATGCAGGCAGGGAAAGAGAGGCAGGACCTGGGGCATGTACCTTTGTTAGGGTCTATGGATGGAGTGCTTTGAGGTTCCCAGTCTCAGGCTAGATAGGTTAATTCAAACAAAAAAGTGGGGTTTTCGTAAGCTCCACAGGGGTCCTATCCAAGGGACAGGCAAAGGAAAATCCCTGGTAAGTAGGAGAGACTACTGATTATAAGAACTACTGGGAAAAGGATATCAGGAACTTGCCTTTGCTTGTACCCTATGAGCTGTCTTCTCCAGAACGTGTTTGCATAAGGGGGCTGAGGTCAGTTTCAGGCCCCTGCAGGCCAGTTAGATAGACAAAATCAATGCTGAAGCAGCAGGAATAGGAAGTAGCTTTGCTAAACTCCTGAAAACTTATGAACTCACGATAAACACACAGTGTTTATATTTAGAAATACTGGGTCAAAAGGTATACAAAATTTTTAAGCTTTTTAATTGTGCTGCCAAAGTACCCATTAGAAAGGCTGTACCAATTTATGTCTGTGTCCAAAATAGCTGAGAACGCCTGTGCCTTATCCTTCCTACAACAGTATATATCATCTATTTCTTTAAATCTTTGCCAACTTGACAGATAAATAAATATTGCTTTGTGTTTAATTTGCATTTCTTTGATTACTCATGGCTAAATATTTTTCAATGCATTTATTGACCAGTTGCAATTCTTCTTTGGTGAATTAAGTTGACTGTGTTCTTGATGATACAAGGTTGTGGTTAAGAGTGTGGAATGTTTCATGGTGAGGTGTTAGAAGGTGACAGGGACATGCAGGTTTCTTTCCCTGAATTCTGAATAGTGCCTCACTGGCTGTCAGACTTTCTGTGTTTGCTCATTTCAGTCTCTCTCAGCTTTGTATCAGCTATTATTTCTTGCTATTGTCCTTACATATCTCTAGCAGTTGCACTGTACTTACTACCTTCTTCATATCTCACTTACTTCTAATCTTCCATGAGTATAAATGAATAAATGAATGAATGCATAAATAAAATTGGAAAATAGAAAGATAATCAAACTTGTTAGAACCTTGTCAAACAAAATGTAAAATTAACTCTGAAATTCAATCTGGGCACCCATTTGGTTGCTCAGAGAACTTGGTGTTCTACTTCGGGGTATTTACTGTGCTGTAGAGAAGGATCTTCCCAGGTGCATTCATCTGAATGACTAAGAAACTTCTACATTTGCACTTCATGGTTATTTTGTCCTTTCCATTGGGAACTATCTGTGCTCTTAAGTACAGCAAAGTTCTGGGAAGTTCTGAGTTGGTGACTTGGGAAACAGGCCCTCCTAGAGCCACAAAGTCTTGGGAATCCCCTGACAGCTTGTCCATGAGAACCATCTGAACAAAACAGAAAAAATCAAAATAACTCCTCCCTGCTTAATCATGGGCCCAGATTAGCGAAGAAGAAAAAAAATTCTTCCTCAGGAGGACTTACTACTGACTGTAGTCACTGACTTTTTCAGATACCTTCACTGCATACACAGGCTAAGACAAATCATTCCAGGGCTTCCAGAAAAAGAAAGTCAGATAAACTGTAAGAAATTTGGAAAGGAGCCAAAATAATTAATAGAAACTGTTTCATTGCTGTCTTGTTTCTCTTCCTAATTAATATTTATGCACACATATTCTAGAGACATTACTGTTTGCTTAAAAATACACTACTGCAATGTTGTTGGCTACAGCTGTTTTTGCAGTAAGAATTCATCGTAGCCTAAAATTGACAAATTAATACCTTGATAATTACATTTCCTAAATGGGAGGAGCGATTTCACTCTTCATAAAAAAACAAACAAAAAAACATGGATATTATCGACTCTAGGTGGAGAAATACCCCAGATCCTGAAATGGTGAAAGGAGCTTTGGAAGTCAGAAAGTGTGCCAAGTTTTCCTCTTCAAAGAGCTGTCACAGGTGAAGAATTACCAGAATGTGAGGTCTTGTTCCTAGAAGGTGGGGCAGATATCTATGGGAAAGCAAAGACTCTTGCAGGAGGTAGCACTTATATTGGTAGTAATTGCAGGGTGTCTTTGGAGTGACCTTGTTATGACAGCTCTACACAGATAAATCACAACCAGAGCAGCCCTAATCAGGAAGTTTCATTCATGCAGATGAGTCATGTGGCCTTGTCCCTGCATCAGGGCTGTTTCAATGCAGTGGCAAAGAATCCAGAGGAGTTAAGAGTGCCCCCTGGAGTTCGATACCCCTAACTACAGCACAGCTGATGTTCATCTGTGGATCCTCAACATCACCCCCAGTCACACAATGGGGAACCTAGTGTGGTTTACAGTGAGGGTCCTAGAGTCAGCCCAGACTCCTCTCCAAAAAATACCATGCTCAGCTTTCCCTGGAAGACTAGATTTGGCTATAATCCTGAACCAAATTCTAGCACTTTTGTTATTTAGCACATATATAAAACTTACTACCTTCAAAGTGCTTTGCAATCATTGATTAGTTATTAGCCAGCTCATGATGGATGAGTGTGTAGTTCCTAAATTATACTCTGCATGAGGAGGTATATATCTCTTCCCTTCTCTTCCTCTCTCCCTCCCTTCTCTCCCTCTCTCTTTCCCTCCCTCCCTTCTCTCTCCCTCTCTTCCCCTTCCTCTCTCCTTCCCTCCTTCCCCAGGCCCACCCTAATAGATCTGGCTAAGGGGCTAAGACGAAGCTCTCCATCCTGCAAGGCTGAAGCTCTTAAAACGTCTGACCACCTCCCTTCAGCTACTCCCCGATGCTACACAATAAATTCCCTCTTCATCACCAGGTCTGTCAGTCACACTAAATTAGTAAATCATTTCTCTTGTTGGAGGTTTCAGCCTGGCCTCCCCGGCCCTTCCATACTCTTAGAGGTGGGAACAAATAGTGCTCTAACCGCCTGCTTATTAATAAAACATTTGCCTCCCCTAACCCAAGCAGTACGTAATTTGAAGTGACATCGCTGTTATGTTCAGTTATTTTTTAGTACCACCGAGAAATGCATATATTTATCCCTGTTTTAGGAAGACCAAATTTATACCTTCAGTTTTTCCTTAAATTTATATGTCTCACTTTGTAGTTTGCCTGCTTTTCTCAGCTGCCTATTTTTTGTTTTTGTAATGTCTATAGGTTCCTGATGCCGGGAAGACTTTGGGGAAGCCAAAGATAAACACTGGGCATTTTTGAAATCCTGCCGAGACCACTGTCCCGTCTTTCACTTCCTGCTGGAAAGGATCACTCCATCGCGTAAAGACATCAAATCCTAGTAGAGGTATTATTTTGTTGTACACCCCGAATGACCCTTGATCTAATTTTGCTCTTTGCCTAAAACTGATTTAGTACCAACTGCAGCTGCTTGTCGCAGTATGAAGGGAGCTTACTGGCTGCAACCCATTCCTCAGGTCTCAGTGTTCAGAGGGGTCTTACAGCTCTGTCAGGAAGCTGACCTTGTTTAATCATCTGCTCCTCCGGGTTTCCTCCCCCACGCCCAGCCCAGCTAGGCTTAAAACTAGAAAAAATTACTGTTTATGAAATAGACTTTAATGTTCCCCCTCTTTTGCTAGATAACACCAAGAGTTTAATTCAGAGCAGCATTCCTGCAGTATTCCCACTGACTCCAATTAATGGCATCTGGACTAATTGCTTATGCCCCGTCTCCACTTGAACCAGACCAAATTAAAAAAAAAAAAAAAACACCCTCATCATAAGGGAAACTTCATCAATGCTTTCTGTTTGAAATTTTTAGCATGCTTAGAGCTTCTGAATACTCTTTTCCCAGAAGGATTCCAAACCAAAGGGATCACCCTTGAAGCAGAGATCAGTTGCATCCACAATATTCCCAATAACACATGCATTAACAATGCTGTCAACTAATTAGCCAGGGCTGTACCACATCTTGTTGCTTCAGCTGCACACAGAATAAGCATCTCTGCTCCTGTGAGAAAACTGATTAACCTTTATCTCCCGATTTAAGAGTCTAGAATGATGTTACAAACAATTACCCCTCAAATCAATCATTATTAGTCTGCTTGAGTGCAGTAAAACAACCACTTCCAAATTCTGGTATTTTAGTATATTTATTAATTTGCTCAAAAATATTTATTGAGTCAGCAATGGATTAGTTTCTGGAAATATCACAAAATGTATAAACAAGGATAGTATGTGGTCTAGAGTTATAGGTTTATGAAAATAGATTCAAAAGGAGAGTAGTACATAGAATAATGACCCCCCCTCCAATTATATGCCCTACTCCTAAGAACCTGTGAAGATGTTTTCTTACATAGCAAAAGGAACTCTGCAGAGTTCTGGCTGGGTGGCTCCATTTGTTGGAGTCTCAACAAATCATGGGTTTGATTCCCGGTCAGGGCACATACTTAGGTTGCGGGTTCAATCCCTAATAGGGAAGAGTACAGGAGACAACCAACCACCAAATGATGTTTCTCAATCTCTCTCTCTCTTCCTCTCTTTCTAAAATCAATAAACATATCATCAGATGAGGATTATTTTTGTTATTAATTTTTAAAAAGGGACTTTGCAAGAGTGACTAAGAAGATTGAGATACAGAGATTTTCCTGGCCCAATCTACTTACGTGGACCCTTAAAAACTGAGAACCCTTTCCAGCTCTGCAGAGAGAGAGTGATGATAATGGGAGCAGCGTCAGAGAGATGCTGCGATGCTGGCGCCGAAGATGGCAAACGGAAGACACAAGTCAAGGAATACACGTGGTCTCTAGAAGCTGGAAAAGAAAGGAAACAATTCTCCCACAGAGCCTCCAGAAAGGAAACACCTTCTGTGGTACCTTGATTATAGCCTATTTCTGACCTATTGTACTGGAAGATATTAAACTTTGTAGTTTTAAGCCACTAAGTTTGTATAATTTGTTACAAAAGTACTAGAAACTAATATAGGAGTTTGTGGTAAAGTAAAATTGTGCTACTTATCAGCTGTGTTACTCAGCCTTCTCAGTGCCTCAGTTTCTTTATCTGTAAACTGAAGATAAGAATAGTGCTTTACAGGTTAGTAATGATAAAAGCAAAAAGATAAAGCAGCTGAAGCCCGTGCTACCATGCCAGAGGGCAATGGGTATTCAGTGAGTGGTTGCTGAACAAAGTGTTGACACATAACTTTGAGGGTCATCTCAACCAAGTCATCAAGGGGTTTAGTATAACATCCTGCTAATAGTCTAAGAACCCACCTAGGCCCAGTAGGCAGCAGAGATGTGGCGATAATACAGGGATGGAAGAAGAGGACCTGACCATAAGCCCAACAGAGATCATACTTAAACACCTGGCCTGATTAAAGCTTGTTGTAACTTTCCTCGTTTTACTGGAAATTCTAGGGTTTTCTGTTTAGCCAGGAGCACATTTCACTGCACCCTGAGCACTAAGCATAGTTAACACGTGTATCTGCTACATTGTGGTTGCTGGGTTCTCTCCATTCACATTACATTAATTCTGACCAACCATGGCGATGCTACTGGGGCAACATTCTAAACAGAATCCCAGAGCAGAGAAGGAGCTCTGGATCTCCAGATAACCCACAAAGATCTCCCAACATTGGTTAGTCAGATTACATAACAAAAACAGAGATCTGTTGACATCAAAATTTGAGCACGCTCACAGACTACAGGCTTCCAACTAACCAGAGAGCTTTTGAACTGGCAAAGATCTTAGAGGTCACTAGGTTTAACCTCCCATAAAAAGTGGGGGAGGTTCACAGCTTCTCACAGGACACTATGCTGCTCTAGTGGATACAGACAGCGATAGCATATCAGGGCCTTCCTAAAGGTAATTTAAAGAGTAATAGCTAAAACCCAGAAAGTTCCTAACTTCCAGGTGTTTATGAAAGTCAAATGTTACTACAGTTTCTCCCAAATGGAATGTATTAGTTATAAGGAATAAGTGGAACCCTTAAACAGAAGAAACATTAGAAATAATGTAGAGAAGATTCCTGAACAGTTAAGAAGATTAGACAAGATGACATCTACAATAACTTCCAAGCCTAATGTTATGTTACCTTTAGTATGTCCCCAGACATTTAAGATTCTTTACCTAGAAGAGAGCTAATATAAATCAAAGGTTTAACCCAGTGAGATATTTTGTTAAGGAACAATATGGAACTTTAAGTAGTCTTTGTTATTCTCAGCTGGTTTAATGTTAAATCCTAAAACGAAAAGGCTAAACTCCTAATGCTTTGCCACACTCAAGGGCCTGAACAAAAATAAGTTTATTTCAAGCTCTGTTGGAAAAAGAGGAAAATAATCAATAATGGCCAAATAAAGCAGTACATACTTGCTGGGGAAATGCCATCAGAGGGGCTTGGAAATGTTTAACGGGGAATAAACGTTTTGCTTTTCTAAGTGATATTAATTACACAGCTCAAATGGTGTGAACCTTCCCCTTAGATCAAATACCTTTACAAACTCTCTTCTAGAACCTTCACAAAAGAGCTGCTCTGAAATCTCTCCCAACAGCGCCCCTGCTCCCTTCCTAGAAATAAAAGTCTTGTCATTTCACTTCTTCCATCTCTTCTGCTCATGCCAACCCTTTGTTCTATTTCACAATCTGCAAAATAATTTATTTTTTCCTAAAGGCAAAGTATTACAAATCTTATGACCTTGCTTAAAATACTTCCTGGCTAAGATTATTATAAAAATACTTGTATTTTTTATACTTGTATTATTTGAGTTTTCCTTAATTCTCTCTTTAAATGTTAACATGTTACTCCAAAACAGTTTATGAATGAATTAGATTTAGTCCGTGTGTAATTCAAGTTCTCAAAACTAAACAGCTTCCATTGCCTCCCTTGCTGGTAATGGGACCTGCTGGTAATGAGACCCTTGAGTATGTCTATAGTTTTGTCAGTGACCTCCAGGCATCATCTCAAGAATAGTTTCCTTGTGTCCTTTCAACCCAACCTCTCTCCCCTTCTTGTTGGGCCACCATCGGTCAGTTCTGCTGCCAGCAACCACCGAGGGCTCACTGCTTCGATGTGCACAGCTGTCCTTGCAGGTCACCATACTCTCGATCTCCACAATAGCCTCAGGAAAGATCATATAGCTGTTTCTTTTTATATTGTTCCAAATATAGAACACATCCTTCCCCTTAATCTTTCACAAAGTAGAAAAGATTATTCCATTACTGTTGATGAGGGTTAACAGATGGTGCAGGGATAATGGAAGGGCAATGAGCAAGACATAGAATGATTTACAACAAACTACATGAGCCCAGACAACTCCCAGTGCTCCTTGCAGAGTCGTCGCCCTTCCCCACGGGTGCTGCCTCCCTGTAGCCCAGGGCAGGTCCCCACCCTCCTGGCCAGAAAAGCCTAGGTCATCTCTGGGGCTCAGTATCTAAACCAAGCTGTCTCTCAGCCTTAGGGAAAGGGAAAACTCTTCTCTTATTTCAGCAAAAAACATGTCTCTTTAGAACTTGTTTCCCATGCTGAAATGTACTGTCTTGTAGAATTATTAACTATACAGTTTGGTCTTTTGGAACTTCAAAGATAGTCACATGATTATGTCAAATCTGTACAATTACCAAGGTATTTATTAACATGTAAATAATGAAGTCTGATTTGGGGGGTGGGGGTGTAGGGCGTATTGTCCCAAAATCAATCAAGTTGTCCATTCTCTCCTCATTACTGACAGAAGGACTGGGGCCCCTGACTCATTCGGGCCAGACAGGCCTATCCTGATGCCTGAGTGAAGGTCTAGGTCTCACACGAACTATCCTGGGTGTGCGGCCACACTGAGGGGAAACCACATTTGGACTTCACATTTCTGCCAAAGAAAGCATTCCCTTTAATATTATGGAGAGAAATGCCAAACAGTTTAAATTTATTTTATGTGTACAATGCCAGTCACATATATGTTTTCATTCTAAACCTTGAATACTGAGATTCAGAAATTGTGTGATTGTCAGACCAACACAAGTGGGAAAAGTATAAGGCAAACTTTTTTGTTCATAAAACTGAGGAAGTTGGCTTCTAACACCCAGCAGATTTGTGAAGTCTTATTTAGCAGCACATATCAGAGGTAGAATGAAAAAATAGAAAGGGAGTTAGTATCTGATGACAGTCAAAGGTGAACATTTTTTCATAGGCCATCTCATTTAATCGAGACAAACACCCTGAAAGGTTGTTGTTGTTATCTGCATTTCCTGGGTAAGAAAGATAAGGCCCATATTTGAGCAATGTCATGCAGCTAGTCAGTAGGAACATTGGACATTTTATTTAGTTCTTTTTGGCTGTAGGGCCTGTGGTCCATCTTTAAAAATGGCTTCAGAAAAACCTAGGAAGACATGAACTTGTAAATGATACCCACAGCAGAGGGTAACAAATTTAAATGTGTGTGAAACAAAGCGATTTTTTTTCCTTGAGAAGTGTCCATTGTCAGGTAAGGCACAAATAACTTACAACTTAGTCAGATGTGGGAGATCCAACTGGCTTCAGCTGCCTAAAAGGCATGCTCTCCCTTCAACACAAATTAATTGCAAAAAACATTTTTAAAAATTGTTTGATGAATCAACAGTGGTAAAAAAAAAAAAAAGAACCTGTTACTTCTAAGTTTCCTGTCCTGGAAATAAAGAATTACAAGCATCATAAACTTGCTAAGAGATCCTACCTTAGCTTATATATCCTGCCAGTTATCCACCTGTGAAGCACATATGAATGATATTTATGATTTGAGTTTTACAGATGAGGAATCTGTAGCTCGGAGAGGTTACACAGCTTGCAAGCAATGGAGCCAAGAATGAAATCCAGGTTTATCTGATTCCACTGTCTCTTACAGAATCAGAAATTTCAGACATTTTAAATTCAGTCTGGCTGAGAACAGATGCTGTGTAAATGTGTATCTGAGAGAAAAATGTAGTCGTGAAGCTGAATGATCAGTGGTGCAGAGCTGAGTCAGTGTATCACAAAGAGATTTTCAGGAACATTTTGGGACAGGAGGGTTTGCTGCTGTGTCAATTGTGGACCCTACAGTCATTTATCTCGCAGGAAAGAGCAGGCAAATGCCTGATTAATCATATGGTAAGAGACAAAAAGAGTTACATTAAAAATGAAAAAATCAGTAATTCATAACTTTTGCCTTTTTAAATGCCCCTTTGTTCAGAGACTTATGGGCAAATATACAAAGTATTATAACATGAAACAATACAAAACTCAGAAAGAAGAAAATTCTCTATAAATTTCCAAAAGGAACAAACCAACAAAAACAACAAATAAGTGGACTGTTCTATACCTTGAAAAGTAAACTGTATAGTTAAGAATTGTTTGACTTACTATTTAAAAATAAATAGGCATTCTTCTTTTTTTCAGGCATTGCCCTTCTAGATCTGACTTAGAGGCTGACTTAGGCCCTTCGAAGAACTTGTCAGTAGGAAGAACATTTTACAGTTGATTTAGAAATGAGCTTAGATATTTTAAAGTTTCTTTACTTACATCCTTGATATAGTGGTAAAAGTAGAATAAAGTATATAAAGTAAATTTTATACCAGCGTGTATTCAATAATTCATATTAAAGACAGATCAAAATTACCCACACACACAAAATAAAGAAAAGAATTAAAAGGAAAGAGCCAGGAGAAGTAAGAAAAGGATTATTTTACATAGGTTGGCAGTTTAAAAAGTTGAAAACAACATTCTCTTTCTTGTTTATTCCTTTCCTTAACCATTTACAGTGAACAAAATATAATAACTTTTCCCATAACAAGTGACGGTGCATACTGGCCATTTCCTGGCTTGAGTCCAAATTGTTCACGTGAAATTCTGTGAGCATGGAGTTGATTGTATAATGTGGAAATAAAAGAGAAAGGATCTGAATTTTGAAACAAAATTCATATCAAGTATGAAAAAACTCAGTCAGAAAGTCACTATTATTTTGGGGCACTAGCTGTGTGCCATCCAATTACATCTTTGAACTAACATTGAATTTGCTACCTCATAACTCAGGGCTCACATATAACAAAGTGGCACATGAAGTGAACTTTCAACAATGTTTATGTATATTATTATTATCAAAAATAGCACTTACTTAAAGGATCTCCCCTTTCTTCTATGTTGGATTAACTAATACTAGACTTGCTTGTCTGCCATAAATAAGCAAAAGTTAGGCAGAATATATAAGGCTGCTACGTTCAGGCATTGGCTAATGGATAACTTAGCACTGTAGTGCTCAAGAGAACTGAAACAGAAGAGGTAAGCCCTGTGATCTACCCTGTTCGCCGCCTGGGTAGATACAATTTCCCAACTGTAGCACAGAGAAGTACAACCCAACATAGCCCAGTGGTCCCTCTGAGCTGAGGAGGCAAAGATCAGAGGGCAGGGCCCCTGGAGCCTGGAAGCTGTAGCATGGATTAGCAGAGAGGAAGAAGCTGTTCAGTAGGAGGCAACAGAATGCCAGGGATGGGTGAATATGGGACAGGGGATTGCTGCGGATCCCTGGACAAGGACGAGACCACACATTTCAGTGTAAGACCTATAAGGTTCATAATGTTATGGAGATCATTTAGGAGAGTTTAAAATACTGGCCCTGTCAGAATGAAAAGACATTGTTAACATCATCAGCATGCAGCTGAAACACCAGAATACCCATGCTTCCGAAGTAAGAGTCACGTCTCAGTGTAAAACTACTCTAGACCTGACATTACAAACACTAAACAAAGCTTCAGTAGGATGAAGGAAATCTTCCAGTAATCAACTGCCTGTCAGAAAAAAGCTCAATGATGTTTAATAGAAGAGAAAATAGTCCAAAATCTGTACATTATCCACAATGTCCAGCATATAAGTTTAAAAAATTCTATACATGCAGAGATGCAGGAAAATATGATTCATAATCAAGAAAAATATCAATCAAAGGAAAAGAACTGTTACATGTTCCCAGATGTTATAATTAGCAGACAATGACTTGAAAGCAGCTATGAAATGGGTCTGAAGGATTTAAACAAAAAGGATTCCTGATTAGGAATCTCAGCCAAGAAATGAAAATTATTTTTAATGCCAATAGAAATGCTAACTCTGAAAATTACAATGTCTAAAATTTTTAAATATTCACTGTTTGGCATTAATATAAGATTGGAAACAGCAATAGGAAGAGTCAATAAACTTTAAGGTATAGCCATAGAAATTAACCTTTGAAAAACAGAGAAACTAAATAAAAAAATAGTCATATGAAAGATATCAAGTTTAATTTAATATATATGTATTTTGTTTCATAATAAGAGAAGTGAGAAAATGGGGCAGAAGAAATATTTAAAGAAGTTGTGAATTTTTTTCCAAGTTTGGTAAAAAATACCAAAGTACAGAACAAAAATAGTTTACCTAACTTCCAATAGGATAAACAAGAATGAAAACAAACTGATCAACATCACAGTCATACTGCTGAAAATGAAAAATAAAGAAAAAAATCTTTCATTAATACAATTATTTGTAGTATGTATCAGAAAAGCATTCTTTTTATGGCCAAATAATATTCCATTGTGTTTTTTTTTTTTTTGTTCATAAACCAGTTGACAGACTTTTGAGTTGTTTGCACTGTCTGGCTTCTGTAAATAATGCTGCTGTGAACGTTCATGTGCAAGTAAACCCACACTTCCAGTTCTCTCTTGCATTTAACTAGGCATGGGTTTGCTGGGTCATATGGTAACCCAATGTTTAACTTTTTGAGGAACTTCCAAGGTGTTTTCCAGAGGGGATGTACCATTTTATATTCTCACCAGCAAAGTATAAAAGTTCCAATTTCTTCATATCCTTGTCACATGTGTGATTGTTCCCTAGTTATAGCCATCCTGTAGCTGTATAGTGCTTATTTGCCATTTGTATAGCTTTTTGTTTTTTTGGTAAAGTTCCTATTCAAATCTTTTGCCCCCTTTTTGTGTTACTTTTCACACATTTTATAAGATTTATCCAAAAATTTTCATATCCTGATGCTATTATAAATGCTATTATTTTTTATTTTAATCTTCAATTATTTGTTCTGACATATAGAAAAGAAATTAATTGAATTTTATATATTGACTTTATATTATTACAACATTATTATAAATAGTTATTAGTTTTTATAGGTTTTTTGTAGATTCCATGGGATATTTTGCATAGATGTCATCTACAAAACAAAAGTTATTCTGGATGTTTGTTACCAAACTGGATGCCTTTTATTTCATTTTCTAGTTTGATTTGATGGACAGAATTTGAGTACAGTGAGAGCAGATATCATTTTATTGATTCTGATCTTAGAAGTAAAGCATTCAATCTTCTACCATGAATTGTAATAGTAGATATAGGGTTTATTGTCTTTATCTTTTTGAGGAAGCTTTCTTTTTATTTCTAGTTTGCTAAGAGCTTTTAATAAAGAATAGATGCTGGATTTTATCAGATTGTTTTTCTGCACTTATTGAAATCAAATGGCTTTTGTAGGTATAATTTGTTATTGTATTGTATTTTTTCCATTAGCATTTATCCCCCTTTTACCCTCTTCCACCTCCATCCACCCCCCTCACCCTCACAGTCACCACCCTGTTGTCCATGTCTATGAGTCCTTTTCCTTTTTTGCTGGATCCCTCCACCCACCCCACCACCCCCTTTACCTGTCATCCTGCTCTCTATCTATGAGTCTCTCTCTATTTTGTTTATATGTTAGTTCAGTTTGTTCATTAGATTCCACAATGAGTGGAATCATATGGTATTTGTCTTTCTCTGACTGGCTTAGTTCACTTAGCATAATGTTCTCCATGTCCATCCATACTGTCGCAAAAAGTGAAACTTTCTTCTCTTTTATGGCCAAGTAGTTTTACACTGTGTAAATGCCCCATAGTTGTTCTATCTACTCTTCTATTGATGGACACTTGGGCTGCTTCCATATCTTGGTGATTGTTAATAACACCACAATGACCATAGAGGTGCTTATATTTTTTTGAAATAGTGTTTTGGATTTCTTCAGATAAATTCCTATTAGTGGAATCACTGGGTCATAAAAAAGCCATACACAAAAGGCTACATATGGCATTGTACCATTTAAATGAATAAATATTCAGAATAAGCAATTCTCTAAAAATAGAAAGTAGATTAATGAATTCCAGAGGCTGGGTGAGGGAGAAATGGAAAGTGGGAGCTAACTACTACAGTGTCTCTTAATGTGGGGATGAAAATGTTCTAGAAGTAGATGATGGCAATGATTACACGACTTAGGAATAAACTATAAATCACTGTATTGTATACTTCAGGATGGCAAATTGATGGCATGTGAACTACATGTCATTAAATAAAATGTTTTTAAAAAACCATCAACCTGTAATTCTAGCTCTGGAAAAATTATCTTTCAAAAATAAAAGAAAAATAAAGACATTCTAATAGAAATAAAATTTCAGAGAATTAATTTTCAACAGACCTATTTCATAACAAATGTTAAAATTTCTTCACACAGAAGTAATGTTGGACAGAAAATATGACCTCGGTAAATAAAGGAACAGTATCAGAAAATGAATAAATAAAGGTAAAATATAAAAAAAAATTTAAAGGCCCCAAAGGAAAATGTCACATGTAAAAAAAAAGTGACAAACTGATTAATCATTAGAAACAATGGAGGTCAGAAGACAAAGGAATGGTATCTTTAAAGAAGTGCAATCTGAGATAAGCGCCTTTAACATTTCATATAATAAGGGCCTGGTGATGATGAACTCCTTTAACTTGACCTTATCTGGGAAGCACTTTATCTGCCCTTCCATTCTAAATGAAAGCTTTGCTGGATAGAGCAATCTTGGATGTAGGTCCTTGCCTTTCATGACTTGGAATACTCCTTTCCAGCCCCTTCTTGCCTGTAAGGTTTCTTCTGAGAAATCAGCTGATAGTCTAATGGGAACTCCTTTTTGGTAACTCTTCTTTCCTCTTGCTGCTTTTAAGATTCCCTCTTTATCTTTATTCTTAGGTAACTTAATGATGATGTGCCTTGGTGTGTAAAATGACAACAAACTCACAACTATCAACAAATGAACCTGAAATAAAGAAAAACAATGAAAACAAAAACTAAGCAAACAACTAGAGCAGGAACAGAATCAGCGAAATGGAGATCACATGTTAGGTTTTCAGTGGGGAGGGAGAGGGGAGGAATGGGGGGAAAGGTACAGGGAAGAAGAAGCATAACTGGTAGGCATAAAATAGATGGGGAGAGATCAAAAATGGTATAGGAAACAGAATTCAAGAACTTATATGTACAACCCATGGACATGAACTAAGGGTGAGGGAGGAATGCTAGAGGGTTGGGGGATGCAGGGTGGAGGGAGGATAAAGGGGGAAAAATTGAGAAAACTGTAATAGCATAATCAATAAAATATACTTTAAAAAATAGTGCAATCTGAGGAAGGAGAGAGGACACAGGAAGTGACTGTCTACCCAGAAGTATGTGTCTAGTGAACACATTCCACAAGAGTGGGAGTAAAGTACATTTTCAGATGAATGAAAGCTGATAGAATGCATTGCCAACATATCTGTACCATAAGAAGAGCTAAAGGAATTTTTTCCAGGCTTGAAAAAAATAATGCAGGATGAGAACTGATCTAAATAAAGCAAAAAAGAGCTCAGAAAAGAATAATTTATGCCTAAATAAAAGAGTACCATTTTTCTTATTTTAATATATTTAAAAAGCAAATGACTGTTTCAAACATTAATAACATTGAATATGTATCTATAACATCTAAAGAATGAAAATATATGGAAACAAAATTACAAAGGCTGAGGTAAATAAAATTAAACTATTAAAAGATTTATTTATTCATGAAATAAGATTTTTGAACAGTGAAGTGTAAAGTATTTCAATATAATTTTGTAAGAATACTGTGATAAGATTTCATAGTGGAATCTCTAGAAAAACTAATTAAAGTAATTTTATCAACCAATGTCACCCCAATAAATTCAATAAAAAATAAATTAAATAAATAAAGAAAGAAATGAATTTTAAAAGCTAAAAACAGTTCAAACATCCTTTGTTGGTGAACAGATTTTTAAAAATCTATATTCTTATAATTGAACACTAATTAGAAATTAAAAATAAATGAATTTCTGGTACATAAAACCACATGGATAAATTTCCTAGGCATTATTTTGACACAAAAATGCCAAACAAATTCTATAACATCAGTGGTGATAAAAATCCAATCTGTGTTTGCTTGGGGCATAGGGAGTGTTTTTATTTCAAAGGAACACAAGTGAATATTCTCAAGTATTTATAGGAGTGATGTTTTTATGGGTTTATACTTTTGTCAAAATTGATTGAACTATGCACCTAAAATCTCTGCATTTCATTATCTGTAAGTTGTATGTCATTAAAGTTGATTTTTAAAAATAACTTTTTAAATGTAGATGAAATTAAGAAAATTACCAAGTAAAAGAAAAAACTACACATAATCCCAACACCCACAAATAAGGATTTACATTTTGATGCATATATATATTTTTACTTTTCTTTCTACAAATTTTTTACACTATAAATAACATTCTGTGGCCTTGTCATTTTAAGCTTTAGCAGTGGTAAAAGCATTCCATATCAATAAAAATTCTGTTCCACCATTTTTTAAATGATTACCTAGTGTAAATAAAGCTGGATTAAAGGTTTACACAGATGTACAAAAATATTAAATATGGCAGTAAATATAAAACCTAAATTTATTTTCCATTGCATATTTCTTTGTATTGTTGAGCTCTCGTTTCCACTGAGGATTACATTTGCCAAGTAAAATTATTGCTATTTACCTGTGTAAATCACTCACTTGAGGGTAATTACTCTGTCTCTCAGGGTTTCTCACCTTTTTTGGATCCTCTTTCTCAAGATGGTGTCTCAGGACAATGATGGCATCCTTGTAGCTTTACATGAGGGGCATCTGGACCTCATAATGTTTTTTGGGTCCTCGTAGTATGCACTAGGGTACAGCTTAGCCTAACTGATCACTGGTTGTCCTTCACCAGTATCTGCTTAGCTGTGGCTGGTGTCATCTGGTCTTTGGGAATCATGCTAAACCTCACTGGTGGTAACTGAGGATCTTGGCCTTAGCTCTACTCTCCGCAACATCATCATGCCTTCTAGTTCTGAATCCCAAAATCTTCAATTACACTGGTCCTGTTTGAATATCTGCATCTTGCTTAAGGAGCCTGATAATTCTTAGCTGTTCACTCTACTTTATACTAGAGTGTTCAAGACTCTGTAAAATCTCCTCAGCCCCACATGATGAGGCTCCCCCTATAGCCATTTATCCCTACAATTATTTGTTGAATAAAGACTGTGATGAATTGAGAATGTTTCTGAAAATCTTATGTCCTCCCCAGACAATGCCCGAGAAATGAGCATACCAGCCTGATATTTTTTGAATTATACAAATCTACTGGTGTTTCTTCTTCCACTATAACTACAAAAAGGAAGCCATGGCATTTTCTTTTCTTTTTCTTACCTTTCCTTCTTCTCTCTTGCTTTTATCCTGCCCATCCCTAAATCCAGGATGGAATTTTCATTAATAAGCACCAAATATTTCTTTTATATCACATCCTCTTCTTGGTTATTCTTTAATTTCTCTCTATAGTGAAACCTCTATACATTGTTTATTTGCATATAAAATCCTACCTATATGAGGTGGTTACCAATTTTAAAAGAGAACTGTTTCAAATGCAAAGCAATGACATCTTATGTCTCTGTTTCTTCCCCACCCCCTTCCTGCTGAGGGACCATAAGCTCAACCTAACAGCCTAATAGTAAAGGAAGAAGGGAGGAGCAGACATAGCCAAGAGTAGAAAATGCATTTTGTCATATGCCAAACAGCATCTATTTTCAATAGTATCCAATTGTATGCATGTACCAAAATGTGTTTAACCTATCTGCTATTGTTGAAAATGTAGGTTGCTATTCATTTTTCAGTATTATTTTTAAGTTAAAAAAGAGATAATTTTAAGACGAGTAGAAACCAGAGCCTTCAGAGAAAAGATACAAAGATATGGAAAGAAGAGCATGAGCCACTGCTCATCTCCCCTTCTCCTCCAGATCACTCATTGTCCTTTCTGTTGGAGCCTTGATATGCTGCACAGCTAAGCATTCAGGGTAAAAGTCCTACAGGAGAACATAGGCAGGAAAATTTCAGATATTCCATGGAACAGTATTTTCACTGATAGGTCCCCTAGAGCGAAGGACATAAAGGAAAGAAGAAACAAATGGGACCCCATCAAATTAAAAAGTTTCTGCACAGCTGAAGAAAACATCAGCAAAATGAAAAGGGAACCACCTGTAAGAGAAAATATATTTGCCAATGATACCTCAGACAAGGGTTTAATCTTCAAAATATATAAAGAATTTGCATGACTCCACACCAGGAAGACAAATAATCCATAAATACTAGGCAAGGGACCTGAACAGATACTTCTCAAAGGAGGACATACAGAGGGCCCAGAGACATATGAAAGGATGCTCAGCCCTAAGAGAGATGTAAATTAAAACTGCATTTCATACCAGTTAGAGTGGGTATCATAAACAAATCAACAAACAAGTATGGGAGAGGCTGTGGAGAAAAGGGAACGCTAGTGCATCATTGGTGGGAATGAAGACTGGTACAGCCACTGTGGAAAATAACATGGAATTTCCTCAAAAAGCTAAAAATGAAACTGCTTTTTGACCCAGAAATTCCGCTGCTGGGATTATACCCTAAGAATCCTGAAACATCAATTCAGGATTGATGTGTGAACCTATGCACCCCAATGTTCACAGCAGCACAATTTACAATAGCCAAGTGCTGGAAACAGCCTAAGTGCCCATCACTAAATGAGTGGGTCAAAAAACTATGGTACATTTACACAATGGAATACTATGCTGCAGAGAGAAAGAAGGAGCTCCTACCCTTTATGGCAGCATGGATGGAACTGGACAGCACTATGTTAAGTGAAATAAGCCAGGTGGTGAAAGACAAATACCATATGATCTCACCTAATCAACAAAACAAACAAGCAAGCAAAATATAACCAGAGACATTGAAATAAAGAACACACTGACAGTAACAAGAGGGGAGGATGGTGGGGAATAACAGGGAAAAGAAGGAGAAGGGTCAAGTCAAGGAACATGTATAAAAGACCCATGGACAAAGAAAATGGAGGGGGGAGGACTGAATGTGGGAATTGGGGGTGGGTAGAGTGGGGGAAATAATGGAGGGGAAATAGGGACAACTGTAATTGCACAATAAAAATATTAATTAATTAATTAACAAAATTACAAAAGAATTCAGGGTAGAAGTGTGTTCCTCTGGATTCCATTAGACCCTCCTCTAATGCGCTCATCAGTGCTCCTGATGTGTGTGCTCCCTTCCTCAGATATAATGCCTGAAATATCTGGCAGCTCAAGTCATCTTTTTCCTGCCTAAGAAAAAGAAATAGATTTTCTATCCATGATGACTTACTATTTTAAATAAAGTAAATAAATGTCAGGCATGAAACCAACAGGCATTTTTAAAAGAATTTTAATCATTTACACTTCTTTTATTGAAAACCTAATTTCTATTGGACACACTCTTCTCCTGATCATCACACCTTATATCTCACCAGGTCCTGTAGCTACTTTCAAACTCCTGACCATTGCTCTTCATACCCAGTTCCATTACGCTAATGTGAGCCACATCTCCTTCCCTGAACTTTTGTGAACTCCAATGACAGCTTTATTCTTACTCCCTACCACCTTTTACATAATAGCCAATCATCTTTTAACACATGAAGTGGACGACACTCCTCTTCCACTTAAATCCATTGTACTCTGAAAAAAATCTAAACAGCTTGCAGTCATAAAACAGTAGGTGATCTGACTCCTACTTATCTCATTTCATATTATGCATTTTTGCACATACTACCTTTAAGCCAGAGAGTTTCTTTCTGTTCCTTGAACAAACCAGGCTCCTCCTTTTCCCAGAGACTTGACTTGCTCTCCTCTCTGTCTAGAAACCTCTTTTCAATGTTCTCAACATAGTACACCCCTTTCTATCCTTAGGTCCCATATCAAATATCATCTCCTTAAGAGAGGCCTTTCTTCTCCTGTCTAAAGACTCCTCAAGAAGCTCTCTCTCTTATCATCCTCACATTGATTACCATCTGCAGTTATTGTTTTTTGTTTTATTTATTTATTGTTTTACATATGTTGCCAACAGAGATTGTTAAGGTCTCTGAGGAAATAAACTTTGATTTATTCACTTCTGTGTACCTAATGCTTATCCCAAATTTGATATAGAAATATACTTAATAAATGTGTTAAAAGAATATATGAATCATTTTGTTGTGAATCGCAAACTGCCATGGTGAGTCTTACAGTGGGTCCCTTGACAAGTAGTATCAGCATTTCCTGGGAACATATTAGAACCTAATTCCTCTTCCCCACCTCACCCCATACCTACTAACTTCAAAATTCTGACCTGGCCCAGACATTTGTGTTCTAACAAGGCTTCCAGTCACAGTTAACCTTTTCATCAGTCTTATTTTATAGATGAAGAAACTAGATATGTTGAGTAATTTCTCCAAGTTAATAAGTGATAGATCTAAGTGCTAACTCTAAAGTTCTAGGGTTTAACAATGAACTATGCTTCCTCAGAGTCCAGAAATTTAAATATCAATAGAATAAAGTTTTTGTCTTCGGGGTCAGTGCAATGAGTCAAATATTTGAATGAATAATTGTAGAATTTTAAAAAAATGGCTCCTATTTCAGTTATGTACAAGATTTTAAAGGCACACAGAAAAAAAACATGTTGATGCTGCCTGGCATGATGAGGGAAAGTTTCTAATCCAAGTTCCACTTCAGATGTGACATTACTAATGGATGAGGATGAGCCAAACAGGAAAGGAATAGCATGGTTGAATTCAGTTCTCTAGAAGTGAGGTTTGGGGTCAATGGTGACAGGATAAGTTTGAAAGACTGAAGAGGTAGCCAGATCCTGAATGGTCCCAGTTGGCTCAGGATGCCATACAAAATATCATAGATTTGGAGGCTTAAACAGAAAACATTTATTTCCTCGCAGTTTTTTGAGGCTAGAAGTCTGAGATTAGGATGCCACCATGATCAGGTTCTGATGAGGACTCTGTTCCTCTGACCTTTCCATATGTGTGAGCACTGAGATGGGGAGAGAAAGAGAACACTCTGGTATCTCTGTTTCTTCTTATAAGGACAGCAATTCTATCAGATCAGAGACCTACTCATCAGGGCTTATGAACATATGAATTTGTGTGGAACACATTTCAGTCCATAGCATTTTCCTCCAGTGCCCCAAAAGTCATGTACTGATTGCATAGAAAATACATTCGACTTATCACTACAGCTCCAAAGTCTTAAATTATTCCAGCATCAATTGGAGTCTAAAGTCCAAAGTCTTGTGTAAACAGTATGCTAAACCAGCTATGGGTGAGAAGGGAAGTACAACTCATTCTGAAGCAAAATTCTTCTCCATTTGTGAACTGAAGAAACCAGACAAGTTATGTGCTTCCAGAAATATAATGATGAAAGAGATATAGGAGAGACATTCCCATCACAAAATGGAGAAATAGGAAAGACAGAATGGTGATAGGTCCCAAGAAAGCCCAAAGCCTAGCAAGCAAATTGTATTAAACCTCAAGTTTCAAGAATAATCCTCTTTGTCTCAGTGTCCTTCATCCCCTGCCCACTAGGGTGGCAGTATCACCACCTGCACCTCTCTGAGGTGGTTCCACACTCTGAAACCAAGAAAAAGAGTCTTGTTCCATGGGCCTCTTGTGTGGGTGGCAGCCCTGAAGCTATCTGAATCACACTTGGGTTCCTTGTTCTCTTTCCTTGAAGAATATTGCATGATACAGCAAAATAGCTCTATGATCTGGTCCTATACAATCCAAGCGTTTCCTTCATTCTGTTCCACTTTGGCTCTCCCCTTTAGTCCAAACTGATGGTTTCTCTGTTGGTATAATCCCATTTATATCCCTAGTGTCTGCTGAGATGGCTGATTGATATCATGGGAAATTTTTTTTAGGAGTGTTTATCCAGCCACATCCTTAGTGTTTTCTACACAACAAGTTTTTCTTTTTCTTTTTCAATATAGAAGTGTGGAAAATTTTGCAAAATTTTAAGTCCATTTTCCTTTTTGCTTAACAACTACTTCTTTGGTCAATCTTTCCTGTCACATTTTACTCTAAGCTATCAGAAGGAACCAAACCACCGTTTCAACACTTTGCTCATATAAATATCCAATTTCATTACTTGCAAGTTCTACCTCCCACAAAACACTAGAGCAAAATTCAACCAAGTTCTTTGCCACTGTATAATAAAAATCACCTTTCCTCCAGTTTCTAATAACATGTTCCAGATTTCCATCTGAGATCTCACCAGAATAGTCTTTAACATCTACATTTATACCAGTATTCTATTCATGGCAATCTAGGCTTTTTCTGGCAATATCCCTCAAAAATTCTCCAGTCTCTACCTATTACCCAGTTCCACAACCCTTTCTACATTTTTAGTTATTTGTTACAGCAGCACCCTACTTCTTGTTACCAAAATCTGTCTTAGTCTACTAAGGCTAGCACAACAAAATACCACAGACCAGTTGGCTTAACCAACTAAAATCTATGTCTCACATTTCTAGAGGCTAGAAATTCTAAGACCAAAATGTTGGCCAAGTAGGATTCATTTTGAGCAAGCTCTGGTGTCTCTTCTTATAAAAACATCAATCCTACTACATTAAGGTCCCACCCTATCAGCTCATTTAATTTTAATTAAACCCTAAAGATTCTATCTCCAAATGTATTCACTTCACACTGAGATCAAGGTTCAACATATGGTGGGTGGGAACACAATTTGGTCCATATTATTTATTTTCCCTATCCTAAGGAAAATAAGGAATTGTTGAAAGATTTTAATATAAAATCAATGACTAATAATTATCTTCTTATTCCTTCTCATCAAGGACATATATAACATTATATATTTTAAATAGAGGTTTAGTTTAACATCAGAGAATAATAAGTCAGCAATGCAACTGAAGCAAAGTTCCCTCCATGGCATCTGTCAGCAATATCTTCAGTCACTTGGATTCTGCTTTGGCTCCTCTATAAATTTTTTATTGCACCCTCCTCATAATTGGAATCTGTGGTATTTGAATGTTAAGCTAGAATTAAATATTATTTCACACAAAAAACTGTCAACTGATTATAAAGGGAACGCTACTGTGGGGGAGCTTCATCCAGCAAAGCTCCCCTAGCCATCACAGATGAGAACAAGTCTACCAAGACATAATCTGCTTGGGGAGAGAAGGCTAACCAGTCTCTCAGAAGAGAAAGGCCTTGAGCCTGTTTCTCAGTGAGCTTTTACTGGGTTTAATTTGCAAAAGAACACAGGGTGTAAAGCTCATCAATCATTGTCTGGCAGTAATGATCAAGGAATAGATAACATTCAAAGAACTATGAGAGCTTATTCTAAGTCAGGGTCAGATAGCCAAAGGGCCATAAAACTTTGGGAAACAAACTCATTTTATGCTTAGACCCTTATCATTTAAATTCAGGGCATTCTTAGCAAAGCAAGTTTCACAGGATTTAATGCATTCTTTCTTAGGCCTGATCCCCGCCCCTTGCCCCATGCTGGGAACCGCCCTTTCCAGCACAGGGCTGTACCACCCTCCAGCATTTTTTCAGACCTGAATCAGGTGGGGGATGTGGGCAGCCAAGATATTAGGAGACTTTCTACAGATAGAATGAGGACTCAGGCTATGACAAAGCTGAGGGGTGAGGGTCCATCGCCCCTTTCCAATAGTCCCCTAAGCCTTTCCCTGATGGTTCCTTCATGACTGTGCCTGTCTTAGGTTGTCTCTCCCTTGAGGAATCTTACCTGTCATTGACTATCCAGCCATCCTCCAGGGCCCAAGCAGGGTGAAGTAAAGGGGCCAGATGCTGCGCCCCTGCCAAAAGGATAATTTTTGTCTCCTTAGTGGCTTATGGTCCCAAGGTCTCTCACTCAGCCTCAGCCATGGGAGGTTACAGCTTCTGAAACCAGGCAGGGTGGTTCACAAGCTACCATTATAAATCACCTGGCACTTGTACAGTAAGGCAGATACTGGGAGTTGACTTTTCCAAATGGGTTGAGTACAAGATTCAGAATTTTTGCCTTGCAGCCATGAAATGATATTTTAAAATGTGTGCATATAAAGAATTATATGTTTTTTTGCAAATAATTTCATAGATATTTGAGTTTGTATATGTTGAAAAACTTTGAAGTCTTTATTCCTTGTTCTTAATATTCAGTCTATGTAAGAAGCATCTGATTAGCATATATTTTATGCTCGCCCAACTAAAGAAATATCATATTATCCAGAAAATGGCTTAAAAAGAATCTGGAAAAAATCTATACACAGAAAGGTTTTTATAATATCAGGCATTTCCATACTCAACATACTTTTCATAGAACACAGATCCCTTCAGTGCACCATGACTATGGGTTGGTGCTAGTTGAGAAAAGAAATCACATCATTGGACAGAATTATGAACATCTAATTTATGGAAATTCAATTTGGTGTAAAGAGGAAGCAATGAAAGACATCAGTGAGCTCTGGTACTCAGGACTGCATTGCAAACTAGAACACAACCATGGAACTGCATAAAAATTCAAACAAACTTAACCTCTAAATACTACAAAGTGTGTGGTTAATTCATCAAAAACCATTCTCTTCCAAGAAGCTCTTGAGGTGCATGCTGAGTTTCCCATAAAGCATGTTCCCAAATGGAATAGCAAGAATTCACATAAATTTGCATGTGGGCAATCTTGGGGATTTTCTATAAAAAGAGGTTGTGAATACAAATGGTGGATTCTTAAATGTGTACACATAATTAAATGGGGATGTACACTGCAGCCACACTGCAGGATTGCATTGTCCCCCTACTAAAATTAAAAAATGAATGCAGCACTGTATTAAAGAAAATAAATAAATAAATAAATAAATCTACTGAGACAGGCCTGAAGGACTCTGACTAAACCCAAAAAAGGAGATAAGAACAGTACAAGTTCAAGAATAAGCAGGCCTGCCTCTATTTTCCCATCAGGGTTTTTTCATCAGTCTTAAAGCTTCTTTTTGTTCTATCACCTTGCCTTAACCTTTTTTTTTTAGTCTCTGTAAGTTTCTAAGAATGAGTCACAATATAAGTAACATGAATTAAAATTGAATGACAACTTACTATGTGACAACTCTGTGCTAAGACCATACTAGAAAGTTGGCACTAACATTTTGGTATTTAACTGAATCTCAGATGCAGTACCATCTTAGATTAATCTATGTGCCTCTATGCTAGGCCCAGTTGTGTTCATCAGGTCAACTGCTTCCCAAGCCTCAGCTGCTTGTTCTGCTTCCAGTTCCAGGGACACTTTCAGGCAGTTCCCTGGTTATAAAGACATGGCCACCTAGGCGTAGTGGGGCAGGCAGACCAGAAAGTGATTGACCTTCTTATGTGCAAACATCTAGCTTCAGGGTGGCCTCCATCGTGTTCACTGTGGTGTGGGCCTCCACCACTCCAGCACTCAAGTCCACCACAACCAGATCTTTGCAAGCTCAGTCTTCCCAGGGGAAAGGTGTAATATTACACCAGAAGTGGGGGGAATACAATCACACTTTGATCAGTAAGTGACAAGAAAAGAAAGAAAATTGCTCACCATTCCCCCACACACATAGAGATGTTCTGATACACAGTGACCCCAAGATGGTTTTTCCAGACACATATTTTCTGACCTAAAATGAGCTGGGGTTTTGGGGAGGCTATGGACAGCTTGGTAACACAACTCCCATTTTTGCTTTTGCTTCTCTCCTTTCCCAACTCACTTCCCTTTTTCTATCACTGTTTTAGGACTACAATCTCCAACTCATGCACTCCTCCCCACCCCCAAACAAGCATAAGTATATAATCCTGGCCTCAGACTATGTATTTTCCAAGATACCCCAGCTAATAGAGGTGACATGTAATTGATTTGAAAGTACATTCTGAGTTCAGAAACATAACAATGTGTTAATGCTTATATAGCTGATGCCAGACTGTTCTGAGCACCTTGCATAACATGAGTTGTTTTCCTTCTCACAGTTTCTGTTTGAGGTAAGCACCATCATCCCACTTTATTAGCCAGGCAACTGACGCTCAGAGTTTATGTAACTTTCCTAAGATCAGTCTGTAATTAATGGAGCAAAATAGGGATCTAGCTTTCTTCTGAGTCCAAAGTGCAGGTCTTCAGTCTCTACGTAACACTCTCTTATGCCTTTTTCCTCCACAAAGCTGCCTTGACTTATCTATGGGACACAGCCTCAGTGTCTAGTCTCTGGGTCCCTCACTTGTTTTAAAAATCTCTTCAAAACATGTATCAATGGTGAAGTGACCTTTCTCTTTGTAAAGTTCCATATCTTTAGCAATGCTATTCTCTCTACTTCACTACACACAAACCTTTCCTTTTTGCACACTTTCAGCAATTACCAAATAATGTCACACACTGTCATTTTAAAAGAAGAGATTTTAAATTGATTGAGTGCTTACTAGATATTAGGAACTGTCTGGGCATATAGACACGTCATTAAATTAATTCTAACAAAAATGTTATTTGGCAGACACTACTATTCCATTTACAGATGAAGAAACTGAATCTTGAAGAGGTTAAATAACTTGCTAAGGTCAGAGTGCTAATAAACACCAGCAGTTTCCACTGGCAGGGGCTCCAATTTGTCACTCTTTCTGTTTTCTTCCAGAGTATAAAGCAGGTTTTATACTTTTCTATATCCACCATAGTGTCTAGTGCAATGTTGTGCATGTGAAAAACACTCAACAAATGGAGTGATAAATGTCTGCAACGCAAGTGTGCCGTGAACTACAGTGGGGAAAGAGAAGAAAAATTATTTTACTGCAATGGTGATTCTTCTACTCACATGTTTTTCTGGGGCTTTATTTTGTTTTAAATCATCGAAAACTTGATCTCTGTGGTCACTTTTCTTGACTAGATAGAAATGCTTAGACAGATTCAGTACATAACTGCTTCATTATCTATGGAAACTGCTCAAAATTCTTACACTTAGATATATGAGTCAATCCTTCAGACTCTGGAAAACAATTTCTACATTTATGGTTGTATATACACACACTAGAAAAGGCCCCCCAAAGAAGCAGTTATAAGTAATCAATTATCAAAACCAGTCTACAGATGTCATGGTACAGCTGACAACTGAATTACCTGTATTTTTTTCTTTTTTAGTCAAATCACAGTTTGTGTTCTTAACTCTTTAAATCCTTAAATATCCAGTCATCAATTTCTTAAGACAGGCAAGAACACAAGATCAACCATTTTCAGACCCTAGGGTCTTGGCCACATATACAAATTCCAAAAGATATTTTAACCACCAACTGGCACTCAGAGGTATGTGCAACGCTGGTGGGCTCATGCTGAGTGAGTTTTCTCCTACAGAAATGATCTTTTCTTACCAGAATAAGGCTATTTCTTCACATCTAATCAGTGGGGAAATAAAACTTACTTACTCCAAGCAAGACGAATTTGCTTTTTTTCTTCCATTTTTGTTAGCCAATAAGCCATTTCTATCTCATTGAATGATTAATGTAGCTGTAGAACAAAATGTCCCAGAAATAAAACCCCACCATCTGCAGGCCTGTCTCCCACCAAACTAGCAATCTTTTCAACACTACAGAAAAACTGAGGAAAGGTGGGCCACTAAATTGGAGAAAGGGGAATAGTAAGATAAGAATAATCGTTTTTTTAAAAAAGATACTAGACTTATATCTCAAATAATGTGGTATTTGCCTTAGTCCCCATAGCCAAAAATAACATGAGCTTATTTTGCTTGCCCATGACAAGTCCAAATCTAATTTATCATCTGGTAGCAAGACTCTAAGGTCTCATCAGTGCTTTCCAGGTTTTTCTAATCCATGTAATATCTGTATTTCACTGTAATATCTGTGTCTGTATATCTGTTTTGCCCCATGTGTATCAAGCTGCATTCACCAAAACTGAATCCCATTCTATCAGTTCCTACTCCTGTCATTTCCCTTTTCAGGTTCCTTCATGACCCTCCCAGATGAAGCTCTTAGGGCACAGCACAAAGCCCTTGTTCTCTCTGATATACTGCAATGTGTTTCATGAACAACAACCCTGTAAAATAGTGAGTATAATAGTCGTTCAACCTCCATACACACACTGCAGACAATTCAGGCCCCTGGGCACACACCACACACACAGACATTCACACCAGGCTATTTCTTGCCGAAGATGTGCATGAGTGTGTACCCTGGAGTGTCTCTGCCAAATCATAGGGATTATCAGAAATTGCGGTGCTCAGTAACAATTATTGACTTTACAGACACATTAAGCTAAAAATAAAATGAGTTTATTGTAAGTTAACAAATCCTAAAATTAAATATTCTATAAACATTCCAATTCAGTTCTAAAGTATCCATCAAAGTTTGGGTATAAATAAGCATTGACTTAAATATTTTCTTCCCAACCAAATGTTATCTAGCCCCTATATAAACCAAACAATATACTGACTACAATAATTTGTAAGCATAATTACAAATTACCAGCTTGTCAGATTCAGGTGATCTGACAAGCTGGTACTCTAAAAGTATCCTGAACACAGCAATTGATGCTGAATTTTATAATGACATTATGTATAGAACATTTCATGATTAGCAGGCCCCTTGATGGATAGAGATTAGAGACCATCATTTAGACAAAAAAGAATGCTTGGATTAGAAAATCCAAGCCACATTGCCACCTTTACTATACTGAACTTAGTATCTTCTGTGGCATCTTAACACTCCTCTGGCCTGTATTTTTACCAGTAATGACAGAGTGTGGCTAGATCATCCTAAAAACATACAATAACATGGCATTCTACAATATGCTTTCAATCTACTGATTTCTACAATAAGTCAGAAATATTGAGTAATTAATTGCTCATGTAAGTCACTAATGAGAAGCAAAAGCAACTTCAGAAGTATGTCTATTATTCTTTTTTTTTTTAAAGAAATGTAGGTCTACTTTGCTTTTTAAATAGCTTTTTGGTTTCTTGTTAATCAAATTTTATAATGGTAAATAATATTAATCTTATGACCAGAGAAGGTAATGAGCCCTTATGATATAGAAATAAGCTTTCAGCTTGAAATGTTTCCACTGATAAAACTCTTCAAATAAAACTTGTACTACACTTGATCTTATGGGAGGCATGTTAGACAAGAACCAATAAACTGTGTTTTGTTTATTTTAGTGAATGACAACAAAAATACTCTAATTACACTGTGAATTGAACAAAATGAAATCAATTAACCTATAAGACTCATATTGTTCTGCAGCTGTAATATATTATACTAACAATCATTACATATCATATTTTCAATTGAAGCATTGCATAGTCCCTTAATAAAATAATACTAAAAAGGATAAAAGAATATTTTATAGACAGATGCAACAACATCTTAGAAACAGTCATTGTGGATCTTCAAAGTAGATTTAATGGAAGGTAGAGGGACTAGTATGTGCCCTACTGGTGTCCCCAGGTTGTGTGGACAGAGGAACAAGTCTGGTGGTTCACGGTGAGATGTTCCACATTGCCAGTGGAAAATAGTGCTGGGCCAGGGATGACCTTTGGATGAGAGGACTTCTGGAGAGTTTCATCTTCACTTTCCAGAATGGGGGTGGGGAGGTAGGGTATCCTTTCTCTTGGGACCCTCTTCCATATCTGACCTCTGAATGGAAGACACTATGGAGGCGAAAGCCTGTGCCAGCTGCTCCACTGTCGTGCAGCAGGGTTAAATCAAAGAGAGACGTTGAGCTTCTGTCCGCGTGAGGAACACCAAAACGAGCTCAGTCTTGTTCTGTCCTCTGGAAAGCCTGCTGACTCAGCATACAGTTGGTCAGGCTGCAGGGACTCCAGGGAGCAGCCAATTGTTCATCTTTAGCAGAGTTCACCTAGACGCTTTCTGATGCTCTTTATTATTAGGAACTTGCTTCTTAGGCAGTTTTAGATTTTTTGGAAACTTTTCCCCCTCTTCAATAAACTTGCCATTCTTTCCCTCCATTTCAGACTCCTGTGAGAGCACATTTATGTTTCCCTGAAGATGGAATAGCCTTCCAGAACCTCCACTAGTGCTGTTCAAACCAGTTCTCCATTCTTCTCATGGGTCTTAAAGGACACTGTGTTGTGAATATTTGCTGTTGGACTTGCTGTGTTGGGTCTTCTAAAGGATGACTCTCACTATCTCTTGGTCACCAGTCGAACTGGATATAAACATTAGATTTCTCTTCTTTCCATGATTTTCTATCATGGAAAGAATTTATTTTAAGACAAAGTAAAGAGGTTTAGCTTTCAAGTTCTCTCTTACTGCTCTTTATGTTAGCTAGATCTGATTGTTCTTAGTCTCACTTCTAGAACAGTTGATTTAAGGTCTTCAAATTCTCTTTCAGTGGGGTTAGATCCAATGCAAATTTAATGTTTTTCTTTTAGAAGGGCAGAGATTCCATGGCCAGTTTTTGTCTCTCCTTGCACAGCAAGAAAAAGTTTCAAGCACAAAGACCCCCAGTATGTGTATAAAAGTCAGCATCTTCCCGGCCTCAGCTACCTCGACAGTGCTGTTACCACCCGCACAGAGTTACAAGGTCAGCATCACACAAAGCATCTCAGCCCTCAGCAAGCCTTCACTGGCTCCCAGGGCCACTGCTGACTCAGCTCAGATTGCCAGGATCCTATGGCTACAACAGACAATAGGGTGTTATGGCAAACGTCCTTCCCAGAACCTCCTTAGCTCCTGACAATCAGGACAAAACTCAGTGCAGGTGAGTGAGGAGACAGAGAAACAAAAACAGTGTCCATCATATCTTCTCCACATCTTGACCCACAAAGACAGCAACCCTATACTATGACCCTGGGGTATGGTGTAGGCTCTGTGGGCCAGAGGAGCGGCTCTTGGTACCCTAGGCTCTTACCGGCTGCTTCGAGATCAGAGGAAGTAAATTTCTTTCCTTACCTGTAACTAATCTAGGTATTTGGATGGCTTACTTATATTAATTAGTAAGATGTGTGGAGAGACTTCAATAAACTGTTTATTCTGTGGCCTTAGTGACCTAACCTAGACCACGAACATCAGAGGATACAGCCTCTCAGTGCCCTCTTGTATCTTGCTTTGCTTTCAATTTGTTTGAAGAAAGGTGTGAGAGCAGTTATGAGGAGATCTGCAAGAGGTTTCAACTCACTTTACTAATTTAATTTTTTTAAAACTAAGGAAGGAATAGTCAGAATTATCTAATATTTTTTTCTTTATTAAACTTTATTTTTTAAAACAATTTCAGGTAGCCCTGACTGGTGTGGCTCAGTAGATTGAGCGTGGGCCTGCAAACCAAAGGGTCACCTGTTGGATTCCCAGTCAGGACACAGCCCTGGGTTGCGGACCAGGTCCTCAGTAGGGGACGCATGAAAGGTAACCACACACTGATGTTTCTCTCCCTCTCTTTCTCCTTCCCTTCCTCTTTCTCTAAAAAACAAATAAATAAAATCTTTAAAAAAACAATTTCACGTTCATAGCAACACTGAGCAGAAGGTACAGAGATTTCCCATTTATCTACTGCCCCACACATACCCGTACATAGTCTATCCCATTATCAAGTTCTCCCACCAGAGTAGTACATTTGTTACAATTGACGAGCCCGCATTGATGCATTATAATCAACCAGAACCCATGGTTTACTTAAGGGTTCATGCTTGGTGTTGTACATTCTATGGGTTTGATCTAACATATAATGACATGTATCCAACATTATAGTATCATACAAAGTAGTTTTACTGCCCTAAAAATTCCTCGGTACTCTGCTTATTCATCCTTCCCCACCCCCACCCTTGGCAACCACTAATCTTTTTACTGTCTCCATAGTTTTGTCTTTTCTGGAATGTAATATAGTCAAAATCACATAGCATGTAGCCTTTTCAGATTGGCTTCTTTCACTTAGTAATATGCATTTAAGTTTCCTCCATATACTTTTATGACTTGATAGTTCATTCCTTTTTAGTGTGGAATAGTATTTCATTTTCTGAATGTGCCACAGTTTATCAATTCGACGATTGAAGGACATTTTTGTTGCTTTTGTTTTGAAGATTATGAATAAAGCTTCAATAAGCATTTGTGTGCAGGTTTTCATGTGGACATAATCTATTGCTTTTTACAGATAAGGAGTGAAAGGTTCAGAGATGGTAAGTGACTTGATGAAGATCACCTGGAAAATAGTAAGAACAGACTTTGTACTCTCATCTGCCTCCTGGGCTTCTACTCAGTCAAACAACCACTCACTATCAGCTGTGTGATAATGGGGAAAGGGCACCGAATATCATGCTCACCTTATTGCTTCCCACAGGGATTACTCTAGAACTTAACAAGAAAAACAGATTCTGAGCTAAGTCCAAGCACTGGGCCACCTAGGAAGCATGAGGCCCTAAGGTGGCGTAAACTGCAGTGATTGAAATTTAAAGTTCCTGCAGTGGCATTTTAGCTCTGTCATGTAGTACTTTAATCCCCTGGAACCCTCAATTTGCTCACCTGTAAAGTGGGAATATTGTGAAAAGCACCAAGCATATGATTGGTCTCAAACAGAATTTAACTTCATTGTATCATCTATTTTTATTCTGATAGAATCTTCACTACATCAAATGTTATGGGCTAATAATATTTTTTAACAGTAATTCTTATCCTTGGCCACACATTAGAATCACCAAGGGAGTTTAAAAACATACTGATACACACCAGAGATTCAGAATTGATTGATTTGGGTGTGGTCTGGGAGTTGAAACTTTCAAAAGCCCCCCAAGTAATTCTAGCATGTGGCCAAGGTAGAGACTATAAAATATTAAAATCCAGTATCAATGAACACTTGTAGATGCTAAGCATTGCCACATTGTAAAGCATTTAAACCTCACAACTCTACATGGCCAGAACTATTGTTTTCCTCATGAATAAATTGAGACTCAAAGAGATAAATAATGTTTCCAAAGTTGTACAGCTATAAAGTGGGAATATAGCTATTTGAATTGGGGTCTCTGTCTTCGAAGGCCGAGCCGGTAGCCATCAGCTAATACTGTGAACACACCGGCCCTGCAGGCCGCTGTTACTACACTCAGGGCACTTCCTCGCTCCTCTCAGAGGCACATCGACTGCTTCTCTGAATTCTTAGCATCACAGTCATGCTTCGGTTTCAACAATTTATTCTACTTTGTTCCTAAAAGAAGCTAAACCAGATAACAGAGATCAAAGTTCCAGGCCAGCTAAGAGTTGGAGGGGGCCAAACTCTCAGCCATTTCACTAGTTAGTAGTGACCCACACAGGGCACATTCCCTCCCAGCCTTCTCAGGCTCACTTGCTGACCACCTTTGCCTGCCACCTCACGTTTCCTTCAACCACACTGCCAAATGGATCAATGAAAATTACCATTTGGAATCACTCAGTGTCACTCCAGATGTACTTGATAGGGGGGAGGGCAGGGGGATGGGAATTTGTGGTGAATGAAATTGAATGACAGACAGCAGCCTTGTCGGAGAGATCAGAACCAGGAGGCGATAGAGTATTGCCCAACCCTGGCAAAAAGCTGAGGGTAGAGACACACTGCCTGACAGTGTGCAATAGGCCACCATTATTTCCACCACCTGCCATTAAGCACCTGAGTTTCCCGCAGGTTCAGTCTAGTTTCTGTTTCTTGTCTAACAAGGATACAGAGAAAAATGTTTAAGGACTCAGCCACAATCTAAATAACTTCTCTTTGAGCTTTCTCTCAGAAGGGTCTCTCCAAATGTCTGGGTGCTTGGTTCCCATGATAAAACTAAATTAAAAACTTGCTAAGAGACAAAGAGCTAGATCAGAAAACTTGAAGTAGTCGGGCAGGAGATTAAGCACAGGCTTCCTTCTCATTAACATTTGTTTCCATCAATGGGAGGGAGAAGGAAGACTCTAATCCATCAGAGTAGTGAATCCATTGGCAGACTGACATTCTTTAGCAAATTTTATTGCAGAATGAGATAAAATTTAGTGAAATAATCTTTATCTTTGTTATCAGAAAATGGTGCTGTGCATTCCAGCTGACTATTTGTTAGTCCTGTGAGCTTGGGAAAGTCACTTAAACTTTCTGAACCTCAGCTTTCTCATATAAATGGAGAATAAAACAACTTCCTCAGTTACTGAGAGGAGCAAATCAACTAATGCATAAGAAGTTCCTTGCAAAGCCCTTGCCATCACAGAGATTAGCTGGCTGTCTCCTGTGGCTGGAGAGAATAATTACCTGTAGTTAAATGGAAAATCCCTGCTGCTAGACACACTGGAGCAGGCAACACAGAGATGCCCGAATGAGAAGCAGCCTAGACACAAATCAATGCTGACTCTTTAAAGCATCTACCCCAGTGACCTGTGCTCTGTTTGAAAGCACTATATGTTTTCTCATATACAGGCCATGTCTCTCCGGGTCCAAAGTCCCATGGGCTCTTCATTGTTCCTCAATTTCAGCCACTCCAGAGGTTGATTTGTTGAGTTACTCCCTGGGACTTTTCCAGAAATAACTCTTGCACATGCTACATATTTTTTTTTAATTTACATCATGCAATTCCAAATCTATCATCAAAAAATTGTAAAAATCCACTCAGCTATTTCTTGCATGCTATGGAAATTACCAAAGATAGAATAAACTTAATTTCAATTATGTAGACATCCAGTTAATTTTAATAAATTTTAATTAATTATCCATTCTGTATTCAGACATTGTGGTGTGTGCTGGGAAAATAACAAGACATAGGTTCTACCCTCAGGGCTCCCGATATAGTGGGGAACACGTGCACAAAGAAACACTGTCATGCATCGTGGTTTATTTTACATTGATATTTGTCTAAGATGCAATGGGAACACTTCGGTGGATGGGAAACACTGGGACAGTCAAGGAGCCAGCCTGAATTTATAAGTTTTGATCTATTTTAAATCCTAGAGTGAACCTAGGCACACACTACAAATGGCCGGGTACATCTAGATTCTGAGGGAGTCATCCCCTTACAACATTTCAAGCATTTCTCTGCTATTTTATTGATTCATTTAAGTAATATTAAAGATCTATGCACTATGCTAAGAAATGAGGATAAAGAGAAATGCAAGCCCTGACTAGTGCAGCTCAGTGGGGTGGGCATCATCCTGCAAACCAAAAGGTCACTGATTCTGGGTCAGGGCACATGTCTGGGCTGCAGGCCAGGTCCCCAGTTGGAGGTGTGCAAGAGGCAAGCAATCGATGTTTCTCTTGTACATGGATGTCTCTCTCCCTCTCTTTCTCCCTCCTTTCCCCTCTCTCTAAAAATAAATTTAAAAAAATTTTTTTAAAAGAGAGAAATACGACAGTTTCCTTACTCTCAAGGGGCTCACTGTCAAAGGGCAAAGTCAAACAGTGCAAAAACTGAAAGACAGTGTGGTAAGTGAAATAACAGAGAATTGCACAAAGTGCACTGGTGACCCAAAGAATTTTAAGATCGGGTTTACTTTGGTTGGTCAGACAAGGCACCCCTGAGGTTTCAGTTGATTTTTTTGAGGGCTGAAGTAAGGCAGAACAGAGGGTAGAGGCAGGAGGAACAGGGAAAAGCACGAGTGAGGACAGAAACAAATTCACACGAGGCTTCCCAGAAAACGAGATCTGCCACTCCAACAAGCAAATTTTCTTTTACTCACTTTATACTTGCCTAGCACTTTCCACTTCTCTCCCTGTATAACAGTAGGTTCTCCCGCAAAGCCTAGGAAATCCAGAGCAGGTGCTCAGGCTTGTGAGATGCTGTCCCCACCTTGACCTGGTCAGTCATGTGGCCCAGGTAAGTCTCTTTCTTCCTCTGACCCTCAGGAGCTAATGATCCCTGAGATATCTCCAACTTCCACAGTTTTAAAATAAATTGTATTTTTAATAGATTGGAAAAATGAAACCCAGAGATAACTAAGTACACAGCTAGTGACAGAATGACTAGAATCCAAGCTCCTGACTTTTAGCCAATAATCTTTTCACCATTCTGAAGTGGCCAAACTAAAGTACAAATATACTGAAAAATCTCTCCCCCCGCCCACTCCACCCGCTATCCTTCTCTGCTCTCTCCAGGGAGGCTGCTATGTGGACTGTAGCAAGCAGGCTCTCCTGACGTCAGGCTTCTGACTGAATTCAGTGGGAGTCTTGATAAAAAGATCAGAGGATGGAGGGAGATTGAAGCCAGAGTACATATGCTGCTGGCTCTCCCAGTTTGGGGACATTCCTCTACCAAAGGCCACATTGGTCAGTGGCCCGCTGCTAAGGCGACAACCACAATAGAAGCCACTGCTCTCTCCAAGACCTGGTAGTTCCACACTCCCGACACTTCAGACCTACAGTGGTGCTAAGGGCTCCACAGGACTGCTAGCATCAAGGTGCCTGTACTACTTTCCCTGTGGCTGCCCCAGTAATGACCACAACATTGGGTGTCTTCCAACAACAGAAATTTATTCTCTCAGTTTCAGAGGCCAGTCTGAAATCGAGGTGTCAGCAGGATGACAGGACAGAGGGTTTAGGGGAAATTCCATCTTTGCCTTTTTGAGCTTTTGGGGGCTTGAGGCTTCATCATGCCAATCTCTGCCTCCATCTTTACATGGTCTCCTTCTCCTCAGTCTGTGTTATCTTCCTTTGTCTCTTTCTTATAAGGGCATTTGCGAAGGAAGTTAGGGCTCACCTGAATAATTCCAGATAATATCCTCATCTCAATGTCCTTAACATCTGTTACTGTATAAAGTAATAGTCATTCATTTGCTATAGAAGGCAATACTCACAGTTCCATGGATTAGGATGTGGACATGTTTTGGGGAGGTTACCGCTCAACGCTCCACAGTGCCTCACCATTCTACACTGGTTTTCCTTAACTCTGCCTGTCCCTGTTTAAAATGATGCCATCATTGGACTCTCCTCAATTTTGCTGCTTGTCTGTATTCCATCTTATACAAACACCCTTTGGTTACCCTTGCAGCATACATGGGAGTATGAGTATAAGAAGCCACAAGATGAAAGTGATACATCAATATTACTTAATAGAATATAACCTAAAATATTACTTTTCTATTTTAAGAAAGCCTACAAATCATATGCAATAGAATACAAAAATCACATGAATTTTATAAACAAAAAAACATATCCCTGGCTGGTATGGCTCAGTGGACTGAGTGCTGGCCTGCAAACCAAAGGGTCACTGGTTCGATTCCCAGTCAGGACACATGCCTGGGTTGCGGGCCAGGTCCCCAGTAAGGGGCAGGAGAGAGGTAATCACACTTGATGTTTTTCTTCCTCTCTTTCTCCCTCCCTTCCCCTCTCTCTAAAAATAAATAAAAAATAAAATCTTTAAAAAAAAAGAGAATTGAAAGGAAGTTATTATCCATTAAAGTTATTTTTAGCTTTACTCCATAATTTTTTTTTTCATCCAGCCACTGGGACAAGTTGATTCTTCACTGCTGCAAGATGTAAAAGTTTTAGAAACACTCATTACTATATTATTGCTCACCTTAATTTTTTAAATTGATTTCTCTCTGTAGAGATTAGCCTCTAGGCTTGAAGGATATTACCCATGAAAAACAGAGATTTTGTGTTGCTTTGACCCCATTCCCTTGAGGGCTAAAAAATTCATTTCACCTTTTTCTCTAGTTTACCAGCTGTGCAGTGGTAAGATGATCAGGTAGTGGAATGACATTATGTTGGTCAGGTTAATGAGATTTGCAGTATTGGACCATACATATATGCCTTTGTTAAAGCAACTCTTAAAGAATACTCATTCCAATAGTGTAATCATAGTGCTGGTCTCCACTGATGGCTCTGGGTAACAGGTGAAAGACAAACGTGAGGGACTTACAACATAGCCAACTAGTGACAGACAGATGGTATACCTTGCAAAACCTGGTAACTGTGGACTGGCCTCCATGCCAAGAAAACGTTACAAAAGAATCATAGATACTCTGTTAAAACACTGCTTCAGAGGAGCTTAATGCCTAATTTCCCCACTCTTGACTCTTTCCATTTTATCATCTTCTCATGCAATTCATCAGCAATACTGCTACCTCTACATAAAAAAATATATCCAGAATCTAGTCACTTCTCACCAACACCCTGAGCTACAGCCGCCCTGGCTGATTGCAGAGCCTCATACAACTTCTGCTTCTGCCCTTCCTCACTGTGAAAATAGTCTATCTTCAACACCAGTCTGCTTTTAAAACCTGAGTCAGATCTTATCACACCTCTGATGAAAATCTTCCAGTGGCTTTCCATATCATTACCTAATAAATGCCAAAACCCTTTAAATGTCTTTCAAGGCTTCAGTCAGTACTTCTCAATGGAGGTGATAACAATGAAGGGGCCTTTTGTAAAATTCTCCTGGGGTGAGGGGAGGTGGTTGCTACCAGGAGCGGCATTGGCACACCAGTCCACCTAGTGAGCAGGCAGGGCTGCTAGACGTCCTGCAATGCACAGGAGGTTCACACAGTGAAGAATCTCCTCGTCACCTGCATGACTTTTTTGGTGTCCTCTCTGGACAGTACACATGACTTCATTTGGAACTTTGTCAACAGTTATTCTTTTCACAAAGTCATGTCAGCAATGACAATGTCACTCATGATCTTTGAGTCACCATTATATCAATCTACATTTTTATGTCATGTTTACGGTGATTCTGACTAAAGGTGAAGCATTTGATGACTTTATTATGTCTTCTGGCATAATCATACACTAGACTTTACATACATTTTTACAAATTTCTAAAATATTTTACACTTAGAGAATTACATGAATTTTCTGAAATTATTTATGTAAGTAGATTATATTATCTGTGAATTTCATTTTGGGAAAGTATAGGAGGAATTTTGAAACAACAGACCATTGGCTCTGAGGAGTACACTTACATGATCTGGCCTCTGTCACCTCTGAGGTCCCCAAGGTCCCATTACCTCCATCTCTAGTAGCCTTCTTGCCTAGCAATCCAAACAGTCTCTTCTCAGGCCCTTAGCACTGGATTTTTCTTCTGCCTGAAATGCAGCCCCTTCAGATATCTACGTGACTCTTCATCTGAGCTACTTCAGATCTTTGCACAAATGTCTCCTAAACAGTGAGGACTTCCTCACTAAACAGTGAGGACTTCCCTGACTACCCTTTATAAAAGAGTGACCCCTTCCTCCAGGTACTTTCTCCCTTATCCCATCTTACTTCTCCAAAGCTCTTATCATCCAGCTGCTAGCTTTTGCTTGTACAAGCATTTGCTTATCATCTATCTCTGCCCTTTTGAAATGTGTGTTACCAGAGGGCAAGACTTCACATTTCATTACTGCCTAGACCAGTGCCAGCACATAGTCAGAACTCAGTATGTCTTTGTTATGAATGGCCCTTCATTTTAATTAAAATGTTAATTTAGAATCTAAAATTTTTAACTCTTAGGAATCTTTTCTGTTTGCTAAATATTTTTTACAGTATCCTATTGGTATTTCATGAATGTAATATATTTTCACACTTGCTGAAGTATATTAATGATAACTTTTATTTGTTTTTAAGTACATTTTATTGACTATGCTATTACAGTTGTCCCAGTTTGTTTTTTTTCCTCTTTCCCCTCTCCACCCGGTACCCTCTTCACTCCAGCATTCACCCCCCTTAGTTCATGTCCATGGGTCGTGCATATAAGTTCTTTGGCTTTTCTGTTTCTTATACTATTCCTAACCTCTCCCTGTCTATTTTGTACCTACCAATTCTGCTTCTTAATCCCTGTAACTTTTCCCCCATTCATTCTTGCATTTTCTGTTACTTCAAATGTCCCTTTTACTATCTAACTACTTAATATCTTAAGCTCCTTATTTTGTGTTAGCAGCTTCCTCAAATGCTAATGAGCCTTCTTAGTATAGATTTTTCTGAGTGGGACACAAAAATGTTGACTGGACATTTTTGTGAGAGGAGGTGAAGCAAGGCCTGTCAATTGCTGTATGTCCACATGAGGTGAGCTGGTAGCCAGCTGCCCTCTTCAATGGGGATGGACAAAAGTCAGTACATGTAGTCTTTTTTCTGCAGTAGACCTATTTTTACAGGGAAGGATCCTTTCAGCTCTTTCCTGAGAAGTATCAGCCTGGTTGCTAAGTTCTTCAACTGGGCAGTACTGGACAAGAGGACTGTGCTTACTCCATTACTTGTCCCAGGCCTCAGCTCCCCAGGCCTGCCATCCCCTCCAGCCTCTCTGTTCTATTCCTCCAGAGTCACCGTAATTTATTCTGAGTAGGAGTGAACATCTAGGGATGTAGTTGCTTCTTAAAAAGACTTTCAAACAAATCCTCTATTTTCAGTAAGTCTTCCTATCCCACACACCCACATACTTTATCCCTAATTTGTGCTTGGTGCCTTCACTCCAGGGTCTTACTGAAATCTGTGGCAAAAAGAAATATATTTCTCATTGGTGCCACAATCTATGGGCATTTAACTTTAATTTTCCTCTGTTCAGAGATTTGTTTACCATTTCTTCCATTTGTCCTGTAGTTTCATTGTAGATGGTGTTTGCGTTTTACCTTTAATCTCCTTGTTTTGGGGGTGATTTATGAATAGAGATAAAAAGTGCAAAGGTCTTTACTCCACCATGCAGAAGGAATTTATCTTCTATAATAATGTATAAAGTCACAAAAAGTTTTTTGTTTTCCTTTTTATCTAATCAACCTCCAGTTTCCTTGATTTTTGTCACTTGGTATAATTGCTTCTGAGCGCCGGATATGTGCCAGGTGATGGTTAGATTCTAGGGCAACAGCAGTAAGCCAGATGGATGTGGGCTCTACTCTCATGTAAGCTTCAGTGCAGTGAGGAGACAGGCACTAATTTGTAACACGTGTGAGGAGATTGTGAAAGAAAAAGTTCGGATGCTGTGTGATCATACCAGAAAGGTATTTAATGTCATCTAAAATAAAAGAAGTGATGGGTAAGCTGACTTAATAAGTAAAGTTTAGGCATTGTGGAATGGGGGTGAGTCTTGAGAGGAGAAATGAACCATCCAGACAAAGGAATAACAAAGTCAAGTCCAGCAGACAGGACAGAATACAGCATATTCGGGAAACTGAGACTAAGCCCTAGAGAAGGAACACACAGAGAGGGTGGGAGCCCAGAGAGTGATTCTGGATAAGAATGAAGACCTAGGCAGAAACCAGAAAGTCTCTCAAGCTGTATTAAAAATATTAGCCTTTGGTCTAAGGGCAATGGGAAGTCATCTCTCTAACCAAAGACTAGGCATCTGGTCATATGTGTTATATTGTATGTGCATTTAATATTTAAATATTAATCCACAGGGATAACATTTTTACATAAGCTTTGAAAAGGGGATATATGTTATTTTCAAAATATCAAATTCCCCATCAAAATATGATACACAGTTCTTTATTAATTTGTAATGCCTCTCTTATTACATATAAAATTGTTATATAACCTACACTTGCCTCTGCATTTTCTATTCTATTCATTGATTTATCTAGTCATTCACCAATATCACAAGGTTCAAATCATTTTGGCTTTAAAATGTCTCTTCATATTGACAGAGTAAGTCTTCCCTGATTATGGACAGGGCAAGTTCCCTTTAATTACTCTCCCATACATTTTTTAATTAAATTAGAAAATCCTGATTTGAAATATATATATATAAACTTCCATATTGTCACCAGAAGACCTTGAATCTTAATATAAAGTGACATTGTGTCACAAGCTGTTCAATTTCAGAAATACAGTGGCCAATACGCTTCAAAGAGTCACCTTATGTTTAGAGAGCAAAAGCAACAGCAAACACTCACTCAACACTCACTGCTCTGCCAAGTGCTGGATGGGCGTTGACTCCTGCATCCAGGCCCCTCACTGCTCGGCGATCCTTCTCATGGTCCTGGTCAACTTCCCCCACAGAGAGAACAACTCTAATTATCTCCATTTTGTAGTTGAAGAAACCAAGCCTTAGATAGGTCAGTTCACCTACCTGTGGTCACCTGGCCAAGAAGAGATAGAGCCAGATGACTTTTCTGTTTTAACATTTATGTAATATTATATATAATATTAATGTATAACAACTATTATTTGTCCTTACACTATGCTCTTACAATTGTATGTCTGTCCATCTCTCCTGCCACACATGAGAAGGTAGGCCATTTCCTACTCATATCTGTGCCCCAGCTTCTAACACATGATATGAATTTCAGTGGAATCATTAAACACTTATTGATAAAATTAATGTTTACCTTTGCTTAAGCTGTACCAGGAAATGAAGATGGGTCTGGAAGTCAGGGGCAGGCATAGTGGACAGCAAGAAGAAGTAAAATTATATCTTCTATACAATCTCACCACACATAGATTTGATTGGCCTAACAGCAGCAATTCTGACCCCAGCTCCACCTCCGCATTATCTGATGGAAGTTAAAGAATGAACATTAGTCTCAGAAAGAAAGAAATTTCTGGAAACCAATACAGATGTGCCCCTAAGGGCTAAACCCCAGAAACATAAGGAGACCTCATGTTGTGACAGCTTTGCTGTGACCAATACTGGGACTGTTCCCTGATTGGCAGCTGCAGGCATGGAGTTTATCTAAGTTTAAATCCTGGGTAATGATATACCCTTCATGAAGTAGCTGATGCCCTACACAGCTGTGACCCACAATGAAAAAAGAACATATTACCTTCAGTTTAGATGTGTCAGTTATACCAGTGTAAGTGGCTTTTTACAAAATTTCCATCACTTAGCAATCATAGACACTTTACCCTCTACTCAGGGTCCATAACTGTCCTATTAAAACCAATAACAAACTTCAATATCTTGGAAAATGTCCATTAGACCAATAAATGTTTGAGAGGGAACTCAAAGCTGACCTCATGTTTATTTCTAAGAACAGTTCATACCAGAAAAACAATCTAGCAATCTTTCTTTTGGAAGAGATCTCAACCTCTCATGCTGTAATAAAAAGTCTTTGTTCCCTCCTATATACTAAAAATGTACTGAGCACTTAATATGGGCCAGTTAATGCGTGATCACAGTGAACAATAGATACCTAGATAAACAGACAATGCCCCTGCATGCGCAGGCTTATAATGTACAGAAAAATTAAAACACAAAACTACTTAAGTTTTTAAAAGGATGGATCAAGTTCTGTGGGAGAACAGAGGAACAAAATATCCATATGAACTCGATTGGAAGGGGTGAAGGCTACATGAAGAAGACCCTCTATGAGATGTGCACAAAGAATGAATAGAAGTTGAGCTAGCAGACTTGAGAGGAAAGTATTTACAGAATATGTTTTAGTGTCTAGACACTATCTTAACACAGTAATAGTTAATTTTTATCAAAGTGATTCCATGTGCCATATACTATGCTAAAGACTTTATATGCATTATCTCATTCAACCATCAGGCAACCCCTTATGAAAAATATTTTGATTCATTTAACAAATGTCTTTTGAATACATACCATGTGGCAGGTATTGTTCTCACCAGTATAGTAATATCACTCTAGAAGATGAAGAATTTGAAGCTTAGAAAACCAGTAGAGCTTATACTTGAACCCACACAGTCTGCTGTCTAATAGGAAAGCACTGCACGACCTCTCACAGTCCAAAGCGTTCTAATGTTAGACTGTCCAGTGTGGTAACCACTGGCCACACGTGGTTTTTGAGCCCTTCAAATTTGGCTTGTCTAAACTAAAGTGTACCCCAAGTGGAAAATGCATACAAAATGTTGAAGACTTTGTATTTTTAAAAATGTAAAATAACTCTAATAATGTCTTATATCACATAAATGTTAAAGTGATAATAATTTGGGTGTATTGGTTTCAGTGAATATATTATCCAAATTAGTTTCAATTGTTTTTCTGTTTTTATTTCAATTAACATGGGTACTAGAAAATTATAAATTACCAATGTGGCTGATATAGTTTTACTGGACTGCTCTGAAGATTATGAAGATGAGCACAGACATGCCCTAAAGGTCTGCACGGCAGTCGAGTGGGGGAGGTGGAACTGCATGCAATGCAAGGCCTGTGACACTGTCAAAGGGGACACACAGACTCTATTATTTAAGAGTTCACCAGAGACAAAAATTTCTTCTGACTAGGATAATTGGATATCTTTACTGGTTTGGTTGCAATTAAATTTTCACAAAATTCCAAATTCAAATATTTTCTCCAACCCTCAGGCTATCATGGAAATATGAAAAAACCCTGAAGCCCAAAGGAAAACCTCTAAATTACAACTTTTGATGGCTCAATCATCTACCTACCTAGTGAGAATAAAATGGATTAACAGAATTCATGGTAACTCCAGAACCCCATTAGTTCAAAACTCCTAATGGGTAGCATATTTCCTTCATCTAGTAAATAATCTTCAGAGCCTAATTCTGAGACTAAGATACAGTACAGATTACATGAGTAGTTAACTCACTGGGTCCCTTTTGCCTTCTCTGCCCACATATGACAGAAGATAGCGTTAAGACAGAGAACTAACAAAAAGGTAGACAATTGGGTGTGAGAGATAAAAACAAGGGCCCTGGAAAATCCACAAGTTAATAAGTAGTCTCTAAATAAGGAAAATTAATTATATCACAGCTCCACTGGGACTCTACTGGTTTTTCCTTTTTGATTAACTTAAAGATTCTCAATCTAATTTATGAGCCAGCAGGATGTTTTGAAAGATAAACAAAGCTGTCTGCAATTTGAATTTCTTCTGACTTTGTCCAGCTCCAATTTCACATTTACCTCATTCTCTCGATTGTTATGGACTACTTACTCTTTGACAACTCAAAGAACCAGATGTGCTTTAAACCAAGAGGCCAAATTCTTCTCCTGAGAATTCTCCTCCATGGGAATTTCTATAAAAAGTGCTATAAAAAGTGAATCTTCCTGGCAGCATTTTGAAGGGGAGTTCTTTGCTCCGCATGGCATCAAGTTACCTGGAGACCATTTGGCCTTTATGGTTCCGGATCTGTAACTTTCAAATGCATTTGTGATACAAGCAAGACTACTTGAGACATAAGAACATATTGAGATGTCATTGTGATTACACACTACGAAGACCTAGCCAGCAAGCCAGAACTATATACGTGCAGGGGTGGTTTGCTTCAAGCCAGTTCCTCTCTCTCCTCAACTCCCAGAGGCCCAGCCAAAAATAAGAGAAAACCAAAATGGTGTGAGCACCTTTCTGGAATTGTAAACACTGACAGCAAACTCTCCACTGTGTGAGCCAGCCTTGAGTCTCCACCAATTGCCAGGCACGCTATTGACTTCAGTTCGTACAATAGTGCTAATTAGATATTATTCATTGCCATTTTAAAAATCAGGAAACTGCTCTACACAGTGATTCACAACTAGGATGAAAGCCAGAAGAGTTAAGTCACTTGCCCATGGTGGAACAAGGATTCAAAGACAGGCTTATCTGATCCCATGTCCATGCTCCCAATTTCATGACATACTTTCCACCACAATATTTTTTATTGTAACAATGTACAAACACATCCTCTCCATCATTCTGCCAAGTATTTGATATAATTGAGCAAATCAAGACATGATTATTAGTCATGTTTTCTCGTCTGTGAAATGGGTTAATGGTAACAGTCCCATCATAACATCTGGTTTTAAGTGGCCATATGTATTTCTTTGTACACATGTTTAACATTTAGCCTAATTACTCCCCATTTTATCCAACCCAGGATTTGAAATGGCTTGACAAGTTACCTAACTGCCCTGGGCCTCCATTTTTCATCTACAAATGGGATAACACCAGCCATGCATCGAGACATGAGGTAGCTGGAATGAAATAATGGAGCTGAAAATACATATTAATTGCTAGGAGATGTACCAAAATGACTTTGCAAGTGAGCACTGCAGCTGAAGAAGAGTTGTGAGACTTGAGAGTTTTATTTCTTCTCTTCATTCATAAGAGGGTATAGTGAAGGCAAATAAAACACTTCATTCTCTTGTTTGTAACTTACGGTTATCCACAAACTCAGAATTAATTAAAAGAACTGTTCTTTGAATTAATTCATCATGTTTCTAGTGCTTCACAGTTTCAAGAGTTCAAGAAAAGATGGCAGCAGACTTTATCTCAGAACCTTCAAATTAGAACATTTCGAGAAAGACAGGTAAATACTAAGTGGTTTGCTCGGGGGATACTTAATAACAATCCCCAAGGCATCATTCCTGGACAGCCCCTTTCTCTGAATACGGTCAGAGAGTAAAGTGAAGCCCTCACAGGTAAATATTGAACCAGGTGTTAAAACATCACCAGACACTGTACATAAATAGCAGCTGCTGGAAGGAATGTGAAGACCTCATCACCTGGCAACAGCTCTGATTAAGGCTTTCTCGTGAGAGAAGGCTGGAAAAGGGAGAAGGAAAATCAAACATCCATGGTGTGTGGCCAGGCCTCCATGTCTGCACACATCAAACTTTTCTCAAAAATGCAAAGGCTTACTCAGAGATTGTTAGAAAATAGAAAGAAGAGAAAAAGGGATAGTGTGGTTCTTCTGGAACAAGAAGAGGGAAGGGAGTCAGTCTAGACTATTTTCTGCAATTCTGATCTTCATATAATTATTGAATGCTTCAGAGGTGTCATGTGAGGAACTTTTTACTGAAATAGCTCATATTTTTATTTTGCAAGTTTATGCCCAGTAACATATACAGGAGAAAAGAGGAGGAAACTACCCCTTATTGAGTACTAACCATGTTCCATGTCACGTGCTAGGTGGTTAGTTCCCATGATCTCATTTCATTCTTACAAGGGCCCAACAATTCCTACAGATTTATGGAGAGGAAAACTGAGACCCAGAATTAGGCTCAGCTTATATAACTAGTAACTGAGCAAAGCAGGACTCAAATTCAGGGATCTGTTATTCCCAAACCTACACTCTTTCTATTTTACCACAGTCCAACACTGTCTCAGCAATAGTTACTCTTAATTGAATTGTCCCCAGTCCCACTCATCTACCATGAAGCACATGATACTCCTACCTGACTCAGCTAGTTTGAACCCAATTAAGCCATTAACTCTGCTCCATAAAGGTTTTCTCAAGTGCTCTACTTATGATATATGTGTGTGTGTGCATACATATATAGTATATAGTATATAGTATATAGTATATAGTATATAGTATATAGTATTACCCTAATAGAATTTTAAGTGGAAGTTCTTATATAGAAGGTTTGGGACATATAGATTAGTGCTTAACATGGCTACTGAAAGCAAATGGTCTAAATTTTCTAATTTTACAGTCAGAAACTGAGTCACTGAAGGGTTAACAGTGTTTAAGTTCAGGCAGTTAGTAGTGTCCTATAATCTAAGAGCCATAGAAACAAATAGTGTGTGTGTGTATATATATGTATAAATTACATAGATAGATAGATCTCAATCAGAAAATGTTGTATTTATTGTTTCCACCTAAAGGGGTGACATGTAAAAATAAAGAGGGAAGGCCAAGAATTTAAAGCCAAGTGATCTAAATTTAAATCTTATTTGACTTGCTTTGTGATCTTGAACATCTTATTCAACCCTTTGAAACTTTAGTTTTCTTATCCATAAAATGGGAATGTCAATCCCTAACTTAATGATTTTGAGAATTTAGCAAAACAACACAGACTAAATAAATGCTGTGGTACAGCCTGGCACATAGTAGCCATGCAATAAGAGCTTTTTTCAAACTCTTACAAACTTGGTGGGGATAGAAAAAAGTAGTAACAGTACTATTCCACTGGTTATAGTGTCTATTTACTTAACTTTCCTTCAGCACACCTGAATTCTAGAATTGCGTGCAGGTAAATTTTGAAAGAAACAAAAGATTCAAAACCTTAGACCTGTGAACAACAACAACAACAACAAAAAAAAACACAACCCCGTCACTACTCTAGCATAAAATCATCTCCATAAAAACACCCACATTTATCACATTATTTACCCATATTGTCACTTGCCGATCAACAGCATGAGTAGAAGTTTCCTGCCCCAACTGTGCTCCTCTCACACTCACGAAGCCAAGTGTCCCCGTGATCCAAACCACACCACTCTTCCTTTGACTCCAAGTTGGCTTCACATTCTGTCTCTTCTTTCTTGCAACAAATTGCACTCGTTCTTATACCAGAGGACTTCCTAAAACAGTATATATACACTCAGTTGTAGTGAATATTAATGTACATTAATTAAAATGTGGCAGTACACCTAGGAAAGTGCTATAAGTCCAAATAAGTCAAGTGAGTCAAAAGTCTAGGCCTAGATCTCTGCTCTTTCACCCTAAAATCCGCATGTCTGTCTGAGCCCCAGGTACCAGGCTGCAATCTGGGAAAGGAACCTCTTTCTCACTCCTGACTTCTTTTTCAAAGTGAATAGGAATCTGTTATATGACAAATAAGTGCTTCAAGTATGAAGCCTTTTCAGGACGTGGTAACAATTAAGATTTAAGGTACTTTATTATATGGATTATGTCTCTAATTTAACACTGTTTTTTCCAATCAGAATCACTGCATTTGACTCATAGAAAGTGGTAGGCCACTCTTTTCATTCTAGGATATTAGTTAAAATCTGTCAGTGCTGATAATGACAGGAAATTGTCTCTAATTGTGTGCTTTCTGTTTGTTTTAATCAAGTATTTATTGAACAAACATTCCTTGTCATTAAACTAACTCTGTTCTATCTTTCTGGTATTTCAGTGGGGAGATTAAAGACCTAAATAAATAAACAAATAAATAAATAAATAGGAAGAAAAGGAGAAAAGAAAGAGAGAGAAAGGGAGGGAATGGGAAAGAAGCATCTCACATACCTAGACCCACAAAATGCTGGGTGGCATCAGGAAGGATAGTAGACACAAACTGGAAAGTGTGACCCCACCCTTTACACAGGTAACTACAAGTCACTTTAGAGGGACGTGGTTTATTCTCTAGCCCTGCATCCCTTATGCCTGCCCTCTTGGGGCTACTGGGTAAACCTTCAGAACCTCCAGTCCAGGGAACTCAGCTTGAGGCAGGTCACTCTGGATCCTCTAATTCTGTATCTTAGTTCTTCCTTCTCCCTATGGGGAAGCCCTACTTTAGCCCTCTAATTCTAGAATTTGAATTTATAGCACTTTCCATGTTTAAGTCGCTGCCACTGCCTTGATTACTATCCAATATAATGTTTCCTTCTAGAAAATAGTATTGAGCTCTTATTATAAACTAAACATTATGAAACTAAACCCTCATATTTTATTTTACTCCTCACAAAACTCATTCAAGACAGGTGTAATAATTCCCATATTACAGATTAGAAAACTGAAGCTTAGAAGGGTAACTCACCTAAAGTCATGCAGTAGAAAGGAGGAAATGAAATTTGACCTATTTTTTCACTCCAGAATCTATTCCTTTAACTAAACACTATAGTGCCTCCATTATTCCTGCCTTGCAGGCACTCATAGTCTAGCATTGTACAGAGACAAAACATAACACTGGAACATAATGACACAAACATGTAAGCTGTGCTACATTAGCAGAGGAAAGTGATTCATTCTTCATGAGAAGACTGTACAAGATGAGTGTAGAAGGAAGAGGAGGAGGAAATATGAAGATGAGCTTTCAGGAAAATGGCAATGAGCAAATGCCCATTAGTAGCTTACGTTAGAATTAAGGTGTTCTGTAGGAATGTGGCAAAAGAAGAAGCTAAATGGTTATTGGAGACTGATTACAGAAGAATTTTTATGCAAACTATTAAGTTAAGACATTGTCCTAGGACAAGAATATTTTCAATAAAAATTACCTTTGCCCACAGTTTGGAGAGTGAATGAGAGCAGAGAGAAATCAGACGTAGAGAGGCTGGCATTATAGTCCCAACTGAGATAACGGAGCCCAGTCCAGGTCTACTGTGGCACCTGGAAACAAGGCAATCTGAAGGTAGAATTTAAGGCTCAATCCAACTGGTGGACAATTGGATTATGAGGTTCAAGAGTAAAGAATTAGTTCAAGATTTTAGTTTAGGCAATAGTTCCAGAAAGCTCACTAACTTCAATCTATGGGATACATCTTAAAGCATTAAAAAGTAAATGTAGAACAATGTGAGAAAGCATTTAATCACTAGGAAATGTGTAAAATCATAAGCAGGTAGTCTAAAATAGTGCTTCTGAAATTTCAATGTACATACAAATCACTTGGGAATTTTATTTAAAAGGGGGCAAAACGAGGGTATTCTGGTTGAATAGTTCCAGTGTGAGGGCAAAGATCTTATATGTTTTACAAGCTTTCAGTGGTGCTGATGCTGGCCTGCAGACATTTTGACTAGCAAGGTTAAAAATTTCAAAAAGACTTTCCAAATGCTTTCAGATAGATGGCGACTACTTAATAAGTCAATACAGAAAACTGGTAGTGGAGGACTAGGAGGTGTGAGGGTATCTTTATTTTTCTGAGTGCTGCATGAAAGTCAGCCATGACTTCCACAAAGTGTCCTGAGTGTTGCTTGTGGAGGCTACGTGGACCTTGGATGTCTTGGCAGCTTTTCCTGGGAGGTCTTTTCAATGTACGAGGATGGAAAGAATGAGTCCCAGGTAACTGCAGGGTTATTTCCATCACAGCCAAGAATGCTCACCTTTTCTTCTATGAAGGTCACCTTGGCTTCTTCCTTTGCCAAGACTCAAAGAGTGGAGATGGAGATGAAAACATTTAGTAATCAGCTCCCTTAAAGAATGTTGAAAATATACACTAGGGATCTTTGTCCAAAAGTAAATAATTGTTGTTTGGCAAGTTTTGAGAACAATGGATGGAACACTACCTAAATCCTGTCTCCCCTTACCAACAACTGCCTGTCTGCTTTAACTTGCAGGTGATTTGTTGTTTGTTTCTATTTTAATCTGGTGTCATAATAAAGTTATTCAATAAAATTACTTTTTTTAAAAAATGCAGCTTCTAAATATACTTTCTATAATAATAAAGAGTCCCAGTACTGTATTCAAAGGAACCTTAGAAGTAAGTTGAGACTACCAGTGATTCTACAATGAATATTCAACTAAGTAACCAACTACCCTCTTCTTGAACACCTCCACTGCTGATCAGCTCACCACCACACAGAAATTTCAGTACACTTTCAGATAACTCTGTTGGAAAATTCAAACTTAATGTTATTCCAAGCAGGTTTCATGACTTTTCCTAGTTCCACTCTGCAGAATCACAAAGAAAAATGTTACCATCTTTCAAATAACAGTTCTTCAAATGCTGAAGACAGCTACCAGTTGTCCAGGTCAAAAATTATTAGCTATTTGGACTGTTCCTCACATAAAATGAATTCAAATATCTTCTCTGATTACCTGGGGGACTCTAAAAGCACTCCAACTTTTCTCTTGTATGAGATGGAAAGAATGAGTCCCAAATGTTCTCAATTAAAAAAAAAAACTCCAGTGGGACTTTGCATAGCTTAAATTAAAATGTACCTACTACATCTTCTATATTAGTTATTTTTCCCACCTTAATGCACCCAAAGACTACATTGATAAGGCAGAAGGAGAAGAAAACATAGACCTGGAGAAAACAGGATCCTAGATTAGTAATCTAATCTCAACTCTTACTAGCTGTGTGAGCAAGTTATGTAACCTCTCCGAGCTTAAAATTTCCATTTATCAAATGGCAAAATTAAATTTAAAAAATAAAGAAGGACATGAGATTTACAGATAAATATATGCAAAGGCCTTAACAATGCCTGTCACATAGTGAGCACTTAATAACCTAGTAAATATAGTAATAAACTAGTAATATAGTAAATATTACTGTTAATTGAGGTTGGGGCATGGTATGTCAATGATTAATTTACATTCCATTTACAATCACCTCACAATTCTTAATTCTCTTTACATATAATATTTCATTGGTTATAAGTATTTTATTGTAAAACCAGTGGCATAAACTTACCTTTACCTATTTACCTTTATGTCTTTCAAATGTTCTTCTGTTATTTCAAAGTCACTTGAATTCTTTATGGATAACAAATCTGGAATCAAATATTTTAACCACTCTTCTCAACTTTGAACCATGATCAGTATGACATTATTTAAAAGATCATGTTTGCATGGCATGATATTGTTTCAAATGTTTTCTTAAAAATGTAAAAACTTTTTAAAAATAGTTTAAAACTAAACAAAAACTACACACAGACACACATACATAAACATTTTTTTAAAAAAAGACTCTTATGCCTCTAGAAATAACACCATTCGTGTATGCATTAACTCTCTGAAGCCAGCCCTTGGACCTCTCATGAATTACTCTTATTATACCAAACCATCCTCATACTGCTCCACCTATTCAGAAAGATGTCATTGGACACTCTAACATCATGTTCAAATCCAAGTACAGAAAGTCATCATTAATATCCTCAATAGATTCTGCATCTTTAAGCAAAACTACATGTAACAAAAACCAATTTTACCATAGACTCACATAAACATGAGCTAAGGTCCCATTGCATCTCATCATTATAATAAAATGACATTGAATGAAAGAACATTATTAGAGGAACTACTGTATATATTATACATACTTAATCCACCAAAGAAGAAAGTTATTCTACCATGGATGATTTATTTTTGGGTGAACCCATTTGAATACTTCTTTTTCATAATGCTTACATCTTTTCTTTTTTTCTGAATTTACTTTTATTAAGCAGTTTCAGCAAAATTAAGAGGAAGGTGCAGAAATTTCCCATATACCCTTTTCCCCACACATGCTTAGCCTCCCAATTATCAATATTTTCCACCACAGTGGTAGATTTAGTACAACCTACATTTACACATTATGATCAGCCAGAGTCCATAGTTGACCCTGGAATTCATTCCCTATATTGCACATTCTGTGGGTTTGGACAAATGTATAATAACATGTATCCATCATTACAGTATTACACAGAGTATTTTAACTGCCTTAAAAAAATCTACTGCGTTCCAGTTATTCATTCCTTCCCCCTACCCAGCTCCTGGCAACCACTGACCTTTTTACTGTCTCAATAGCTTTAACTTTTCCAGAATATCATATAGTTGGTATCATATGTACATAGCCTTGTCAGATTGGCTACTTTCACTTAGCAACATGCATTTAAGTTTCCTCCACATCTTTTCATGGCTTGCTAGCTCATTTCTTTTTAGCACCGAATAATATTCCATTGTCTGGATGTACCAAAGTATATTTATCCATTCACCTACAAATTATCTTCTCATTCCTCTTTTAAAATTTTTTTCAATTACAGTTTACATTTAATATTATTTCCTTTTAGTTTCAGGTGTACAGCATAGTGGTTAGACAATCATATTTTACAAAGTGTTCCCCAAGATCTTTCCAGAACTGGCACCATACATTGTTATTATAATATTATTGGCCATATTTTCTATGCTGTATTTTATATCCCATGAGTATTTCGTCACTACCAATCTGTACTTCTCAATCCCTTCACCTTTATCACTCAGTATCTCCCTCCTGGCAACCATCAATCTGTTCAGTGTATCCATGAGTCTGTTTTTATTTTGTGTGTTCATTTATATTTTTCTTTAGATTCCACACACAAGTGAATCATATGGGAAATAAGTCTGGCTGACTTATTTCACTAAACATAATACTCCATAGCACCATCTATGCTATTGCACATGGTAAGACTTTTTAAGGCCAAGTAATATTCCAATGTATATCTGCCTGTACCACCACTTTTTTATCCACTCTTCTATTGATGGTCACTTGGGATGCTCCCATAGCTTGGCTATTGCAAATAACGCTGCAATATATTTTTTTCAAATTAGCGTTTTTAATTTCTTCAGATATATACACAGAAGTGAAATTGCTGGGTTGTAAGGCAGTTCTGTTTTTAATTTTTGAGGTAATTCCATACTGCTTTCCACAGTGGCTGCACAGTCTACATTCCCAACAACAGTGTACAAGGGTTCCCGTTTCTCCACATCTTCACCAGCACTTGTTGTTTGTTGTTTTGTTGATGATGGCCATTCTGACAGGTATGAGGTGATATCTCATTGTGATTTTAACTTGCATTACTCTGATGGTTAAGGACATTGAGTATCTTTTTATATGTCTACTCACCATCTGCATGTCTTCTCTGGAAAAGTATTTATTCAGGCCCTTTGCCCATGTTTTAGTTTGATTGGGTTTTGGGTTTTTTTTGTTTTGTTTTGTTTTTCTGTTTGTTTGTTTTTGGTGTTGAGTTCTATGAGTTCTTTACAAATTTTGAATATGAACCCCTTATCAGATGTATCATTGGTAAATATTGTTGTCCCATTCAGTGGGTTGTTTTCTCATTTTGTTTATGGTTTCTTTTGCTCCCACAACATTTCTTAATCATCTATTTTCAATTCTTCAGCAATATCTAAAAAGTCTCCTTGTCACTAATGTAAAACTACTTCAGGATGAGGAAAACATTATTCCACATACCCTTTTATCAGAATATCTAGTTAAAATAAGGGAGTATTTTTTAAACATGATAGAGAAAACTACTCCAGGAAGATGTTCCATTTGAAAGTTTGCAAATGCTAAAAACATAAGAATATCTTGCAAATTTTAAATTAAAAATAGCCTACTAAAGACTCCAATGAATTCTTACAATTTTTAATTTGTTGAAAGTTTCTCTATATTTAGTCACCAATTTATTCTTTATGGGCCACACATGAAAATATCATACAAAAATACATAAAATCTCTTCTGTAAATCAAATATTTTGAGGAACAAACCTCCCTTATACAACAAAATTTAGCCATTTAAGTATAGAGTTTGAGGCTTCTGGTCCAGATGGCAGCAGCAGGTGAGTGCAATACAGGCATCCTCCTACAACCACTTCAAAACTGCAACTAACCTGCAAGACAGCCATCATTCAGACACTCCTGAAATCCAGCTGAACAGAAGTCCTATAATGAGAACACTCAGAAGAAGCCAAAATGAGACTGGTAGGAGGGGCAGATTTGCAGAAAAAACTAGTACCAAGTGCACCTGCGGTTGTTACAAATCAGGATGGATATCTCAGCCACAGAGGTTCACCTAAAGAGGAAGGGATTCCAGCCCCACACCAGGCCCCAAAGCCCAGGGCTCCATTCCTGGGACGAGAAACCCCTATAACTTCCAGCTGTAAAGACCAGCGAGTATTATAGCTGAGTGAGACAGAGGGTTTTAGGAATTCCAGGTATTCTTTTTTTCTTTGGGGGGGAGGCTTAGGTTTTTTTAAATATATTTTATTGATTATGCTATTACAGTTGTCCCATTCCCCCGCTTCACTCCCCTCCACCCTGCACACCCTCTCCCACCCACATTCCCCACCTTTAGTTCATGTCCATGTGTCATAAGTTCTTTAGCTTCTACATTTCCCATACTATTCTTACCCTCCCCTGTCTGTTTTCTACCTACCGTCCATGCTACTTATTCTTCGTACCTTTCCGCCCCCTCCTCCTCCCACTGCCCTGTTGCTAACCCTCCATGTGATCTCCATTTCTGTGGTTCCATTC
>CM052543.1:55442309-55466049 GCA_028533065.1 Trachops cirrhosus
TAAGTCCCTTTAACATTTCATAAAATAAGGGCTTGGTGATGATGAACTCCTTTAACTTGACCTTATCTGAGAAGCACTTGATCTGCCCTTCCATTCTAAATGAAAGCTTTGCTGGATAGAGCAATCTGGGATGTAGGTCCTTGCCTTTCATGACTTGGAATACTTCTTTCCAGCCCCTTCTTGCCTGTAAGGTCTCTTTGGAGAAATCAGCTGACAGTCTGATGGGAACTCCTTTGTAGGTGACTGTCCCCTTATCTCTTGCTGCTTCTAGGATTCTCTCCTTCATTTTTACCTTGGCTAATGTAATTATGATGTGCCTTGGTGTGTTCCTCCTTGGGTCCAACTTCTTTGGGACTCTTTGAGTTTCCTGGACTGCCCCGCCCTGGTGAACACCTAAGGCTCCACCCATCACTACATAACAGGTGAGACCAGACCAAAAAAAAAAAAAAATACTCAAACGGAAGAACAAATCAAAGCCTCAGAGCCAATACTTTTAAGCGACCAAGAGATAGCCAACCTATCAGATCAGGATGCTCACAGAATTGGTTGAATTTGTTCTCGAATTAGATGAAAAAATGAAGGCTACAATATGTGAAATGAAGGAAAATGACCAGGTGTTCTTCTTAAAGGGCCCATGGACAGATTTACTCAAATTTGCTTGCTCTGAGCCCCAGCGCTGGGGCAGCAGCTCCAGAGGCAATAGGAACATATGGGGAAGAACTGAATTGTCTGACATGGAGTAAGGATTGGAGGAGAAGCTTTCTGCCAAACAGAAGTACTGGCAGATTCTATTTGTTTGTTGAGCCCTCCTCCAACAGAGCAGGCAGGTGGATGGCAAATCTGAGTGTCCATCAACCTGGCTAACACAGTTCACCTGGCCCTAGAGATTCCCTGAGGCTCTGTGCCACCCAACTTGCTGCCCCACTCAAGCTGTTTTTAGTGGCTTTTTCATACAAAAGGCTTTCTTGGCTGATGTTGGAGACTTTCTGAAAATTTAAAACAAGTAGTACCTAGTCTCAGCATACTCCATACCCCTTGCTAAGTGGCCCCAGGTTAGCACTAGAGACAGCTGGACATGGTTTGCAGCCTGACCTCACCCAGGCACCTTCAAACCCAGCACAAGTAGCAGCCATCTGCAGATTGCTTTGTAGCTCATGCCAGGTGGCCTTGGCCAGGGCCCAGGTGAGTGCTTACTTTGGCCTGCACCTCTCAGGAGACCCCAAACCTGGTGCACCTGGTGAATAGCTTTTGACCATGGAGCAGCACCACCCAACTACCGCCATGAATAACACCTTCAAGGGGCACACTCAGCAGGCACCAAAGCCTTGTTGAAGCCAATCCTGCTCAGTGGAGTTGGCCTCTTAAAAGCAGATCCTCCACAGTGGTCATGGCCAGTCATGTAGCCAATCTGCCTAGTGGAAAATCCCTCCCATTGATGTGCTAACAGCAACGAAGACTCAACTATAACAGGATGGTCTACACAGCCCATATGGTGGGGTGAACCTGGGGTGCCCAGTTCAGGTGACTTGGAAGGCTGTGTTACTGTGTCCTACAGCATACCTACTATATAAGGCCACTCTACCAAGACCAGCAGATGTAGCAGCTTTACCTAATACAAAGAAACAAAAACAGGGTGGCAGCCAAACTAGGGAGACAAAGAAACATGTCCCAAATAAAAGAACAGAACAAAACTCTAGGAAAAGGATTAAGCAAAGTGGAGACAAGCAATATACCAGATGCAGCATTTAGAAAACTGGTTACAAGGATGCTCAAACTTAGGAAAAGAGTAGATTCACTTAGTGAGAACTTCAAAGAAATAGAAAACATAAAAACAGAAGTAGGAAATAAAAAAGAAACAATGAGAATGAAGAATACAATAACTGAAATGAAGAATACATTACAGAGAATCAACAGTAAAGTAGATGAAACGGAGGATCAAATCAGAGATTTGGAAGATGAGGAAGCAGAAAACACCCAAATAGAACAGCAAAAAGAAAAAAAATCCCAAAGAAATGAGGATGGTGTAAAGAAACTCTGTAACAACTTCAAATGTACCAACTTTTGCATCATGAGGGTCCCAGAAGAAGAAGACAGAGAGCCGGGAATGAAAACCTATTTGAAAAGATCATGATAGAAAACTTCCCTAACTTGATGAAGGAAATATACATACAAGTCCAGGAAGTGCAGAGAGCTCCAAACAAGGTGAATGAAAAGAGGTCCACACCAGATATATCATAATTAAAATGCCAAAGGTTGAAGATGAAAAGGACTTCTAAAAGCAGCAAGAGAAAAGAAATTAGTTACCTACAAGGAAGCTCCTACAAGACTGTCAGCTGATTTCTCAACAGAAACATTTCAGGCAAAAAAGGATTGGCCTGAAATATTCAAGGTGATGAAAAGCAAGGACCTACTATCAAGACTACTTTACCCAGCAAGGCTATCATTTAAAATTGAAGATGAAATAAAGAGCTCCCCAAACAAGAAACAGGTAAAGGAGTTTATCACCACCAATAAGTATTACAAGAAATGTTAAAGGGTCTTATTTAAGGAAAAGTAGAAAAGATTAAAAAATATGAATAATAAATGGTAATAAATACATATATATCAACAATTACTTTAAATACATATAGATTAAATGTTCCAATCAAAAGACATACTGTATCTGAATGGATAACAGAACAAGACCCTTACATATGCTCTCTATAAGAGACTTCAGATGACAGACACAAATTGAAAGACACAAATTGAATATAAAAAAATGGGAAAAGATATTTCATAAAAATGGAAAAAACAAAAAAGCTGGAGTAGCAATATTTATACCAGACAAAATAGAGTTTAAAACAAAGGCTATGATAAGAAACATTGAAGGACCCAGAAACTCCACTTCTGGGCATTTATTAAAAGAAACCCCAAAACATTAAATCAAAAATACATACACATCCATATGTTTACTGCAGCATTATTTACAGTAGCCAACATATGGAAACAACCTAAGTATCCATCAATAGATAAATGAATAAAGAAGTGGTACATATATACAATGGAATATGATTCAGCCATTAAAAAGAAAAGAATAAAATCTTGCCATCTACAACAACATGGATGCACCTAGAGGATATTGTGCTGAGTGAATAAGTAATTGAGAGAAAGACAAATGCCAGATGATTTCACTTATATGTGAAGTCTAAAAAATAAAAGTAAACAAACAAACAGCAATGTAACAGATTCATAGACACAAAAAACATTTTGATGGTTGCCAGATGGGAGGGTGGTTGAGGGAATAAGTGAAAGAGGTGAGGGAATTGCCCTGGCCAGATAGCTCAGTTGTTTGGAGCATCACCCCATACACTAAAATGGTGTGGGTTCGATCCCCGTTTGGGACACATACATGAGAAAACCAATCAATGTTTCTATTACATTGATATTTCTCTCTCTCTCTCTCTTCCTCTCACTCTAAAAATCAATAAATATATCCTCAGGTGAGGATAAAAAAAAGGGGTGAGTGGATTAAGAAGTATAAATTGGTAGTTACAGAAAAGTGATGGAGATATAAAGTACAGAAAGTCATAGAGATGTATAAGGAATATAGTCAATAATATTGTAATAACTATCATGTCAGATGGGTAGTGATTTATTTAAGTAATTGCTTTGTAACTTATATAAATGTCTAATTGCTGGTTGCACACATGAAACCAATATAATATTGTACATCAACTTTAATTGAAAATTTTAAAAAAATGTTAAAAATGAAGTATAGAGTTAATTAGTTCTGAAAACTATATATCTGTCCAGAAAAAATCCAACCATTGTTAATATAATGAAAATGGTTTGCATGACATCAATGTAACCTGGCAGCCAAGAAGAGTGGACTGGGATATACATACATGAAGAACAACAACTTCACTGTACTAGTCAGTGGGGGCAGCACATGCTATTGAATGAGCATGTGTACTGTGTGGCCATCGACTCCAAAATGACTGAGTGAGTAGAGCAACAAATCTGCAGATCTTGTATACACTCAAGTGCAACCACCACCACAAAAAGACAGAATATTTCTATGACTCAAAAAATTTGTGTCCCTTTATACTCAATCCCTGAAGACCCACAACTCCAAACATTTGATCAGATTTCCCTTTTCTAGAATTTCATGTATGATTTCATACAATATACTCTTCTGTTTCTAGTATCTTTTACTTAGCATAATGTTTTTCTATTTATTATTTTATACATATAATAAATACATCATTTATTATTTTATATATTCTATATTTTATAATAAAATATTATAGTTCATTCCTACCTTTATTGTTGAATAGTACTCCATTGTACTGACATACCATAATTTGTTTATTCATTCATTTCTTTTTTTATAGATTATTTTTATTTTTTATTGATTTTAGAGAAAGAGAGGGAAGGGGGGAAGAAAAAGAAAGAGAGAGAAAGAAACATCTATTTGTTGTTACACTTTTTTATGCATTCATCACTTAATTTCTATAAATGCCCTACTAGGGGTACAACCTGTAGACTTGGTGTATCAAGATGATGCTCTAACCAGCTGAACTCCCTGGCCAGAGCTTCATTCACTTTTTGATAGACATTTGTGTTGTTTCCAATTTGGAATTATTATTAAGAAAGCTGTTCTGTGTACTTATGTATAAGTGCTTGTGTGGGCATATAAAGTCTATCCAGAAGGTATGCAGCCATGTAATATGAAAAACAGAGACATATCTAAGAAGATATAAGATGGGACAATGACACCTTAGTCCCCTTCAAAGTAGGCACCTTGGTACCTCACACAGTTAGTTCTCTCCATTGCCACCAGCCGCCCCATCATACTTCCATGAATCTCATTGATGGTCTGAAATCTCTTCCCTTTGAAAGGTTATTTAGTTTTGGGAAAAGCCAGAAGTCTCAGGGCACCAAATCTGGGCTGTAGGCGGGCCAAGTCACCTGGGTGATTTGATGTTTTATCAAAAAACTCTGTGCAAAATGTGATGCATGAGTAGGGGCACTGTCATGATGAAGCTGTCAATCACCAGCTGCCCATAGCTGCAGCCTTCTGAATCATCTGAGTAGATTTTGCAGAGGAATGTTCAAGGTTAATGCTAAATTTGATGCAGATTTGTTGCTCTACTTGCTCAGTCATTTTGAATTCCATGGCCACACAGTACACATGCTCACTCAACAGCACCTGCCACCCCCACTGACTGGTACAGTGAAGTCATTACTGTTCACACATGTGCATTCCAGTCCACTCTCCTTGGCTGCCAACTTTCATTGATGTTGCACAACCCATTCTCTTTATATTTACAGTGGTTGTACTTTTTATGAATAGACCTCATATATTTTCAGTTTCTTGAGTAAATACCTAAGAGTAGAATTACTGAATTGTATACTAGGTGTGTATAACTCTATAAGAAACTGTCAAACCATTTTCCAGAGTGGGTGAAACCATTTTATGCTCCCTTACATTTTATAGGCATGACTGTTGTAATTGTTCCAATTTTAACCAACACTTGGTATAGAAAATCTTTTTTTTTAATTTAGGTTTACATGTTGTTTAATTTCTAAATATTTGGAGATTTTAATGTATTATACTTTTATTTTTAATTTAATTCTGTTTTGGTGAGAAAGCAGGCTCTAAGATTTTAAACCTTTTAAATTACTTGAGATCTGTTTTATGGACCAATACATAGTCTATCTTGGGGATTATTCTTTAGCAATTGTCAAGAATATGTATTCTGTTCAAATTGGGTGGAGTGCTCTGCAAATGTTAATTTAAGCTGATTAACAGTTCATGTCTTCTTGATTCTTTCTAGTTTTCATTTATTAATTACTGAAAAGATCTTTGGTTTATTTAAATGTTAGCTTTCACTTATTTCTGCTTTCAGCTGAATTTTTGCATCATGTATTTTGAAGCTCTATTAGATGCTTTAAAATCTGGTAGGTCTTCCTGATGATTTAACCACTAAATCATTACCACAATTTCCTCATTATCATGAGTAACCTTTCCTATTTTGGAGAACACTTGGTCTGATACTAACATAGCTATTTCTATTATTTCTGATTCATGTTTGCTTTTGTATTAATTTTAATTCATCTGGGGATTCATATCTAATTGTTACTGCAGATAGTATAATTTTGTCCCAGTCTGATAATGTCTGCTTTTAAATGTTATGTTTAGATAAAATATATAGCTGATATAATTATCAATATGGTTGATTTTGATTTATAATCTTATTTCATTTTCATTATCTTTTATATTTTTTATTCTTTTTTATGTTATCTGTCTTCTTTTGGATTAGGTAAATTTTTTTATTCCATGTTATCTCTGCTGTTAGTTTATTAGCCATCAGACCCTTTTTAAAATGTTACAGGATTTACATTTTTATCCTAAACTTATCGAATATTATACCATTCACAAATATAATGTAAAAATGTTTATTTCCCTCCCCATCTATTCCTTGTGTTATGGTTGTCATATAATTGCTTTTGTGTTATAAACCCTATGGTTTTATTATTATTATTATTATTAATTATTATTATTACTACAATAAATGGTGAATTATCTTTTTTAAAAAATTAAAAGAAAAAATCCCTATTATTTACCATTTCTAAATCTTTTTATTTATTTATAGATTTATGCTTCCATACAGTATATTGCTTTACATATGTGTGAAGAATTTCCTTTAATATTTTAATAGTTTAGTCTGCCAGAAATAGATTTTCTCACCTTTGGTTATCAGTAGAAGGTTTTATTTTGCTTTATTTGTCCTCTATGTAATTTGTCTTTGATATTTCTGGAGTATATCCTGCAAGATTTCATTGAAATTCTTGCATTTGTTTGTTTATAGTATTCTTCAAATATGGAACAATTTTAATATGTTGTTTCTGCTCTCCTCCTCCTTGGATTTAAATTACACAGTTGCAAAATTAAAATCCTTGATAATATATACAAGGTTACTGAGATTTAAAATGTTTTCTTTCTTTTTTTCCCTCTATGCCACATCATTGGATGATTTCTAGGGTTATGATTTCAAGTCCAGCAATCTTTCTTCCATAGAATCTAAGTAAATTTTTCATCTCATAACTCAGCAAGACACAGCACTCTGCTTGACTTTTCCCTTCCTGTGTCATGGCCAAAGCAATCATAGGTCCTACCTCATGTGTCCCCCTTCTCTCAGAGGTCACAGCCTAAATAGCCTTTTCTAGTTCAATGTCTGAACACAATTGTTACATGGATTGTGTCCAATGTGCTAGTTGTTCACAGTGGATGGCAAGCCCCATACCAGGTTCTTCTTCATTTCCTGCAGCAAAAATCTCATTCTGTGTAATGTAGACAATTTATATAGATACTTTAGACTTGTTTTTATATTTCTGAGTCATTACTTTCCAATAATTTAGGAGAATGATAATTAATTCATAGAAATTTAAATAATGAGAAGTCTCTAACTGAAATTGCTGTTTGAGAGCCAGAAGACAAATTGCATGCATATCATTTGAAGAGTAAAAAGCTGAAATTAAGTCAGAATATTTTAAGTACAGTTGATATAGTACAGGACACACAATGATTAATATATTGTGTTTAATTTATCAGAAATTCTTTCTTGGATATTAAACAAATGGTTCAGGCCTAGTTTTCCAATGAAAACATTAAAATCAGGCATCAAAAAGCTCATTCAGTACTAGAACTGAAAAGAAAGTACATAACACCATTTCCAACCCTTGCATTTATAGCTTTGGAAAGGAGAATCAAAGAACTTAAGTAACTTTTTCATTTACTCAAGGCAACATAGCTTATTATTGGAAGAGCTAATATAATCTGATTCCCAGTCCTGTGTGCCATGGACTTTCTATTCCCTCCTCTTTCAGAATTCAGAGTGTATACTGAAATGCACAATGTCAAAAAAGCTAATCAATATAAACAAATAGGATGTTATTGTTCTAAAGGTTAGAATTATTTTTTAATTATCCTCATGGCATACTATCTTTAAATTGCTGATTAAGCCAATACTAGATTAAATTTTACCTTTCATCCTGTATAGTCAAATATTGCTTTTATAAAAATCAAGAAGTCAAATTATGGTATACAGAAAGTTGTGAAAAGATGCATCTCTTTCAACAACATCTGTTTGACCTGTCTACTCTTTAACACTCTACAGTATTACACTGAGTTAAAGCCTTAGAAAATAGTTATTATTTGAACCCATGGAGATTTTGTAAAGAATTACATTCTTCATCAAGAATCTTAAGTCCTTATAAAATATCTGATCCCCTAATGAGGTCCCTTAAGGTTTTATTTTTGCAATCTTACTTAGCAAGCATTTAAGTAAATAATTCATATAAGTTGTCTACTTAGTTGAATTGAATCTTCAGCAAGCTTGTGTTAGAGAGATTACATAATGACCTGAATGATATTCAAACAATTCAGAATTGGCTATCATAAAAGAAGCTTATAATTCCCTTCACTTATTATTAACACTGTATTACCTCACCTGCTTGAAAAATAGACCTTGAGTTCAAAGAAAGGAGATGCCGGGGTAAGTAAAAGTTAAATTGTGATACAAGCTTCTAAGTCAATGATGTATTTTAATGACTCCTTTCAGTCCAGCATTAACTAAAAAAATTTTTGCTAGAATGCATGCCTGTGAAAAGATGCATTGGCTGAAGTGAGTTAGTAATTGGAAAAAGGAGAGTGTTAAATTCAGATGAAATGAGTTTCCAGATATGCATTTATATATTTTAGTCAGCAGGTAATCACTGAATGCCTACTACATGTTAGACATTGTGCTAGGGAATTCATTAATGTATGAGCCATAGTTATGACTAGTAATCTGTATTATCTTGTCCATTTGTCTGTTTAGTCATTGCTTGCCTTCCCCACTCACCATCACTAGCAAACACTGGAACACAAACTCTGTCAATACTCTGTATGTCTTGTTCATCATTCTGTCACTAGACTAGATTGGTTGCTGCCATGTAGTAGGCACTCAATATTTGGTGCTTGAGTAAATGAATGCCACTTCCCTACTCTCATGACAGTCCAATATTAGGAAAATGGTTGGGAAAGTTGATAGCAAAAAAAAACACATTTTAAATGAGGGAGTAGTTGGAAATTTTCAGAATATTTTTAATGAGATTTATCAAGTATTTCAGGATTCCAAATTTTGTGGTTCATTTGGTTAGTATTAAAAAAGGAATTATTTACTTATATATATAATAATGTATGTTTTAGTGTTTTTCTGCATCTATTTATTTCATTTCATTTTGACGGCAGTAAATATGACAGAACAGACACTAGAATCTCAGAACCTAAGAACCAGAAGAAGGAAGGATTTATTGCAGCTTGAGCAAGCTCTGTTCTTACTTTAGGTCCACCTTGAGGTCAGACTCACCAGTGAACTCCTCAACAACAACAATTCAAAAGAATTGAAGAATTGGTGAATAATTATAGATGTTGCAGGCTATTTCTTAGGAAATCAAAAGAGACTTTTGCTTTCCCAAGAAATCAAACTTTCATTTCATACAGCAAAACTTCATCACCGTTACCACTTAATAACATTTCCCTCTCCTAAAGTATTTCCTCACCTACAATACTCATTTCCCTTATCCTGCCCTTTTTCTCCCCCCACTTCAGCCTCTAGAATGTACCCCTTCCCTTGCACCAAGTCATTCATTTCCCACCTACACTTTGCATGCCCCAGTGAACAAAAAAAAGCAGAAGTCACCAACAAACATCTGTGCTCCTGGAGCAGGCCCTTACCGCACATCCAGGTCATCCAGCCTCCCAAGCATACCTAGGTGCATATTAGGCTCAGGTTTTATAAATCTGTTTTTATACTTCTTCCTCTAAACAACCTTGCAAAATAATAAAATAAGAAATAGTATTATCTTTATAGTTAAGGAAATAGGCTCAGAGAGCATAGGTAAGTTGGCAAAAATAGTACAGCTGAAAAACAGCAGTAGAAATTCAAAACCAGATGTACCTGTTTCCGAATCCTTTGCCATTTACTATGTTTTATATGCTCCATAATAATAGCTATTCTTAATTGAAGTCTTGCCTACATGAGGCATTGTGCTATGCATTTCACATATATTATGAAATTTTGTCCTCACTGTGACCTAACTACAAAGAATGTTGTTATCCCCATTTTACAAATGAGAAATCTGAGGTTCAGCAAAGATAGGAAACTTGCCCAAGTTCACAGAGCAAGAATGTAGTACAAGGAAGATACAATCAGACCCATTTTTTTCCTTTGTCTGTTACTTTCTACCATATCACATTGTTGAACAAATGTTGCCCCAATCCAACATTCTATCTCAGTATAACAAATTCCTTTGGAGGCAAAGATGATTTCCTTTTCTCTATTTAAACATTATCAGTGACAAGGTGCTCACTACCCCATGATATGGACCATTTCCAAATTAGATACTCTTGTAATAAGAAATGTATTTGATTTGAATCAAAAGCTGCCCTTCTTTAAATTTATCATATGATTCTATGGTTATATCTTAAAGAGTAACATTTTTTCCCATAGCATAGCTTTTCATGTATTTCATTCATTTTCAACAATTTAGAGTATACTTACTATATGCTATGCAATGTGCTAGACACTGGGTATATAATAATGAGAATACAGACACATAGTCTTATAGCTTATAGGTTGAGACAGACACTAATCAAATAATTATACAAATTGATATAAAACTGAAAAAAATGTGATAAGTAGCATTGAGGCAAAATATAGGACATTATAAAATGTCAACATTTCAGAGGGGGTATCTAATTTGGGTTGAGATGGTTGTTCTGACAGGCTTCCCTAAAAAGGGACCTTGATTACAAGGGGAGAGGGCAGGGGTTGGAGGTGGCAGAAGGTATGGGGGTATCAATGGTTATTTAAAATACAATGAAATAGAAGTTGAATACCCCCCAAAAAAGAACATAGAAACAAACATAAAAATGAAGAATAGAAAGGAATAAATGAGGCAAAGACAGTTAAGAAGCACAGCCAATAGCAATGATAACTTGGTAAAAAGAACAATGTATAAGTCTCTGAGGCTGGAGGAAGCACAGGGCTTTCTAGCAATGACAGGAAGGTCAGTGAGACTGACTAAGAAGCAACTAAGAGGATCGATGAAAATAACAGGCCCCGGTTCATACCTAAAAGTCCATACACACAGTGGTCATAATTTTGATCTTCAATAGCAATAAGCTATTAGCACACAGATCTTGTTTTCTAAAACTATTTTTCAATAAAAGAAACCAGGGATCCTTGGAGAAAGGACTGTCATAGAAAAGGTGCAAGCTGAACCTATAGCAAATGGAGTGCCAGAATGTAAGGATGTGCTCACACAAACCAGCCCACGATGGAAGCATGTCAAAGGGACAAAGGAGTCAACTGAAAGAGCTTCCAATGGCCAACATTGGAACAATTTGAACAAATCAGTAAGTCACCATTAAATTATAACCCAAAATGTAAAAGAAATATTCAAGAGTCCATGCTGATTTAAATGTTATTTAATAAATAAAAATGGGAGTGATGAGACAAATCTCCCTGTTCAGAAGAATTCCAAATAATTTGTGTAGATATTCTTCCCTCAAAGAGGTGGAACATAATTCCCATTTTTTAAGCATGAGCTTCACATAGTGACTTCCTTCCCAAAAGTTCAGTACAGAAAGGGGATAAAGAACTTCACAGAGTGGAAACTTGACAAACACTGCCTCAGCGAGCAGACTGAGGTCAGCATGGGGAGAGGTAAGTCATACTGACAGCACGTGCCTTGGATACAGTGTGATGAGAATGTCCCTTCACTTCAGTGGTCTTCCTGGCAAAACCATATTCTCACTCTAATCATAACAAGAAAAATCAGATGAATCCCAATAGAGGGGAAGTTACAAAATATCTAATCAGTAACCCTCAAAAATGTCAGAGTGGTTAAAAACAAGGAAAGCCCAAGAAATTGTCATACCCAACAGGAGCTTAAGGAGAAAAGATGACTAAATGTAATGTGGTATTCTACGTAGAATCCTAAAGAGAAAAAACTGACATAAAGTATAAGCTAAGGGGATTTGAACAAAGTATGGAATTTAGTTAATAATAATATATCAAGATAGGTACATTAACTATGACAAATGTATCACACTAATGTAAGGTTTTAATAATAGGGGAAATTTGATGTGGGGTATATGGGAATGCTCTCTTATCTTTTCAAATTTTCTGCAAATTTAATACTATTCTGAAATAAAATGTTTTCTAAAAAGAAAGGAAAAACAAAACAAAAGAAAGGAAAAAAGACCTTTATCTGAAGTCACAGATCTGGTCTATGGTAGTAGAATCAGGACCAACACCAAGTCTGTAGAACTCTGGTTTAAGAGTATTTCCACCAGATCACTTAGGAGTAAAAAAGAGATATCCACTTGTGTCTTTATCTTGCCAGCACCAGAAACATCAGCATTCCTATACTGTAAAGGCACAGTAGTCTCACAATTTCATAAATGTGCTGAACTTCACCCTATTACTTCATGATGATGACCCCACAGGGCACAATCAGACAGGAAATACCTACTGCAAATACCCCCAACTTCTTGTTCTCCTACTTCTCCTATTATCTGAACCCAATCTTTGCCACCGTGGTGAATGCCTATTCTTCATAACCTTCCTGTCATCGCTGTCTACAAACTTTCTTCTCACACTGTGCCTCTCCAGAACTTGTCTTGGCCCCAGTTCCCACTATTTCCTATGTACATTTGGCATCACCCCAAATTCTCTTAAGTCCTTAGCACCCAGCACCTGTTGCTTCTCAAGTACCTGCCCCCTGACCCCCACCACCCAGGCAATTGACCTTCCATTCCTGCTACCAGAATGTTCAGGGATATTGGCAAAGTCAGAGTTCTCAGCTGATTGGCTCCAGAATAATAATATTCCATCTCTGATCCCTTTTCTTTCCCTTAAATGCTCTCAACAGCCTTCAAAGACCTTACCTATTTGGTTTGAGTCTTTACCTTTTCTCTTTCATTTTTTCAAATGGAATTGTCTCTTGCTTGAGAAGATTGTGGCCATTCAACTCTAACCTCCTCAGTGCCCCTCTGCCTGCCCTGGCTGGAACATCCTCCCTAACTCCAATTTTTCCCACCTCATCTCTCCACCATCTCTTTCCCAAAGAAAATCTTTACTGGCACACCCCCAACCAGTGTTTTAAATCCCTCTTGTTTCCTGAGGGGCCTTGTCTCCTGAATTGTTCTCTCTCTCTCTCCCTCTCTCATGGTTTCACTGTCTTCCATGTTCACTGCTTCTCCTAGGCCTTCAACTATTTCCCCATCTTACAAACAAACTTTGCTTAAATGCATTTCTGATTGCCAGACCAAAAAACAATGATACCGCATTAATTAATTATTTGTAAGTGATTTTGTTTGATAGGCAATTTTTTATTCAAAATGTGAGCTGAGGCAACAATATACATACTAATAAAGCACATCACTGGCAGTAAAAATATGGGCACTACTAGTCAAGAGACTCTCTAGCTCCATCTTGGTTTTCATGTTCTATGGTTCTCTTAATTCATCTGTTATTTCCTTGTCTTGCCAGAGCTTCTGGATAGGTATTCTGTTTTAGACCAACCTCATCCTGCTTTCTATTTAGTAGGTTGTTGACCTGTCTAAAATTTTCTTGAGGGAAGATTTCATGTTTTATTTGTCCCTAACATAGTGTTCAGTGAATAATAGGTATTAATTCTCATGGAAAGAAAAAGTGGTTGTAGCGGGGGGTGGTTGATGGGGTAGAGGGATTGAGCAGAAAGGCAAAAGAACTCATGGACATGGACAAGTGTTGATTGCAGGGTCCAGGGGTCTAGGAAAAGATACAATTAAAAAAAGAAAAAAACAAGTGGTGAACTAACTTTGTTCCAGGCTCACTATTAATGTTTGGTTTAAAAAATAATATTTAATACTCTATTCCTAAAAGTATTTGGAGGCTGCTATTTTCTGTGTTAGGAAGTACAAAGAAATAAAAATGAGGAACATGGCCTGAGAACCTAGATGACATGGAAAATCACCACTTGAATTTATATCATATAGATTCTACTTGCTAACAAGATAGGTTGTAGAGAACAGTGTCCCATTTTGATGTATGTGTTGTACATTTCCTAGGTCAATAAGAATTTGTGGTGTACAAATTGAGGGCAAAAGCAATGTGTCTAAAAGATACAATGAGGAGTGAGACTCTTATAATTTATTTTCAGCTCTAGCATTACACGGACAGTCTTTGGCCTCTCATATGGGGTTTCAAAAATGAAATCCTTCAGCCTCAAAATCAGATATAATAACTACACATCTACCTGGTTTCAAAGGGTTTTATTTAGGGTAATGGTCACAAAAGAACAGAGTATTACTCTGCTGAGCAGAATAAGTCAATAGACCAACATTCCAGAGAGGACTATATAATTATGACAAAAATACATTCTTTCCATTCTCCTAGGTTCTTTCTCTACAAATAGATATATTCCTATTCCTCCTTAATTAGGGCTGCTGGGTTTTCATAGTTGCTTAATTATATTGGGGCAGTATCAATTCTGTAACGCCTTTGGGAAAGTAATTCCAATGGTAGGACCAGTCTGCCAGTAAAAGTTAAGAAGCCAAATATGTTAAAAGCAAAGTTACAGGGAACAAAGGACAAGTGTAATAAGTAGGAGGCATACTTAATAATTAGTCTTGCTATGAGCTAAGTTTTATAGAAATCACTCATACTCTTTGACTTAAAAACCTTGCATGCAAGGCATGAGTACGTAATTCAGCACTCTGAGCTCAGAAGGCTTAAGTGGCTACTTGGTCACCTTTACAGAAAATGCCATATTGAAGGTTTAGCACTGCCTCTGCTGTGACAGGGCAGACGTGTGGCACCAGCAGCACTTGGGGTGGCTGTGGTGAGAGGGAGCACATACTGTTGAGCTTGTACATATTCTCCATCTGTGTCACCTGCCTTCCCTGTCATTAACCTACTGTGAAATTCTGTGATGGCTGAGGACAGAAGCTGGCTGGCTGGCATTACCTGGATGAGTCATCTTATCCACTTGGTTTTGTCAATTGTTCTATTAGACATGTTATCTGTATTAGTTACTGATTGCTGCATAACAAAGTATCCCAAACTTAGCAATTAAAAGAATACACATTTATTATTTTAGCTTCTGTAAGTTATGCATCTGGGTACTGCTACATGGGTCCTTGGCTTCAAGTATCTCTCAAAGCTGCAACAAGCTGTCTGATAGGGCTGGAATCTCATCTAAAGGCTCAACTGGGGAAGGATCTGCTTCCAAGCACCAGTGGTTATTGGGGGACTTGGTTTCTTGGTGGCTGTTGGTTAGAGACAGCCTTCAGTTCCTTGCCAAATGGGTCTCCCCACTGTGGTGGTCTGCTTCATCAAGTCAGCAAGCTAGAAAGGAGAGAAACTGCTAGCAAGATAGAATTAACTATCTTACACGACATAATCTGGAAGTGAAGTTATATTATCTTTGACACAATACACCAGGTAGCTGCAGTAGGTAGTTCAGCCCACAGTGAAGAGTAGGAGGTTACACAGGGCGTGGCTAACAGGAGACAGGGACCATGGGGGCCATCTAAGGGTCGGTCTGTCTGTCTGCTACAAGCTCCTATGGGAACTGTCATGAAACGCAAAGATGCAGATCCACATTTTGAATGCCCACTTCTAGCTCTTCCCATTTACTTCTCCAGAACTGCTTGACCCCTATTTTCCAATATTCTAATATTTCAGTTCCTTCTAGTCTCCTAGCCAACCAGCTGAGCCATTTGTCACTTCCCAGGGATATTTGTATCAGTATCTTTACCTCTGACCATCCTACACAGAAACTTGAAGACCAGGAACTCTTTTAAAAAAATCCTAGTCTTGATTCTTTTTTAAACAAGATTTTATCTATTATTTATTTTAGAGAGAGAGCAAAGGAGGGAGATACAGAGGGAAAGCAACATCAATTGGTTGCCTCTCACAAACTCCCCAACCAGGGACAGGGCCTACAACACAGGCATCTGCCCTGACTGGGAATTGAACTGGTGTCCTTTCACTTTGTGAAACGATGCCCAACCACCTGAGCCACACTGGTCAGGGCAATGATCAGGAACTCTTTCAACCTCTGCTCACTTGGAGGATTTCCCTTCACCATTGTCGTTCACCTCTGAATGCAATTGTAGTACAGAACATCCTATTTTTAACTCATGCTATCAAATTATGTTAATCTATTCATGAACCATGGCCAGGTTATGTTTTGTTGTTTTTTTTAGTTTTAAAAGTATGTTTGTCCCGTTAGTTTTGATGGTAAATATGTCAATTATAAAATATAAAAAATAAGCTTAAAATCAAATACCAGACCCAACTTTTATATATGCATGTAATGTGTGTATGTGTATTCAGATACTTGCATATATGTGTAATATGTATTAACATATTTATATATGTATATAAACAGACATTATCTGGATGATAGTGTCACAAGTAATAATTTTCTTTATGTTGCTATATGCAAATAAGCCAGCGAGAAATGGTGGATGTGCATATTGTGTGAAACTTCCCTGCTAATGTGCATGCTCTATTGTCCCATTGGATTTCACTTACAAAACATGGGTCAAAAAGAAAATTGTTAAGAAAATTTAGGTCAGTGACAGCAGAGCATTAAACCAAGCTGTGCTGGTTTAATGGGTCCTCTGAGCATGGCGTCCAGTGAAACTGCACAGGTCACACACTCATTAAGCCAGCCCTGTCTAACTGTGCATCCAGAAAAAAGTTAAGACAAATTTGATTTTAAGAAAGGGTTGATGCCTGAGAAAATCAAGGTGTGTAAACAATATGGTTCCCATGGTTTATTATTTGTCATGTACAATTATGGTGGTGATATACCAATATATATGACTAACACGCACCAGGTATTTCTTTTTTGAAAGAAATAGCTCCATCTTGCACAATTACTCTGGAAGAGATATTACTATCATGCCCAACTTATAAATGAGAAACTGTGGGTCACAGAAGTTAAGTACTTTTCCAGGACCATGAAAAAAGCAATGTCCATTTCACTCCAAAACTCTTGACCTTACACTGATATATCCATTCCACTCCATACAAATTACCAGTAACCAAATTAAATCATTGTCTAAAATGTTTTTTACTGTCTACAGCATACCGACTCTCCAGATCCACTTTTCCCCTAATCTGTATGCAACCAGTCAAGGACAGCCTCCACAAACCTTATGGGGAGAGACCATTGGTCTAATTAAACCTAACTCCAGACATGAAACATGTCTTCTTTCTATAACATCTCTAAGTGGCTATCTAACCATTGTTTGACTATTCCAAGTGTTGGAGAGCTCATTTATTCTCAGGTAGACATTCCATTTGCAGAAAGTCCTCAGTGAAGCAAATCTGAATCAAATCAAGTGCCATGAAAATGTTAAGACTGCACATTTTCAAGGCATAAAGCACTACTTCAAAATAAAATTAGATTAAGGAAATACTATATTTTAGGAAAAATCTATGCAATAATAATGCTTGGGAGCATGAAAAACTAATTTTTCTATCATTATTACTGATACAACTTAATAATTTCTCAACGAAAGCAGCCTAGCTAGCAGCCTAGCTGAGAGGCCAGTGAATGGTCTGCAAAGACAGCAGTCCCTGGCATGTCATGTCTTGCATTTTGATGGGCTGGTGAGAGACAGTGTGAGAAATAGAAAGAGAACAGAGAGCAGAATGTGAAAAAATATCTGAATTCAAATCTTAGCTCCATAACTTGTGCCAGGCCTCTCTAGTGATGTAAAGTTAAAACATAAACTGAACTGAGTCTCAGTTTCCTCACCTGGAAACTGTGATAATAATACTTCACAGGATTATTAAGAGAATCAGATGAATCCAGTAATCTGACATAGGTAAATGTTCTTTATATGTAAAAAGTGCTGCACAAATATAGATGGCATTGTGCCCTTCAGTACTTAAAGTCATGAATAAATGTAAAAATAAGCTAAAGAGGGGAGAGAAATTGAATAAAAGCACAGCAAGACATAAGAATGAAGAAAAAAGTGAATGTGATGAAAACAAGCACTGGAGGAAAATGTTTAGCCCTTTGCTTTTCTGAATAGAATGTCTTTATATCTAATATCATGCTAAATGTTATCAGGAATTTTAAAAATAACAGTAAAGAAGTAGAGAGTATGATCTTCACCTCAATTGTGTCTTATATTACAATTTGGAGGCAGAAGACCCAGCTTTATTATAACTTGGCTTGTTCTGTGATACTGGTTAAGGATATGGCCAATCTGAGTCTTGTTTTCCTCACCTGTAAAATGGGAATGTTAAACATATTGCCAGATTGTCGATGAGAATTGAGACAGCATCTGTGAAGATATACTATGAACATGTGACTATTAGTGTGTTTATGTTCCTAAGCACAGATGGGTTGGTACAAATATCGATAGGATAATAATTCAGTTGGCTCTGCGAGGGGCTGAAAAGCTGTGCTACTACCGAATGATTTACAAAGCATGAGCCAAGAAGCAGCAAAGCAATAATCAGGATAAAGAATCTTTGGGAAATTATATTTACTTTCCTACAGAAGCTACAATTAAGACTAGCTGAATGAGAGGGAGTGACATCTGATGCCATCAGGCTGTGTTCCAGAGTCTCAGATCCTAATACACACTTGGTATTCATCATCTCTATTTGACAAATATGGTCATAAACCTGAAACAGGACAGTCAAACATAATTAAAGACCAAATTACTGCTCTATTATGAGAAACAAGATTTTCTTTACAGCTCCAACATCTTGGCATGCTGCAGTATGGCCCAAGTAGCTTAACATAGGAATAGAATTCAGGTAGAGAAATGGTGACTTCAATATTAGCTTTTCCACTCATCAGGTTCCTTTTGAATCTAACTCTTGGACTTCAGTTTTCCCTCAGGAATGAGTGATAATTGCAAATTCACAGTATGTGGAATGTTGGGTTTGTTGGTTGGTTTATGTTTGGTATGTAACATACTTCCTTTCTCTGGAAAGAACACCTCTACTCCCTTTGGTAGAATTGGCTCCTTCATTTCATGCAGTCTTGGTGGATTCCAAATAAAGATATTATTTCTGTCTTGAAGGGAGGGCTGTGGTGTTCATGATTCAAACTTGGCCAATAAGATATTAAATGTACAGACAAAGGACTTGAAAAAATGTTGGGACTCAGTCTGCAACATTATCTGATGAGACCATGATTCACTCTTGCTACCTGGATTCCCAAGAACTCCCTTGTCTCCAAATTTTCCTGACTGTGGTTCCTCAAATGTTCCTTTGGTTCTGAGAATCAACTCATACACCTTCATTAAACAACCTCTTTTTAAAATTAGCATAAGGCCAACTTTTTTTAAGCTGCCAGAAAGCTAAACCATAACAAACAACTCACAACTAAAAAACAAAAATGCAATGATTTCCCCAACCTTACAGTACTGAGAGGAAATAGTGCCATTAACATAGGAGATAATCTGTAAGGAAATCTACCCATCCTTACAAGGCACAAACCCTCACTATTCTTCCGTCTCACATATGCAAGAGCACCCCTTGCAGCATTTAGACTTACTACAAATAGAAATTTTGATGTAGTCCAATTCATCTATACTTTTGTTTTATTTCTTGTGCTTTTGATGTCATATCCAAGAACTCATTGCCAGATCCCAACAAGCTTTTCCCATTTTATTCTAATATTTTTGGTGTTTCAGGTCTTATGTTTAGGTCTTTGAACCATTTTGAGTTAATTTTTGTATATGATGTAAGATCCCAGATAAGAATTTAAGCATTATTGTTATCCAAGAAATCCTGGCATCACTTTATGAAAGTTCTAAAAAAGGAAGTTTATTAAGTCAGTATCCCTGAGTGAAAGGGAATAGTGGCATTTCAGGTGTCCTTCAGGCACAGTGTAAGGAAAACCATGGATTTGATAACATGTGTTTTTTGTATCTTCCCATTTCCTTTATAAGATCACTCTTTGCCCTTCCAGCACTCAAGTCCTATCCTTCTCCATATCCCTCAAGATTCTACTCTCTTCAGACTTCGTAAATCATCATTGAAGTACATGCTGGGAAAGACAGCTGGACTTTGTGGAGCACATGTTAAGTGCCAGAAACTTTATCGTATATGTATTATCTGATCTCACATTAGTGAAAAAAAAGTTTGCTCTATCTGCTCAAGATATGACTCCATCTGTATTTAAATGAGGAATTTAAAGACTCAGCTCCTTTCATATCCATTTATTCCTTCACTCATTTGTTTATTTTTGTTTTTTGATAAATAACTCTTGAATGCCAACTATGCACTAGGCACCATGCTAATAACTAGAAATGTAGCTATATTAACAAGCCCATGAAGAGCTTAATATCTAATGTGGAAAGTAGAGATAATACAAGTGATTTATAAAATAAATCCAAAGAAATCATCGAGAATGGTAGATTGGTATTTGAGAGCAAGCAAATCCTTGGCCTGAACATCTTGGTTCCATACCTCATAGGATCTTGTTCATGAAGTCAGCGCACATTCTGCTTAAATCATTTATAACAGATATAATCAGATCTGAAGCCAACAGTATTTGGAATTTTAGTCAGATGATAGCCCAGATGCTATAAGAATAGGCAGAAGGCACAACACCACTTTGTTCCCTGTGATATCTAGTGAAAACTCAGTAGTATCTCATTCTCACCCTCTCTCCCTCATCAAAAGATAACGGCCATTAAAACCCAATAAAAACAAATAAAAATTTGCTTCCTATGCTAACTCCAAACAGATGTTACTGGCATGAATAGCTGATAAATTGTTGATTTACCACAATTTTGCCACTCTGACTTTGTCCACACACTTTTTAATTGTGATTCCAGGCATTATAAGAGCCTATTCTGATCCCTCTATTTTAAAGCAGATGTAAATTAACAGAAGAGATTGCATATAGCTTCATGAAGATTTTTGCCTGAGATAAAGGATGAAAATTGCCCCTTATAAATATTTTAATTTTCTTCTTAATTGGGATTCGTATTTGTCCTCATTTTCCTTTTGCTATGGTGAGGTTTTGATTTTGGTTTGCTGAGGGTGTAGGTTTTGTTCTCAGTCCAACTCCAGAGGTGGAGCCTTCTGCATTTCCCGTATACCAACCCTATAGGTGACTGTCAACTTAGAAAAAATAGAAAATTAAAATGGAACCAGTTGAGTCATTGTTATTGAAAATGAGCTATACTTTAAACCTAAATGCTCTGCAACTCAGCTGAGAAGGGGACGGGAAAAAGCTTGTGATGAAAGGTTTCTTACAGACAATGACAAGATATCTAAAGTGGATCAACAGGACAAACGCACCCAGACCTTGTGTTTCTGACACGAACAGACACTTTAGCAGCACAATAGCTTGTATTCACAAGATGTCAGGCTATTGAAAGCTCTCTTCAGACTTTTGAAATATCTCTCTAATGAGAAATTAAAGCTAAAAGAGTGATACCATCAGAGAGATTTTTCCCCCTACTTTCTTTGGATTGAGAAACAAAATCCCTGAATGCTCTTTTGTGACTGGACTTATTGACCATTTCTGGAGGCTTGGAGGAATTTCTTTATGTGGCTATTTAGAAGACTCAATTCAGGTGGGAAAACTTGGGACCTGTCAGCTAACCATTCCTCCCTTGGGGAGAGTTCAAAAGGAAGAAGAAAGTGAATACTGATACGCAGCTCTTAGGGAGCGCCATTTACCTGGGGTCAGAGGTTGCTTTACATTGACAATATCCTATTTTCATTTATTGAGCAACTGCATTCTCCTAGGCACCTGATCAAGCATTGACCCAACTGAGAGTTCAGCTCCTAGATCATAAATAGGAGGCAGAAAGCAAAGGCAGAGAAAGGTGAGAACTTGTGAATCCAATCTACCTAATCACCCAGGAATCCTGAGTAAGCTGTGGAGAGGCAGGCTTGTGTTCACTTACTGAAGAAGCAAGAAGCATAAATGGTCCAGTGTGGAAATACAATGATTCAAAATTCAAATTATTTTTCTTCCAAGTATAATAGATAACCTGACTACCATGCAGCAGCTTGATTTGTGGAAATCTAACAGCATTAAAACTCAAATTTATGTATGCTCTCAGAATACATTTAAGATTCCTAGGTTTCTTGTCTTTAAATCAGCCATATGACCTAGTGTCTGGGGCCTACTTTGTGACCGGCAGAGAGCCTAACTGTCTCATTAATCACTGTGTTCCCCTACCTGGCACTGTGCCAAAACTACAGTAGACTCTTGATAAATATGTGATGAATGAAGAAAAGAAAAAAAGAAGTTAAACCCAAAATTATTATCAAGATGTACTGTATGTCTCTTCTATCTAATTAGGATTCTGGTTGTTTCCTCCTGTTTTGACTTCCCATTTTGTCTAGTTTGATAGACTGGAAGTTCAGATGAGAATTTGTTTCTGTTTTGATTTTCAAATTAAGGCTGAGGGCAGACATCATGAATGTGTTATCTTGTCCCTCCTTCTGTTAGTCTTCAGCAGGACTAGGGGCATCTCTCTCTTCCTCTACCCACATCATCTCCTCTTTCTGTCCCCAAATGTGGACAGGCCCATGTTTCTGGGGGTGTGGGGGGAACCTTATGTAGGAGCACATCAGTCTGCCTCTACTGGGCAAACACCTCCATGGGGCAAAGCAGTTATGGAACACAAGGGATGTTGTGGCCCTCTCTCTTTCCCTTGCTTCTGCACTCAGGGGGATTCAGGTACTCCGAGAACCCCAGGGAAAAAGGCAAGTACCAGAGCCTGTTTTCCCTCTTTCTCACTGCATATCCCCTACCCTTCTCCTCTCTGCTCCACTTTTTCATGCTGTCTTTACTTTCTTTTTATTACTTCCTCCTGGCCAGAGTGACTGTATCCATCTTCCCATTCTGAGACACTCTCTCATTCCAAGAGACAAGGAAGCCCAGATTGACGCAGCTCCCTTTCCAGATCTCTGTTGCCTACATCCCCTAAGCTGATCAGCGCATTCAGATCTAAATGTGAATGAAATAAGTAGTGATTCTCAAAATAAAATTTAGATTCCCTTAAACTTCTTCACAAAAAGCTCTGCCCACCAATCTTCCATGACTGCGTGCTCTCCTCCTAACTAGTTCAATATTCTACTATTCCTTCACTGAAACAACAATGTAGAAAATCATTATTAAAAGGTCATGCTATCTGTGTTGGAAGGATGAACTACTTATTAGATTGGTTCCTTGTCAAACAGTGTAGTGTAGTGATTAATAGCATGGACTGTAATGTCAGACTGCCTGAGTTTGAATACCAGGTCTTTACTTAATTAGCATTAAGACTTTGAGCATGCTACTTCTCTCTGTTCCTCAGTTTCATCATCAGTAAAATGGAGATAACTATAATAGCTATCCCATGGAGTAGTTGTGACTATTAAATGAGCATAGACAGATGATAGATAGGTAGATTTAAAAACAAACAAACAAAAACAACAGCCCTTACCATTTGGAAGCTGGCCTGGCACTCACAGATTGGTGATGTTATTCTCCTGCTGGACAATAAAAAAGTCTCATAGATTGGGGAAGTTCTCCTTTATTATTTGTTCAAATATCTTTTCCACTTGTTGTTTTTCCTCCAGGAAGCTCAGAGAATCCCAAAGAAGTTGGATCCAAGGAGGAACACACCAAAGCACATCATAATTACATTACCCAAGGTAAAAATGAAGGA
>CM052543.1:55466549-55498727 GCA_028533065.1 Trachops cirrhosus
AGGTACGGAGAATAAGTAGCATAGATGGTAGGTAGAAAATAGATGGGGGAGGGTAAGAAGAGTATGGGAAATGTAGAAGCTGAAGAACTTATGACACATGGACATGAACTAAAGGGGGGGAATGTGGGTGGAAGAGGGTGTTCAGGGTGGAGGGGAATGAAGGGGGGATAATTGGACAAGTGTAATAGCATAATCAATAAAATATATTTAAAAAAATTGAAAATCATAAAGGTACATGTCTTTCCAATCTTACATAAATGAATCACTTGCAAATTAACACCAGAAGTCTACAAAACAATATTATTATTATCTCAGCTATAAAATTGAAAGACATTACTCACTCTGGCCCTTTTTTTTCAGTGTTCCAAGAGACACAATCACATAAACAAGAGAACATTCTGAAATGTATTTGTATAGTTAACTATATACTTACATATGTATATAAGCACTCTATTACACAAATACTATCAAAATAGATAATAGAGCAAAGATATGTATGAAAAATCCTGGAAGATCATGAACCAAATTATAACAGTAGTTATCTTTGGTGGTAGAACTATAGCTAATTCTTGTTTTCTTTTTCTGTAAATTCCCTTATTTTCTAATATTACTATATTGAGCTTTACTGTAGTAAAGCTATATTAAGGGAAAACTTGCAACCTCCTTTCCTAAACTGAAAATTAAAAAAAAAAAAAAAAACAACTTAGAGGCCACAACCAGTAGTACTTACTGATTAAATGAATATATGGATTCTGGGGACTCTATTTTAGAACCTGTCAAATTTTACACCAGGTTAAACAGGTATTTTGATGCCTTCATTATCCAGTTAGAAATAGGAAGATCAGCATCAGAAAAAAATATTCTTCATATTCAAAATACACATAGTATCTAATATGAAGCAAATTTCATGGGGATTTATCTATAGCTTTATAAGTTAAGACAACTGAGTTCTGAAACATATGAGGAGAGATGCATAAGGTTTTGGAGCTGTCTAAGCTAAATATCTAATGTCTAAGTTAAATCAACAGTTTAACTCAACCAATATTACTTGCATACATATTCTATGCCAGCCACTCTACTGGGTGAAAGGAAAACAGAAATGAATAAGACATGGTCCTTGGAACTCACAGTTCAACATGGAAGGCTGTGGGTAATACAGAAAAGCACAAGACACTACACTAAATCTGAAAATAGTCATCTACCTTACACCAAGGACTGAGAGGCAATGGAGAATCCCTGAAAGAGAAGATGCTGAACTCAGTGTGAAGAAGCAATTGAAAATAAAGCAGGGAGGGAAAGAAAGGAAGATCACTGGAGGCATAGGAGACTTCACAAGAAAATGAAACAAAAAAGAGAGAAAAATTTTAAAAGATTCAAGTATTTGAGTCCTGCTAGAGCAAAGCCCATGATGCAGATAATGGTGGGAGTGAAAGCTGGATAAGCAGACAAGATAGTTATTTGGTTGTGGAGGAGATGGTGGGGCTTAGAGCAGTTGATATTTGTGATGACTTTGAATATGCTGGTGTGGGTACCTGGTTTAGTGATATGAGTAAGTGAGATAAGAATAACAACAGTAATAATGGCAAACATTTCTTGAAACCTAGATATTTGCCAGGCCCAATATGTTCACATAGTGACTGACTTGATCCTCTCAAAATCCTATGAGCCAGGGTGATGCTGGGAAGCTAGGAGACAGTGAATAGAGGAAGGTGGGCAGTCTGAGTGGGAGGAGCAGATTGAAATCAACTTTAAACATGTTGAGTTCACAGTAAATACAGAGCCTCCAGCTCGAGAGGGTCTGCATTGAAAAGAAGCTAATATCTCATGTCAAGAAAAGAAATTGGGGGCAAAGAGGTAGGTTTGAGAATATTTTGCATATAAAGATTCCTTTAAAAACCATCTTCAAATTGTTGCTAGTTCAGGTAAAATATGCAATAGGAGAAAAGCTTGGTCATAGACAGAGCCTCAAGGCAACAACTCTAGATAGAAGCAGGAAAGTATTTCTGCAGGACACTGCAAAGGAAGAGCCAGTGTGTTCAGGGAGAGAAGTTACCACAAAACCAAGGCAAACCAAGGCAAAAAAGAGTTGTAAGAAGATTAGTACAAAGTGCCAATGCTGGCAGTTGGTCAAATAAAGACCAAAATATGCCCATTAAATTTGACAACATAAAGTTATTGTTGACTATGCTTTCAGTACGGGCAAGAATGGAAGCCACATTGTCGATGAGCAAGGATTCAAATGGAAAGAAGAAAGTGAAACCGTCAGGCATAGCCACACGGCTAAGATGCCTGCAGGAGAAATAGGTGAATGAGCTAAACCAGGAGAAAAGGATAGTAGTAACAGGGCTTAATACCAGTAGATACAAGAGATCAGGTTTTGCTGGTTTGTTTCACGGGGCTGTCAGAAAACTGAGGAGGTCCTAGTTGGAGAGAAGATAGTATAGAGGCATAGGGCAGAGGCTGAAAGAAGAAAATAACTTTTAATAGACTATTTTTTTTAGCAGTTTAGCTCCACAGCAGTACTGAGCAGATGGTATAGAGATTTACCACGTACTTCCTGCTCCCCACATACACAAGGCCTCCGCCTCTATCAAAACCCTGAACCAGAGCGGTTCCTTTGTTACAACTGATGAACCTACACTGGCACATCATTATTACCCAAGGTCCACAGTTTACATTAGAAGTCACTCTTGGTGCTGTACATTTTATGGGTTTCGACATGTATCCATCATTATAGTTTCATAGACAGTAGTTTCACTGTCTTAAAAATCCTGTGTACTCCCTCTATTCACCACTCCCTCCCCTACAACTCCTGGCAACCAGTGACCCATTTTACTGACTGCATAGCTTTACCTTTCCCAAAATGTCATACAGTTGGTCTCATGAAGTACACAGCCTTTCAGATTGGCTTCTTTTACTTGGCAATATGTATTTATGGTTCTCCCATGTCTTTCCATGGGTGGATATCTCATTTTGTTTTAGTGGTGAATAATACTCCATTTTCTGAGGGTACCGCAGTTTATTTATCCATTCACCTTCTGTAGGACAGCTCGGTTGCTTTCAAGTTTTGGTATTATAAATAAAACTGCAATTAATATTCATGTGCAGATTTTTGTATGGACCTAAGTTTTCAACTCATTTAAATAAAGGAGTAAGATTGTGGTCATGCGGTAGGAATACATTTTGTTCTATACTGATGGGGGGACATGAGTATTTTTTAGACTGAGAGTAAACAGTGGCAGGGGTTGAAGAAACAGGACAAAGAAGTAACTACTGACCTGAGCCTCTGGGGGAAACAGGTGCCAGAGCACAAGCGGTGGGGTTAGCCTCCACCTCTTGCAGCTCCCCTCCCATCGACCAGGATGAGAATAAGATAAAGAAAGAGGAGGAGGCAGGTAAGTCCCTTCCCCCATTATACAAGTTAATTGCCTTTAAATGCTACATGGATTATGCTGTACTTCTCACCAGACCCTTAGGTTTGAAAATTACTTAAAAAAAGGAAAAAAGAAGAAATCTGGGCATTATAGTTTTCTGAAGCTCATAACATGTTTAAATAAATTTGTTAAATTATGTCCTCATCACTGTATAGTATTCTAATTGCTAATAGTCTAAGAAAAGAATCAAGAAGTCAACAAGTCAACATATCAACTCTCTTAGAAACCCTGCTGATCTTTTAAAAATAGATATTTTCTGAGGCCAAAATAATTAAAGTAATAAATATATATTGCTACATCAAGTCAAACAACTGGAAAATGCAAACTCATTAAGTGTATTTTAATCATCTCATTATTTCTGTGGCATGGTTGTCTATAAATTATTTTAATTGTTCTAGAGTTTGAGTAAAACATTTGAAAAGATGAGTTGATCTCTGTGCCTTTTTTCCCCCTAAGGCAAAGCAAAACTTGACTAAAACTGGGTTACTTCCTGTGGGATAAACCTTTCAACAAGAAAATGGATATAGAAAGGCATATGGATGTACTGACATTTTCGTTTAATTATTGAGCCCACTATACAAACAAATGTTATGAATAACAAAACAAGTCAAATTTCAGGTTCCTATAAACAGGGAAATGAGAAATCCCATCCACAGATGATACTTCCAATACATAATGTTAAAAGTGGTTTCCTCAGATTTCAAATTAAATTGGTAATGGTGACTTGCTTATAGTTCTTGTCACCTCACAGATTCACTAGCCTCCAGGAAAAGGTTGGGAAATACAGCCATTCATCCGCATTGCATCAGCAATCTAGGAAATGAAGGGAGACACGCACACATCACCCTCTCTCCATACCTCCTCTCCCTCCTCACTGCTTCATTCTCAGAGGGTCATCTGTCTTTCTCTGGTCAGCTTCAGACATAGGAAAAAGGAGTAGCTTTGTAAAATGACAAATAAATGTTCACGATCGAGTTTCAGTTTTTAGCTTTGCAATATGCTGCACTATATCGCCCCACTGGCCTCCTGTCTGGTGTGACAAGATGTATTTTCAGAGTTGGTGGGCAGTGGCAATAAAGTGAACAACGCCCTGCCTCATATTCACCAGAGAAACAAGCAAGACCCCTCTTTCCTGTGAACCCAAAGGTGTCATGGTCGCAAATCAGCAGCACTCCAAGCTCATGCAGAGCGGGGCAGGTATTCATATGAGGCAAGTGGTTAATGTTTCTTTCACTGTACACACTGCAAGCTCAGATAAAGGCTGCTTGCCTCATATTAACAACAACAAAGCCAGTCTTCTCAGCAATCCAGGGACTATTTAACAAATGTGCATTTTTTAATTTGCTTTTTATAAGCTTAGAGAATAAATTCCATGTATATTAAAAATGTATTTGCCCATCACTTCTCACCCCATCCTACTGATTATGCCTATTACTAATAAGCTAAAAAAAACACACAGGCAAAACTGACTCCTGACCAGACCAGGGAAAGTTGTTTTGCATAGAAAAGATATGTTCAGAATTAAAAAGCACTGCTTTTTAAGCCAATAAAAAAAGTGGTGAAGAAGGATTTTAACTTCAAATGGTGATAGAGAGAGAGAAGGTGTCAGATGGGGAACAAAGGAACAATTTTTATTCCATAGTTCAAAGCCACTGAAATACCTTATGGTAAAGATGGCAGTTCTGTTTTAAGATGCTTTTAGGGCCAACTTTAGTAGAATAGTAGGCCCTACTGTCCATCCTCTCCCAGGGTTTTTTCACCCTCACTCTTATGACCAGCAGGCACTCACTCTGACCTTAGACAACCTGCCCAGAGAACGCTGAGACAGGTCAGAGTCCACATCCATTCAACAGGAACCCTAAACAGCACCCAACACTTGTTCATTCACTCACTCAGCCAATTAATCTGAAAACATTTTTATGTGCTGAGCACTGTGCTATAAAGTGGGGAGAAATATGGACACAACTGCCACCCTGATAAGACTTGCCATTTAGTGGAATCAATAGGTAGGTACTGATTTAACAGGCAGGGTGCTCAAGTCTGTGGGTTCTGCTTTCATCTGGGATGCAGTGGATTTGGGAAGTGTCAGCAAACATAGCTCTGAAAAAGCTAAATTTGAACTGAGATCTCAACAAGGAATATGGGTGAACTAAGATGAGTATCCTGGACAGAACAAAGGGAATATGGAAATGTTTTGAGACGGGAGGGAGTGTGGGACAATCGGAGAGCTGACCCACGTGACTGGAGAGCAGAAAGGCAGAAAGGAATCCGGCACAGACACTCAGTAAATATTCCCGACAAACAAATGATGGACTAGTGAACACATGAATGAACAGACGTCCAGTCACACAGTCATTCAGCGTTCCAGCCATTCACTCACACAAGGATACTCAGCAAAATTCCACTTGTTCATACATTTTGCCTTCTCCCAGTTTACCTTTTTAAAATTCAAGTTTAATGAAAGTGGGCAAATTAGAGACAAAAAAAAGCACAAAGAAGCCATATTCTCCAATATCTTCCAACTGAGATCCAAACCTTCCTCAATCACTACCATCACATGATAGAAGTGTTCAAGACACTTTGGTAGAGGATTATATATACATTTTATACAATTTAATCTGTACAACAACCTCATGAGTTAGCTATTGGTGTTCTTACAGTGAAATATTTTTAGCCATATAAAGGGGAAATAAACCATATATGCTATAACATTTTTGAATCCTGAAAACTTTATGCTTATTGAAAAAAGCCAAACATAAAAGGTCACACATTATATGTTCCCATTTATATGAACTATCCAGAATGGGTAGGTCCATGAAGACAGGAGGTAGATTCCTGGTCACTAGGGACTAGGGGCAGAGGGAATGACTGCAAATGGACATGCACTTGTTTTGGGGGTGATGGAAGTGCTCTAAAATTTAGGCTGGTGGGTGCACAACTGTGTAAGTACAGCAAAAAACACCAAATTATACACCACAGAGGGGTGAATTTTCTGGCATGTGAATTATACCTCAGTAAAGTTGTAAAAAAGACATTTAAATTATCATTTCTTTCAGTAATGGGATCCACTAACTTGATTATTCACATCATTCTTGTTATATATCTTTAAAGTATACTTGTTTATCTTTGAATAGGTAATTGAATGATTACAAATTCATTTAGAGATTTCATGAGTAAAATACACTATTTCTGAAGGTGGCTTTGCCTGCCCCCTTAAGGTTACAGGGGCTTCAAGCCCTCTCATTGCTGTGGGTAGAATTAGGTATTCGTTTGCTTTACTCAGGGATCCACATCTTCAGTGGTATCACCCATTATGAACTGGACTGGGATGTCACAGGATCAGATAGAACTAACAGTTAGAAATGGAAGACTTTATGTTATTTAATCAAATATATTTAACTTTTTGCTTATAGTGTTTTGAATCATTTGCTTACTGTGAAAGTACTGTTTTATTTTCTTGTGACATCAATGCTCAAATCCTTTCAGGATTGCCAAAAAAATTATACTTCAAACGAATTACATCTAGTCTCAATTTCAAACTAACTTGAATCTCTTGATGTTTCCATCCTAATTTTCATTAACTGTATCAGTGGAGACAGCTTCAAAGATTAAAATTCAAAGGACACTAGGATTTGTACAACCTTCACCCCTTCTCAGGAACCAGAGCCCTCCCTTCATCTTTATCTCACACCCTGATCAGTCAAAACCTGTCAGGAGAGCAGAAAGAAGAAATCGAGTCTTTGATTTTCCCCACAGTCCTATTCGGGGTCCAGAATGTTCAGTCGTTTTACCCATTCAACAGAAAAAGGAAAAATCAGCACAGAGAATGCAATAATGACTGTAGGTAGACAATGGGCAATGAATTTTGCAGACCCTTGGGCAGCTCCGTGATGCTGCCTGGAGCTCTGGAGTCCTTACTATGCCTGTGGGCTCAGAGACGTGTGGACACATAGAGGTTCACAGGACATGAGGTCATCTTTTCATAAAAATACAGAATCGCATATCTGTGAGAAACTAAATATGAAGTTTTATGGCATTCCTCCTAAAGTAATTATCTATTCCTCATTTGCATACCACCACCAATGAGATGCTCCCTGCATGGAAAATAATGACTTGAACATTAGAATCGATGCAACCAAATGCAGAGTATATTCTGTTCTAAATTTTAATTGTAGTTTTAGCTCTTACCAATTATGTCACTAATATTGTCATTGTCATTATTCCTCATTCTTTCTTTCCATCATTATTCTCACCCTCCTTCTCAGCAACGAGTCATGGACCAGAGAGAAGAGACAGAAATGCTGTGTGAAACTCTCTTCCCTCCTCAAGTCCTAAACTGAAGTGCCCAAGCAAGAGAGCAGGGAAGCTGATTAGCAAACACTATAGAGCACCACACATCCTTAAGAAAACCAAGCAGGGAACTTGCTTCCATCTGAAAGTTATTCAAGGAAGAGAAGGGACCAAGCTGAGATTGTCTGATAGTTTGAGTACCACTATTTAGAATTCCCAGTGCCCAGTCATCGTCCTTGAGAAGGAGGCCTAAGTGGATATGGAGCAGTGCATGCATGAGCACACAGGGAAAGCCCCGAGCTGTAGCACCTGAACATTGTGCTGTGTTTCAAGATTTCATGTAGATTCTGGGAGAGAGAGATTAATGTTAAATGGTCTTACACTGGTTGATAGAAGGGAAATAAAAGAGAAATCAATATTATTTTTACCGAGACACTACAATATAACAGGCCTGATGCCACCCAGTCTTCACAAAGGTAATGATGAAGCCTAGAGGATAAAACTGAAGCTTGGGTATCAAACCAACACCCAAGAATCTACTCCGTTCCTGCTCTCCAGCAGTCACTGTCAGGCCAACTGGTCAGACCAACTGATGTCAACCACCCCTTGGCTCTCTCAAGGTCTGTTTTAAAGCACACTGTCTGAAAAATTACTTATGTAAACATTCTAACAAGAGCCCAAATTCTGAGATGAAGAAATCCAGGAGGAATTCCCTCTACATGCTTATAACACCAAAATAAAGCACAGAACTTCACTCCTTGAATCCATCAGAAAGAACACCATGTTGAAAGGCACTATTTTGTTCCTAGAGGAGTCTATATACTCTACACCATTCAGTTAACTTTTATTGAGTCCTACTTTGTGTCAGGCACTGCAATACAAATGGGGCTTTTAATGATAATCAAAATCAGTCTGCATCTTAAGGAATGCATACTACTTTAAGCGAGGTAGGAACATGCAGCAGACTCTGTGGGCTGGGGTGTCACTAAATGCTGTAATAGAATGTAAACAGAGTGAAGTCAACCTAAAGGATGGAGAAATTAATACCTACTGAAGCAACCCAGAGAGGCTTCCCAGATATGGCCTCTAAAAAGGCCAGAGATTTTAAGACAATGTGAGACATTTAATGCAGAAAATATAGCATAAGAAAGGCAGTTGTCACAGGGAAGATGGGAGGAGGGACTGGTTTAAAGAAGGGGGAGGGATTAGCCACAGAACATACATGCATAACCCATGGACACAGACAACAGTGTGGTGATGGCCTGAGGGAAGGGGCTGCAGGGGCTGGGAGGTGGGCAAAGGGAGGGAAATGGAGACATCTGTAATAGTGTCAACAATAAAAATAAAGTTAAAAAAATCTTTCATTAATATTCCAATCAATACTGGACAATGTACCCTGAAATTGTCCATTACTCTATGTTAATAAAGCTTCCTAGAGTTTTAACTTAATCTCAAAAATGTGTCTGACAGGTGTGGCTCTGTGGGCTGGGTGTGGTCCTGCAAAGCAAAAGGTCACTGGTTCAGTTTCCATTCAGGGCACAAGTCTGGGTTGAGGGTTTGGTCCCAGACAAGGTGTGTACAGGAGGCAACTAATGGTTCTCCCTGACATCTTTGTTTCTCTCCCTCTCTTTCTTCCTGCCTTTCCTGTTAATAATAATAATAATAATAATAATAATAATAATAATAATACTTTTAAAAGTTTAAAAATTATAAGAATAAAAATAAAAAATAAATGTGCTTAGAAATATAAGAATATAGTTTCTATTTCTAATATTCCTACATAGCGAGTGGCACATGTCAAAAATGAATAAAAATGACAATATTTTTCTTATATAAAAAATAAAAGCACAAAAGTACATATTACATTTGGGAAATCATATGGATGATGATTATAAAGGGCATGTAATACTAAGATATTTGGACTTGATTCATCAGGGAATTAAAAGCCAATTAAAAAGTGTCTTGACATGATCAATACTATATTCAAAGAAAGGTAATAAGCCAGGAGAACCAGGGAGGGCTTAACAGAGGAGGTGATCTTTCAGCTGGGTCTTGAATACTATCTCAGAATATAAGAATCAAAGGGAAAGCAAAAAGTTTTTGCTCAAAGATAAGTAGAGACACAAAGGCAGCACAGCCCATGTCGACAACACCTGGAATCTGGTTTACCCAGAAATCAGACAGTATATAGGAGAGGAGGGTTAGAAGCAGATCATGAAATACCTTAAATACAAAAACAAAGCATTTATTTAGAATTTCTCAATAGATGCTAAAAAGCTACCAAAGTTTTTTGCTTAATTTTGTTGCTTAAAGTTTTATATTATGAGCTTGAAAGTAACCTCCAGAGATAGGAGAGTTTAGAGAAAGATAATAGAAGAGAGGAAATCAAAGGAATGTTATAATAACAACAGTTAGCTTTTATTGAGCACATAATTGCCTTTATGTGCATTATTTCAATCAATATTTACCTAAAAGGTCAAAGCTTATTTTAACCGAGTTGAGGAAAGTTAGCCTTTGAGTGATTAAATAACTTTACTACAGTTCACAGCTAGAAAATAGCAGAGATGGGACACAATCCCATTGCTTCTGAAACTGCATCTCCAGTACTTAAGCGAGGTCCTGACTTAAGGTAAATACCTAATGAAGAATGGTTCCACTACTTTTGTTGAACTACCTTAACTTTGAGACCTAGATTCACTGCCACCTATTTAGATCATATTTTCCTTATATTCTCAAATCAAAATTGATACATTTTTCTGCATCCCAAGTGCTACTGATTATATTCATTTGGGAGTGCATCATCCTTCAAGTTTATGTAAAGGGAGGCAGAAAATGCATCTTGTTCACCCATGTATTTTGTACAAGATGCCCAGCATAGTGTCTACCTCAGAAGAGGCTTGATAAGTATGGGATGAACAAATGGATGGATAAATAAATGAATAGCTTTGCTAAGTGGTCTTTTTTCCATTTCATCACAGGTAAATTTCCATGCCTTTTCATGAAACATTCAAGGCATATAATTGACTCAGGGCTCACAATCAGGTAATCGCTTCCATTTTCTTTTCTGATGAGAATCTTTATTGGCTGTGACTTAATTTAATCATCACATTCATATTCTCTTTATAGAAGCCCAAGGGTTCTAAGGTGGTGGGTTCTGTTTAATTAAATTTGATCAAGTAAAAATGATCTTTAATTTCCTGAAATCAGGATCATTAAGCATATGAGAGGTATTATTTAATGCAATTTGATGACAATGTTCTTATTTCCCTGTTAACAGAGACTTAGATTGACTCACTGTCCTCACTGTAAGAATTAGTGGAACCGGAAAGATTCCTTACTTAAAAATATTTCTCACACTAGCCTGCCCCAGTCTCTGAAATTCCATCACCTGTATTTCCTTTAGTCAACAAGGGATCCCTTTTAAAAATCCAAGTATCTCATGTCAGGGAAAGCAAAACATTAAGTGACTCATCGCATCTCCTTTATCTTTTCTTGTACAGGGAAAGAGCAAACCGACATTTATTGAGCAACATCTACACACCAGGCATTGTACTAAGCACTTCAAACACATTATCTCATTTAATATTCACAAGTCTGTAAAGTATGTCTTTATAGATAAGAAACCCAAAACTCAAAGGAGATAAGTAATCGGACAACATCAAACAGGAACAGTAGAGCTGAGATTATAGGTTGGTTTCTCTGATTCAGGAGCTCTTTGTACTGCTTTGCCCTGCCTGTCTCCGAGAAAATGGAGCTGTGAGAGGAGGAGGGGTACCTAACATTGGAATACACAAATGACATGGCATGCCCTACTGTGTTTCAGGGACTTTGATGGGAGGTTCTGAACTGCCAGTGGGCAACTGGGGATTGAGGGGATTCTAAAAGAAAGGGGAAAGGTTACAGGGTTTACTGGCCACAGAATTCTCTCGTACAAAATCATCCAACTGACTTTTTTAGATGGCTGATGGATAGGTAATTTCAAAGAAAATCTTTTCAGACAAATGCCATTTCCTATAGATTCATTAAATCATAAACTGGGAAGTACATATAGTAAGGTACTAGTTTCTTTCCACTAAACTTTTGTTCTAAAACCATATATGGAGAGATTTTCCAAAAATGATAACTTGTTTGCACACCATCTATCACGAAGTAAGTGTTCATGGGGAAAACAACTTTAGAGATCTATAGTGTGGCAGAATTGAAAACTCTCCAAGCATATGAAACGTTACCAGCCTTTTGACCTGCCTCAGAATCATGGCCCTCTTACCCTGTTTCTGAATGATGTGACATTGTCAGAGGCTTCCAGATCAAACACGCCCCTCAAAACACCGGCCTGGATAAAACACCTATAGCTATGTGTTCAACTTTAATGCCTTTCTTGAGATGAGTTAAATAAGTTTGCATTTCTGCCAATTGCAGGTTCTTTTGGTGGCTTTTCACCTTTAATTTTAGTAATAGGCACTTTGGGGAAAACTGTGATGTTATATTTTTCAGTGTAAATTAAGTCTTCACTCTAAATTTTTCACCTCACCAACAATTGTTGCAGGATTTGGGGGTGGGGGAATTGACAAGAGACTAGTAAAATCAGCAAACTTAAAGGGAAAGGAGAATCTAAATAAAACAAAATATAACTCTATCTTTGGCCTATATTTTATATTTGAATGGAATGGCTCAACCTACTTCCTCTTACAACCTACCCCACAGAGAGGGAGATGGCTCTGCTGAAATACATACATCTTTTTGTGGCAAGTGCTCTGTGTGTTGTTGCTTAGAGAGATGCTACTGAATCAATATCACAGGGCACCCCAGTGCACGGTATGATTGTTAACATCCTGCTGGCGAGAACTCAGATTTCCATTTAATTGTGTTCTTATTTAAAATGTCTGCTGCACCTGCAGACAACTCGGTCAGTATTAGCTATTTGCCTGGTGTCATGTACACTTATGAACAATAAAACTTTAGAAAAAATGTCAGTAGAGATGCACAGATCATAAATCACAAGATGATAACATCTCACATGAAAAGAAAGTCTCTGAGAAAACAGCTCTGGTGATGTAAATATTGTATTTACCAGCTCTGCCATATCACTATGGAGGCTGGACAATAGGCCATTTCTTAAATGGCAAGAGGGATGAGCTCCCTTCTTTATCTGTATTCACTTTTCCTTTTATTTCATCCCTGGGAAAGAGAAATGCCAGAGGAGAAGCTTAAGACAGATTAGACTGTGAGTACTGTATATAGGCTATTACATCATAACTGTCTTTGAAAACCCTCAAACAGCTGACCTGTTTATATTACAAGACAGGGTCAATTTCCATTCTAGTGACTCTTTTGATGTTTGTGAATACTAATGCTCTCCCCAGAATGCTGGCTTTATAATAACAGCAATTGAACCATTCAGCCTTCCCTGATGCAATCTTTCTGCAGCGAGATAGGATTCTATACATGGATTTCATTGAGCCACACAGCTTGGCATGATCAAAAGGTTTGCTGGAGCCATCAGTAAATGATGTTTCAAATAACAGAATCAAGTTGTCGCCTCCAGTTTCCACTCTAGTTACTGAGGCTGTACATATTAGTGTATGTGTGTATATACGTATGTAATACAAAACCACAGTTTTGCTTCCGTTGGAGCTCAGAACAATTAAACATCAAAATGAAACAAATGTCTGTGAAAATTTAAAAGGCCTCTATAGCCATATAGAGGGCTAAAGAAACTGTTGTGGCTTTGATGTGACCAAGACACAGATTTGACTTCCATTTCCACATCTGTCCCACTATGGAAACCAAACAGTTTACTTGAGCTAGGCCTCCGATGCCTCATTTCTAAGAGGAAGACAACATCATCAGCCTCACAAGGTTGTATGTCAGAATAAATATCCATACAACAACAACAAAATAATGGTTAACACTTAGGAAAATATTATGTGCAAGGCACTCGACACTAGTTGTGCATCATCTCAAACCAATCTTCACAATAGCCACATGAAGTAGTCACCATATTTATCTCATTCTATGTGTAAAGAACCTGAGACATAGAAATAAGATTGTATAAATTTGTAAAAGGCCTTTTGTGGATACCAATTCCCCTTAAGATAAATTGAATGAGCAAGTCACAGTTTTCTTCTTAAAAAGGTTTGAGCTAGAGCATATTTTTAATGCAAAGACAGTTCCAACCAACTTTTTATTTGTGAATATCAGCAATAGAAGAGGCCTTAAATCTTGTGCAGTCCAACACTGCACATGCCAAAGTAAGAATTCAGACATCAGCATCCCTGGTCACCATCCTGAACCCACCTTCAGCACCAATGAGTCCTGCCCCACAAACCAGCTCGCCCCAACTTTGGGTAGTGCTCTTGATTACAAAGGATTTTAATCTGCTCCCCTTTATACTCCACCAGGTCCTGTGGAGCTAAACATCTACCCTTCAGACAGAAAAATGATTTTCTTATTTTTTCTAAGCCATCATCGTGTTGAGCACCCCCAGCTCCTCCACTGATCCTCTTAGAGCAGTGTCTTCAGAATGCTGAAACTGGCTCTGGTTCCCCAATACCCCCTGAAACATATTGTAGCCAAATTCTAGTCTCACTAGTATAATTCTAATACACACTACACTCTCTGGGCACTTTAATTTTAAAGTAGTTTATAAGAGAAGGTGGTTTAGGTATGTATAAAAAAAAAAGACATCAACCCCCTTTGTCAGCCACAATCTACACAGAAAATCAGATTTCAAATATTCTTCCCCTAATAACTCAGTCTTCTATTGATGACTTCACTGCTAGTTCTTCCGCTTGCACTACAGAGGCCTTGCTCTTTAGAGGGAGGCAAATTATGAATTATTAAAATTTTATTAAAACACCTTTCTGGAGTTTAATCTTCTTCAGCCAGCTGGGCACTAAATGCTTGATAGCTGCAGCTTTGTGGTGGCCGGTGAATCAGACCCAGAGTGTTCCAATGGAAACACTGACTCTGAAAGTTTAATCACTGAAACTATAATTTTCTCCCTTCAGGGAAGAAAGGAGGCCTGAATTTAAGGCATTCCTCCCTGCAATATAAGAGATTATTTTTTATGGCAATGGTTTCAGAGTTCAAATTGATTTGAATTTTACAATCTTTTTTCTTCCACTGTGATATAGTGGAAGAATGATCCAGCTCTATTGTTATCTGACCATATTACTTTGGGCACCCCTCTGCATCTATTCCTAATCTGTGATGTGGGTATAATATTTATCTAACCATGTTTGCTCTGATGATTAAACAAGGTATATGAGAGCACAGACATTTGAGTATGTTTGCTACAGACTTTTCTTAGGAGCAAGTCATAAAGTCCATGTCTCGCTTAACAATAAAATTGTATTTGTGTAGTTGTTTTGCTTTCATCTGCTTCTCTCACTGAATCACAAAACAGCCCCATGACATATTAGTCAAGAACCATTGTTACCACACTTGACACATGAGGAAAGAGAGACTGAGCAAGGTTGGGTACCAAACTTCCAAGACCACTCAACCCAAGGAGACAAAGCTGGATCAGGAGGGTTTGCTGACTCCAGAAAGAGTCAGTGCTGCAGAATAGAAAGATCAAAACCTATCTATAGACCTGGTTGCCCACACCAGCTGTGGGTCCTGAGTTCATTTACTTGCTAACCTTGTTCATTTTCCATAAAATTCAGTCAGTTACTACCTTTTCCAGACAGGGTCCTCCAGAGAAACACAACCAGCAGGATAACAGTGTGTGTGTGTGTGTGTGTGTGTAATGAGAGAGACAGACAGACAGACTGAGATTTGAATGAGCTCACAGGACTATGGGGGCCTGCAAATCCTAATCCCCAGGGCAGGTCAGTGAGCTGAAAATTGGGGCAGGATTTCTATGTTACACTCTTGAGATAGAATTTCTTCATCTCCAGGAAAGCTCAGTTTTTCTCTGAAAGTGTTCAAGTGATTGAATGAGGTCCACTCACATTACCTCCTTTACTTAAAATCACTGCTTATAAGTGTTAATAACATCTACAAAATACCTTCACAGCTACATCTAGACTAGTATTTCACCCAACAACCGTATCCCAGCCATGTCAACATGAAAAATTGACCATCGTGCTGTCACACAGAGTCTTGTAAGCTCTAAAAGAAAAACCACACATCTGGTTCCAAGTGGTGACCTCTAGAGATCAGCACAGACAGTTCGGGAACTAAGGGGGCACTTAATTCAAGCTTCAGGTATCAGGACAGAATTCCTCAAGGAAAACACGCTTCAATGTCCAGTCAGAAACAGATCCAGGCGTATGAAGCCTGAAGCTTCTAAAATTTGGATGACCTTCTTTGATAAAAAGCATTTAAAAATGAGAAATAAAAATGAATATTTACAATGAGAAAAATACTATAATCATTACAGATTTAAAGAAAATAAGAAGTTACACACAATTTGGTTTGCATGGAAGTGCCCTTCTTTGTTGTCTTATATTTATTAAGAATGAGTCTTTGAAAAATCAAATTAAAAGTTAATGAAATATGAAAGAAAAGTAAACAAGGTAAGCAATGGAATCAATAGAAACTGTTTTGACATAAAGAGGAAAATTATAAAAATAATCTATTCAGCTCATACCCAAGACAATAAATTATTAAGAGGAAGAGATGAATTTTGAATAGCAGTAGTAACCAGACTTCAATAATCCAATTAATGGAGAGGAGTACATAATATGACGACATTGGCAAAAGATTTTAATTTCATGCTGATTTGATATTTAAATAATAAAAACCTCATGTTACTTTTCTGAATTTTATAATATTCAAGCTATTATCAGCTTTAATCATTTGTGTTTAAAACTGCATACCGTGCCTTACTGAGAATCTTCCTGATAGGAGGGGACTTAAGATCTGACCAGCTATTAGTGAGAACTGCATCCTGTGCTTTCCTTCCACTACCCTCGCACCCCCTGTAGTGGTGCTGGCTATACAGAGCATGTTCTTATGAGAACACAATTTCTAGTTCTGAACCTCTGTGCCATGACACCAGTTCAGTGAGCACAGTGGGGAGCAGCATTCCTGGACACTGTCTTACACCAGGGTGACTAGCAATAACTTAACTATAAAGAGAATTAACTGAGGACAATGTGTGTAGGACTCACTAAATTCAAACCAAAAGTAACCTCGACTTGCCCTTGTCAGGTGGCTCAGTTGTTTGGAGCATCATCCCATGTGTCAAAAGGTTGCCGGTTTGATTCCCAGTCAGGACACATACCTAGGTTGCAGGTTCAAGCCCTGCTCTGGGCATGTACAGTAGGTGACTGATTGATCTCTCTCTCTCTCTATGATCAGTGAACATATCCTCAGGTAAGGATTGAAAGTATCTTCAATTTCACCTGCTCTTAGCCATTATCAAAAGAATGTCATGGTCCCTCCTACACAACCTGACATGAAGACAATAATGGAAGAGAAGGCGGAGTAGAAAGAGACACAGGTTGCAAATGCTTTTAGTTAAAATATCCTACTTTTGAAAACTACACAAAATATATGTATACCTGATATATAAAACCAGGTGATTGCAGGCAGGATGTGGGAAAGACATACAAATTGAAGGGCTCTGAAGCTTAAGCTTCATTAGTTTAATGTAAGTCAGCCTCTGCCTAGTGCAAACATGTTTTGTTTTCCCCCAAAAGGGGAAGTAGAAGAGCTTTGAAAAAGTGTAACGTATCCCTCCATCACATGTTAGCCAACATCTTCTTTGTGTTGATGCCAGCGGCCTGCCTCCCAATAAAACACTGCGCTCCAAGCTTCAGGAAGCCAGGGACTGTCGTCACTTTGCACCCCTTGCAACTAGACAGTTTGGGCAGTGTGTAGGCACTCAATAAATATTTTAGTATTAATGAAGTTATTAGAGTTAAATATTTTAAATAAACAAAAAGGGAACACTTTTAAAACAGCTGTAGTGACAACCTCCTAATCAAAGCACTGAAGGCTCCACAGGTGTTTCAGTTTTTATGATGCAAACAAATTATCCCCAAGCTTAACAACTTAAAACAATTGATTTTTCACTCACAGTGTCTATGGCCTGGAGATCTGGTGCAGCTCAGTGGTGTGGTTCTGTTCACTCATACGGGTACAGTCAGATGGTGGCTGGGGCTGGGGTCTGCTCAAAGATTTCTTCACCTATGTGTCTGGTGACTGGGCTGGAAGACCCCAACAGCTGAGGCTGAAGCAGCTACAGCAACTCAAGCATCTCTGTCTCCCTCCCTCCCTCTCTCTTCCTCTCTGGTTTGGTTTCTCCACATAATATCTCCCACAAGCAGCTTCTGGGGAGCTGGATTTCTTAATGTTAGCTCAGGATCTCCAGAGGCATGTCCAAAGAGAAAGAGCCAGGGGAAGCTATTTCTCCTCTTATGATCCAATCTTAGAAAATATACAACATCATTTCCAGTGCATTCTATTGACTGAGGCAGTTACAAAGTTCCCCCCCAGTTCTGAGCATTGTGAACACAGACTTCACCTCCATTGAGAGAAGTATCAGTGTCACAAAGTAAGTAAATCACCTAAGATAAGACATATATTGGTGTGGCCATTTTAGGAAAATGTAATCTGTACTATAGGAAATAAGAGTTTCTAAATTTATAAGCATTTTTTAAATGATAGGGTTTCTCCCCACCCTCCCACTCCCTTTGACTACTGGCTACTAGCTGCTGTTCTTTTTGTGCCAGACCACTAGGTGCTTCTGCTAAGGGAATACAGCATCACACATGAACTTGCAAAGACCTTGCCTTCAGTATATACATTGATAGATGATGTAATTTCTAAGAATATCTGCTAGGTCTGGTCTCTTGTGGTTTTAGAAGTGCCTTCTAGAGTTCCACAGAGCAGTGCCACCTCCCTGTTGCTGCCACTGTTCAATATAGAGTGGACAAAATTTAAAAACTAATGTTAATACAGCCCAGCTGTAAACTATATGTTTGTGTCATCCCCAGATTCATATGTTGAAATCCAGTCCCCAGTGTGGTGATATTGGGAGGTGAGAGCATCGAGAAGTGATTAGGTCATGAGGGTAGTGCCTTCATGAACGTGATCAGTGTCCATTTAGAGACCCCAGAGAGCTCCTTTTTCTCTTCTACCATATGCATGCACAGTGAGATGGCCATCTACTAACTGCAAAGTGGGTGCTCACCAGACACTGAATCTACTATAGTCTTGATCTTCAACTTCTCAGCCTACAGAACTTTGAAAAATAAGTTTATGTGGTTATAAATCATCCAGTCTACTAGTGTCCTATCATAGCAACCCAAACTAAGACAATTCTTCTATCCTATCTCACCATCTGTGGACCTAACAGGCACATCTTATGGACCTCCTGAGATTTCTGGATCTCTGGCTACTTTGTCCACATTTGGCACTGCTGTAAGAAAAAAAAAAAAAAAATGGAAAAAGAAAACACTACAGATCTGGGAGGCTCTGCTTCCAAAAGCTAACTAGCCTAATTCTTACAGTTGCTAACTACTCCTACCATTTCTACTTCCAGATTCCAATAAATTTCCATGAAACAGGATATGAGATCCGACTTTCTGAGCAGCTCCCAAAGTTAATTCCTATGTGGCACAAATTAACAAATTGTGACCAATTGCAGACAGGTTATAGGAGCAAGCCAGCTGATGAATTGCTTCTCCCTCTCTCCCACTGGTGGTCAGTCTGGAAGCACAGTATTATTTGTCTGGAAATATTCTATTAGGCCAAACTGGTGCACCTGCCAAGTGGCTGGCTGTGTCTCTGTAATCATGCCACACAGTATCGCATCTCATTACATAACATCCCTTTCTTACCTGCTATACTTCCTTTTTCCCCTCAAAGCCCTGACAAGGCATCTCCCAAATAAAGCACCAGGAATATCCTTATCTTTTGTTCAGGCTTTGTATTTTAGAGAACCCACACTAAGACCCAAACCATTGATATCATCATCATCTTCATTTTAAACATGAGGAAACTAGGATTCATAGACTTTTCCAATATCTCATAGTTTAGTGAAAAACTTAAGATTTAAAATAGGGATTTTTTCTTAGCTATAAAGCCCATATTTTTCCTTCTTCACATGCTACTTTCTCAAGAACTATAGGACCAAGGAAAGCTAGAAAACAGGCCTGTAGTCCTGACTACACTGGTGATTTAAATAAACACTGGAAGCTAAGTAATATAATATTAATATTTATTAAATAATAATAACTAACATTTATTGAGTTCCTACAATGTGCCAGGCTCTGTTGGAAGTAATTTATATGTCATTTCTTTAATTATATGTCTCCTTATGATTTAAACAGTGTCATCATTATTACTTTATAGGTGAGGAAACTGAGGCAAAGGTCCCACAGGTACTTAGTGGAGGGGTCGTTGTGTGCCTCAGTTTCTTTGTCTGGTAAATGTGGACATAACCCCTCTCAGGCCCAACACAGTATTCTCATAAAGATCGATAATGACATAAAAATGCTTGGAAAAGTGCTAATATGAAACATCTTTACTAATAGAGTTGTTCTTTTAATAAATGGAGTGGAAGGCAGACAAATTCACATGCAGCATGAGAAAGTAGGTCCTAAAGTGTGAGCCTCACTCATCCAACGACAGTTGGTACCAACTAGAACCACAGCCCCAAGTGGGCATCAGCCAGGTGTCCACCTCATGGCGAGGGAAGGCCCACTGCTCTGCCTGCTGTCTTCACATATCATGTACACACACGGGGAGCAGATCCATGGGCCTTTTGTTCCCTCTGTGATTCAGCTTACCCATTTCCTGCTGATTTCAACTTGTTCTAAAGAAGGCATTCTATCAGTAAATGTCGCTTAGAAGGAATCACATATCACTCTCAATCCCACCACCCCAGGAGATGACCTACTTTCCTAGGTCCATTTCCCTTTCAGCTGTTTTCCTTATGTGTGAACATTTTCATAGAGTTGTAACTACAGTGCAGAAAAAGTATTTTTATTTTATTTAATATTATAGGATGAATTTGAATATATTTCTAAAGAATCACTGCTGCCAATTGAGCAGTTACTAGAAGAGAACTCCATCACTAAATACAGTCAGTTTTCACTATGAACTTGGCAACAGACAAAGTCCAGGCGATGGGTAACCCTTTACTAATCCCTTTCCTAACTCCCCTTAATCTGGCCTCACCATTATCCTATTTTCCCAACCCCATAAATTCATCACTGCCAAATCAACCTCATCCTAATTTCTATGAGGGGAGGCACCACGTCTGTCTTACCCATCTATGCTTTAATAAATCAAATGAAAGTGTCTCACACTCAAAAGATCCCTTCCCTGTATTTTAGAAGCAGCTCAAAGTCCCACCACACTCCATTTTACATGAGACTTCCCTATCATCTGCACCAACCAACAACACATGCGCAAAGCTAAATACACATGTGAAAGAAACATCGTGAGCTGATTACACTTTTTAAAAATTAACTTTTAAATTATTGTTTAATTGTGTCTTGAAGCCCATGATCTGGCTTTGGTGACCAAAGTTTCCTTTTAAAAATTGAAAATGTAATGTTCAATAACACTGAACGCATAAATTGTTAAGCTCTCTTAAATAGGACAAAGACTGTTTTTTGCTCTAAAGTCCACTTTATTTGATATTAATACCACCTTTTTAATATCAGTGTCTGCATGGTGTAACTTTTCCAATTCTTGCACTTTCAACCCACCTATGTAACCATTCTTCAAAGAGAGGTTTTCTCACAACAAATCTTCTTTGTTTTCATTCATCTGAAAATGTCTTTCTTTCCCTTTTGTTCCTGGAGGATATTTTCATTGAATAGAGAACTCAGGCATGACAGCTCTTTTCTTTCAGCACTCAAAGACAGTTACACCACTTCCTTCTGGCCTCCATGGTTCCAGATGAGCAACCCACTGCCATTCTAATTGGCGTTGCTGCGGAAAGTGATTCACCATTTCTCTATGACTGCTTTCAATTTTCTTTTTAATTTCAGAAGTTTAATTATGGTGTGCCTTTGCGTGGATTTCTTTGGGTTTATCCTATTTGGAGTTTGCCCACCTTGAATGTAGATGTTTGTCTTTTGCCAAACTTCAGAAGCTTTTAGCCCTTATTTCCTTAAATATTTCTTTAATATCACTCTTCCCTTTCCTTCTGGAACTCCAATGATATGAATGTTAGCAAGGGTTTTTTTCGTCCCCTAGTTACCTGAGACTGTTCTTTTTGTTTTCATTGTGTAGGCTATTTTCTCACATACTCAGATTGGACAAAGTCTATTAATCTATCTTCAAGTTCACTAATTCTATCCTCTTGCATCTCCATTCTACTTTTTGGGACCATTTAGTGAGTTGTGTTTTTTTTACTTTTAATAATTGTATATTTCAGGTCTCTAATTTCCATTTGATTCTTCCCGTAACTTTTATTTGTTTGGTGAGATTTTCTATACTTTTAATTTGTTTCCATGGCCATTTTTAAAGCATTTTAATGATGGCTGCTTTAAATTCCTTGTTAGAATATTCTGACATCTAATTCATCTCAAGGTTAATTTCTATTCATTGTCTTTTCTCATTCATGTTGTGATATTCCTGGTTCTTGGTATGACAAGAGATTTTCTGTGGTATCCTGGACATATTAAATGTTGTAAGACCCTGGATTTGATTTAATCTTTTTTTTTTTAGTAGTTGGTCCATCTGTTGAGATGTAACATGAGGGTAGATGGGTCCCACCAACACCATCCAGCATAAGGTGGACACTGACTTGCACTGCCCTGTTACAGATTGGTGAGGCAGATGTTCAGTTCTCTGCTTTGCTCTGCCGACTCCTTTCTTTACAAATGAGGCACCAATGGTCACACTGCTGTGTTGTCTCCAAGTAGGGGTAATATCAGGTCCTGATTCTGGGCCCTGCTACCACCAGGTAGAGGTAAACAGAGGGCTGACTCATAAGACTTTCTTGCTACAGAATGGGGGTGGAGACTCACATCCCCAGTGGTGCCCACTAGCATGGGGCATGTACAAAATGAAGTGATTTCTACCCTCAACTTACATCACCTTATTCAGTCTCCAAGTCATCAGCTTGCTGATTGAGCCCAATGACACTAACTTGGTGAGGAAATCTGAGTACTCCTTAGTTCTGTTGGGTGAGGGATGAAAAACCAGCTATCCACTCAGTTTACCAATCCCATCTGGTAAGTGAGTTGGAGTGTTGCAGCCTACTCTGCCAAGCAGGAAATGAAAGAAGAGGTCCCTGCTCTGCCCAGCTGACATCAGCCAGTGGGGAATTGGGGCACAGTATCTGCTTCCACAGGGCATGGGCTAGAGGGTGGAATAAACTGTGGAAAGAGGTGGTATGGCTCTTCTGTTGGTGTTGACTGGAGTAAGTCGTATTGCCACAAACATTTTCTGATGTTAGGTCACCCTTTCAGTAATCATTTGGCCTAGGGGAACAGCTTGGAGGCTTTTGTCTGTGTCTGTTGGCAGTTCTGGGATGGAGGCTCTGGAAACACCACATTGGGAATATTTGAAGGCTATAAGGAAACCCAGGGCACCTATCACTATGCTGTTCCTCAAGTCCCAACATCCCTAGAGAGTACACCTTCTTCTCTCCATCCCTCAATCTCCCTGCCCTTGTTTGTTGTGTTATGACCAGGGGATTTTAGTTGTAAGAGGGAGGACCAGGAGTAATGGGATTACTTCAACTTGACAGAACACCAGAGGTTATTCTTTACTCTGCAAGTTTTCATCTATGTTATGAAAGTGCCTGGCACACAGTAGACAAGTCAATAAATATTTATCCTCTGAATGAGTTACTATCAACCAATGGTCATTGGCACCAATTCAATACCAACAGGAATCCCCAATTTGGTGTGTGGTAAAGAAGGAAACTTTTCAGCACAAACAGCTCAATAGTGTTATAGTATGGCTGTGAAAACAGCACAGCTGTGAGGCTGTCCCAAAGTCAGGTGGCTCTGGGGCCAAGGTCCTCTTCAGCTAGGCAGCTCCACTCTGCTCCAGCTGGAGAAATGAGGCCTTGGGTCTTCAGTCTTCGGTGGAAAGTGCACTCTCTGAGCCCAAGGGGAGCTGGCTTATATGGGCAGAAGTCCCTGCCCCTGGTCCTTGACTGGTCCATTCTCATGCAAAGGAGTACTCCAAATCCTCACAATTTGATTGGTCCAAAGGTACTATACTGATTCATCACAATCATCATCATAAAGCCACTCTGATTGGTCAGAGTTTTGCAGCTCTGATTTGATAGGAAAAGCTCTGTCCTATTAGTTGAAATAGGACTAAAGGAATTCCTTTGTAAGGGCTGGCTCAGATGGCAGAAACACAGTACAGGCAGTCAGGTCAGTGTGGAGGCAAGCAGTTTTGCCCAGAGGCAGGCAGTTCAGCACACAGGATTATTTGAGAAATGCAGTTTACGGAAGAGGTCTCTGTGCAGAAATGGCTTCTAGGCTCTGCTATCCTTTTTTTTTTTTAATCTGAACCCAGTTTGCCACCAGGAGCCTTTTTTAGTAGGTGTGTTTTTTTTCCAGTCAAGGTTCACATTACTAATGCAAAGATAAAAGTAGTACAGTAGTACAACAGTTTAAATCTGAATTCTCTCAGTCCTAAATTCATATTCTAGATCTGTGACTTAGCAACTTAGGCAAGGTCTCAAATTATTTAAGACTTATTATTTCTAAAATGGGTATTCTAATCATTCCTGTTAGGGGTAATTGGTCTTCCCAATTCTGATGATTCCTTCCAGGTCAGACTGGTCCCGTTAACATGTCAATCCTGGCTTCTCTGCCCAACCTCTTTTACTCTACCCCCGGCAAATGGGATGACTCACCTAACTGGTGAAATAGGAAGGAGGATGTGTCTATACTGAACTTCTGAATTGTTCCAGCTTACCCAATACAGGTGAGAGCAGCACTTCTGTCTCTCCATTCACTGTAAGTGTCTCAAAGCTAGTAAAAAATCCAATAACTACTTCTTCAGTACTAACCAGGGGCCAGATATTTTGTTGTTAAACAAAGATGAATTACTTAAGGTACTTGCCCTCAAGTAGTTCATTGTCTATGTTGGGGAATTGAAAATATAGATAGTAACATGCAAGTAACCTCTAAATGCTATAACAGAAATATGAGAAACATGGTGAATTGAAACAAAAGCTTGGAGTCCACATAAAAAAACATTACCTATTTCAACATACTTCCTGAGAAAAGCTCTGGGAAATTAATCGTGTTATTCCACAATAAAGTGCTAGGTGCTTTGCATGCATTATCTATGTAATTATCACTGTAACCCATTTAAAGTACATACCTTCCTACCCTCATTTTATGGTAAAAGAAACCAAAGCATGAAGGGGTGACCAGTCTTCTCAGGATCACATATAGTTAATGAGGATGTGTCCAACTCCAAAGTATATGATCCTAGCCATTGGGCAACACTGCCCATTCTGTAAATGAAGACACTGAGGCTTAGTTGTACTTATTTTTGCATCCCCAGCACTTTACTGTATGTATGGAAAACAGTGAGCACTCAATAACTACCATGGGATAAACAAAGGTAGGAGACAAGACGGAAAAGACGGGAGGGGAAGGATGCTCTTAGAAAAAAATCATCAGCCAGAAAAGCAGTATTGTTGTCACCAAGAAGCAGTCACTGAAGGGAAATATAGTTGTAAATATTTAGAGTTCTGAATTATCTTGAATAGGGCAGGATGAATACACAGGTGCCTTCACTCTTGGGTATTTGCTTGATCTATAAATAATAGCAATATGGTGGCAGTCTGGAAGCTCTGCAAGGAAAGACCTCTTGGGTTATTTATCTAACCCCCAAACATCCCAGGCTTCTGACACCTGGTCGACATCACAAAGCAAGGACTTTCCATTCTAGCTGACCTTGGTAAGAGAATCAGGGCAACATAGCTACTTGTCATAGGAATGGTCAGAATTGGAAATTAGAAACAATGGCCAATGTTTGATTATCATTTTTTAAAGGGCATTAACTCCATGGAGTCATATTTTATATTTTGTGAAGACCATAATGAATTTGAATTGTTAACCCCAGTTGGGATTAACTAATCTCTCAAAAATGTAATAATACTTTTGTTATTTTTTCATGGTCTTTCTTCTACAATCTACCATATAAAATTATCCTTATATGGTCCTTTCTGATGTTCTGAGTACACACATTCTATGGGCAGAGGCCATGCTGTTATTTTATTTCTTCATTCTTGCTTCCTTGCATAATGAGGATTTGAAATGATGCATCAAAGCTCTCAGTAAATGGCTGAAGAAGTGATAACTCATTTTTAAATCTTCAGTTTTCCTCATGCTACCAAATCTTGAGTATTTGGACACTGAGCATGTTAGTCAGAACAGAAGTAGGATTTAATCTGTCAGCTTCTACCTTGATCATCCTCTATCTTCTCTATTTCCTGTTTATGTCCTTAAGAGCAGGAGATTGAGCGGCCTATGTCCTAAGTAGTTATTTAGTAACTAGTAACAAGTATCTATCTAAATTTAAACTAATTAACATTAAATTAAAATTTCAGCACCTTATTTCCAGTTGCTGTATTTCAAGTGTCTAAGAGCCACTAGTGGCTAGTAGCTACTATGCTGGATGGCATAGATAAAGAACATTTCCATCCTCAAGGAAAGTGCTCTTGGACACTGCTGCTTGAAAAGACCCCCTTCTGCCCCCACCTCTTAAGGCAACAACTTTATCGGAAGTCTGGTCCAAGCTCCCTTCTGCATATAGCTATGCTTTAGAAGGCATACACATGACTGCGGTAATTTTTCAGAATAATCTGGACGCAGGCACAGAACTGGTAGGAAATGTCTGGGGGACTATTACTGAAGGAGTGGACTGATGAAAGTGTCTGGAATATGACTGTGCTCCACATGAGAATCAGCTCTCTAGGACCTGTGTTATTTGGGCAATTACATGTCCAGGGTTAGATAATTTGCATTCTGATGGGGCTGAGGGATCAGTTCAAAGAACAGCACGTTTCACCATTCCTCTCCTACGATGTGAGAGGTTGTGTGTGAATCATTTATATACTCTCCATAAATATTCATAGAAGAATGTATGTGTGTATAGATGTATGCGTATGTTTACTCTATACAGATGGCTAAAATCCCTCTACATTAGATTTGGAAGACCTAATATTTGCCCTACTAGAACAACTGTTATGTGACTAGAAATCACTCTGAAGGAAGGAGAGCAGGGAGGGTGCCTTTTCTGAGGCAGAGCGGCCAGGGGTGGGCAGCTGGTGAACAATAAATGTGCCTTTTCCTCAGTCAATATTTTCATCCTGCCGCTGCTGATGGAGAGACATATCACTGTGACATTATGAGTCCGGCTGTCTACTCCATCAGCAGGGGCGGGTGGTCTGTCTCATTGTTAGTCTGTTCCCTCATACACTTTCCCACTGTGAGAATTAACCAAGCTACTTATTTTTATCCAGCCACTTAAATACCAATGCAAAGAAAAAAAATTGGTTAAAATTAGTTGACTTTCAACATGATTTTATCAGTCTCAAATTGAAACCCTGCTTCATTATTATTATTGAATGCTTACTATATGCTAAGCTTGCCATATCCATTAGCTTATTTGATCATGACCATACTCTATGAGGTAATACCAGTAACGTACCCCTTTTAGAGATGAAGATACTAAAGCTGACAGAAGTTAGTATCGCTCCCATGATCACACAGCAGTTTCAAGACTCTAATTCAAACTGAAGCACATCATTTCAAAGAAGCTGGGAAAGTGGATGCATTAGGATGGAGGGAAGGGGCTAATGATTTATATTTACAACAAAGCTGCCACTGTCCAGGGACACTTTCCCAATGTGGAAAGGCCATCCATGCCCTAAATTTGACACTCACTCTGTTGCACGCTCTCCTGCTGTGTTATTTCCCTGTGGACATGTTCATTTTCCAACCACAGGCTTCCTTCTAAGCTCTCAAGCTGGGACTATGCACAGTAGCAAAGAAGGACACTAGGTTTTAAGATTGGTGAATTCCCTGTATACTTCCCTTAATTTCCTCAGCTTTCATTTTCACACCCCTGGAAAGAGGCACTGACAGATACCCAGACAGAGCTACCAAACACAGGACCAGCTCTGGTTTCAGAGGAGATTATTCACAAAGACAAAACCATGGAACATTTAACAAATGCAAGTGTAAGCAGCCAGTTCAGCCTACCAGGGGCAGGAAAAATAGATTGCAGTGTCAACTTAATCAATGGTTCATTGCTGTACCTTTTCAGTGCTTGAACCTTATTAGGATTGAGGCTGCATGGATTGGCTGAGAATCAGTCTGGAATTTTTCAAACAGCTGTAAACTGCAGAAATCGTCAATTGAAAATAATTTGACGATTTTTCCAAGTGCCTTGGGACAAGCTGTGCAGAGGTAAGTGGGGCTGGTGCATGAGTGTGCCTCTGGCTGGGGCTCAGGGGCAGGAAGAGAAGATGAGAAAGCCAGCAGAGTACATGATAGAGTTCCAAATCCAGGGCAAATTGTCTAAATTTTTGCCTTAGGTCAGCTTTGAAAAAGTAATGACTGAACATAGAAGTATAAGGGTTAGGCTTTCTTGATATAGAATAAGGTTAGAATAAAAGAGCCTATACAAGAGTCATTGAGTGTCCCCTTGGGACCTGACCTAGCACCTAGAAATGGCTTTCAAGGATGACATGGACTACAAGGACAAGGGGAAGTATTAGATGGGGCAGTGACAGATGAGATGTTCTAATGAAAGGCTGAAGTACAGTTTTAGGACCCTAACCAGGTAATAGCATATATAGATCTATGTGTCTACCTCAGGGAGGTGGTGGTTAAATGTATGATAGGACAATGCTCAATGCAGACATTAGGAAAAGAGTTCCTAAAGTTTTGAGACATAGGAAATCTGAAGATGACTAATAAGCTCATGAGTAAAATTCAAATATTTGTATTGTGGTTAAGAACATCAACCTTCATATCAGAGAGATCTAAGTTAAACCCTGGCTCCACCATCTAGTATAGGTCCTGGTGTGTGCTGTTCAACCTCCTTGAGTCTCAGCTTCACAACTGTTAACGATTCTAACACTCCCCACCTCTCAGCCTCATTAAGAAGAAAATAAATAATTAAATGTCTGGCACCATGATCGGCATGGAATGAATGACCCCAAATAGTAGAAGTTGATGCTATTATTGTGAGGAAGGTAAAAAAGAAGATTTTTTATCATGAGTTCATTAGAGTAAGCCCTAATCCAAAATAACTTAAGTCCTTTTAAGAAGGAGAGAAGAAACACAGAACCGGACATGGACAGAGGGAGGGGATGCCCATGTGAAACTGGCATCAGAGACTGTAGTCGTGATGTCCCTGGGGCTGCCATCAAGGTAGAACAGGCAAAGAAGAATCATTTCACAGAGGCTTCAGAGGGAGCACAGTCCAGCTAACACTGTGATTTAGGACCTCTGGCCCTAAGAATTCTCTGGCCTTGAGAATTGTGAGAGAATAAATTTCTGTTATTTTAAATCACCTAGTCTGTGGTACTTTGTTACAGCACTCACCAGAAACTAATACAGTAATGATTCTTGTTCACAGAGCCTCTCCATTTAGCTGGCATTATATTAACTGTCAGTCTTAACCAACTAGAGATGCTTTGATTCACTAGAAAAGTTTATAAAAATCCAGAAAGGCTACAAAGTTTTGAATGTTATAATTTTGTGTAAGACTTTATTTTCAGTAGAGTTATAATGTAAAGAATATTGTATATTATATTGTGTTAGCTCAGATTGTCAAACAAAATGCCATAGAGTGGGTGACTTAAACAACAGAAATTTATTTTCTCACCGTTCTGAAAGATGGAAGTTTGAGGTCAGTGTGCCAACATGGCTGGTCTCTGGTGAAGACCCCCTTCTTGGCTGACTTCTTGCTGGTCCTCACATGGCCTTTCCTTAGCGCTGAAAGAGAGAGGGAGACAGTGGCGGGGGAGGGAAAGAGAGAGATGGAGAGAGACAGAAAGACGAAGACAACAAAGAGAGAGAGCTCTTCAGTGTCACTTTTTATAAGGGCACTAATCTCATGAAGCCAGGGCTTCATCCTCATAACCTCATCTAATCCTAACTGTCTCCCAAAGGCCCCATTTCCAAATATCATAACATTGGAAGTTAGGGCTTCAGCATATATTTGAGAGAGAGACCTTTAGTCTGGGACATGTATCTTAAACTGGAAAGCTACTTATTACTCACTTTCTCTCCCAAATATACCATAAGATCATGTTAATGCAGTTCAAATACATTTGGGGGGTAGAGGGGACATATTCTGTTCCCAAGCATCTTATAGACTAAAGAAAGATATAGATTATTATATTATATTCCAATATAATATGGTGCTGGAGGTAAGCCTGCGGGGCATCAGAAGAGGTTCAGAGAAATCTTCCTGCAGGAGACCCTTGATTTAAGGAAAGGGATTATGTCTCATTCTTTTTCATCTTAAGGCAGCTTTGGAGAGCATAGCATATTACAACAGATATGGCTGGTGTTTCATAAATACTTCTTGAAGAGATAAATGAATGAATAACTATATTGCCATTAAACATAACACCCAAATTCCTTACCATATTCAAGGATGCTCTATGTTGGAAGTTCATCACCAAACTCTAAAATGTAAGCTAAGATACTGTGTAGGAAAAAAACATTCAGCTAAGAATCTAAAGAACAAGTTTTATTCCTAACTGCCTTTAACTAGCCTTGGGACCTTGGATAAGAGGCTGAGGAAAAATACTGAGAGTGAATTGTTTCGTCTAGCCCCTCTCTGCTCTAAAACTATGATTCTGGGATTTCCCTCCTTGTATTTCATCTCAGGAACATTATTAATAACATCTGGAGTGCTAAAAGCAACTCATTACTCTCTGTAAGGGGGTAACCCTGAAAAGGGACCCAATAATCCATATAATAGCCACAAAATGAACGTTTGTTGAATTCAAGGGGTAAGTAGTCTAGTGTAAAGGCTCTGGTGGATTTCAGTCATTCATTCAAAAGTGTGCATTCAACTACTACTGTCAGGCCAGGGGCCAGGAATGATGTATTCATATATATCTAAAATAGTTGTGCCATTCATTAGATATATATATTTTCTATACACACACACACACACATATATATATATATATATATAAATTTTTAAATACTAAAATCTATTTCTCCCAAGCAACTCTCTAAAAGGCTCTTTAAACTTTTCAACCTGAGTGCTCTGTTGCCATAATCTCATGTTAGCAATGCTGAGGAAAGGAATTCCCTCTAATGCTTTTAGTGCTTGGCTCTTGTACCTGAACCACACGGTTACCATAGTTGACAAAAGCCAAAATAGCTTTAGAAAATGCACCCTCTTTATTCCCCTTAGAATTTGGAAAGTCTTTACAAAGTGTATACCTCACTGTCGGTTATTTTGGGGGATAGTACATATATTTTGTAATTCTTTCTGAATTCAAGTCTATCTCTGTATCATTCCAGGAACACTTCCCAGCCTTTGCTACATCCTAAAGAGATAATGGAGTTTAAATGTATAAAGTAAATATCAATCCAAGTCTTTCTCCTTTTTGTCCTTGACTTATTTTGCAAAGAATCATAGAATATTAATGATAAAATGTCCAAGGGCTAATTTAATTCAACTCCTTCATTTTGCAGATAAAGAAGCAGGCCTAGAGGAATTAAGCAAGTACCGAAGTACCAGTAGGGCTGAGACTATCACCCAAGTCCCCTGACTTTAGTTCACAATCTCTCCGACTAGATCACATAGCCCTTTTGTCCTGTTTCTCTCTTGCCCTTCACATGTCTTCTCTCACAGATGGGGACATTCTGAGATCTCCATTATGCATCCAACTGGTTCATATCTGTGTAAATCAAGGGCCAGAAAAGTTTTTCTAAAAAGGGCCAGACAGCAAATATGTAAGGCTTTGAGGTCCACTTGTTCTCTGTGACAACTACTCAACAGTCACTTCAGTACAAAAATTGCCATAGACAATATGTAAACAAATAAGAGTGCTAATGTTTCAATAAAACTTTATTTACAAAAACAGGCAGTGGGCCAGATTTGGCCAGTGGGCCATATTTTGACAAATCCTGGTCTAGACCTGTCTTCACTACTCATCATCCTAGAAACAAATTGCCTGATTGTTAGGGCTAAGAGGAAGAGATACCATTTTTCTTTCCATATTGAACAATAACAAAAAGATCTTGTGAATTTTATGCATTCATTTAAGAGAAATCTATCAAATACCTACTTTGTGGAAAGGGAACAAGGGGTAAAATAAAGCTGTAATAATAATAATAGGGTATGCTTTCTATTGAGTACTTACTATGTTTCAATTACCAGACAAAAGACTTTCATTTATATGCTTCTCATTATCCTTATAAAATCCCCATTTTACTGCTAAGAAAAGTAAGGTTCAGCAGGGAAAGAAAATTCACTCTAGGGAACACAGTTAGAAAGTTCTCTTTTTTAAAAA
>CM052543.1:55498827-55521702 GCA_028533065.1 Trachops cirrhosus
TTAAAGATTTTATTTATTTATCTTCAGAGGGGAAGGGAAGGAGAGAGGGAGAGAAATATCAATGTATGGTTGCTTCCTGTGCATTCCCTGCTGGGAACTGGCCTGCAACCCAGGCATGTGCCCTGACTGGGAATCGAACCGTGATCTCTTGGTTCACAGGCCCGCGCTTAATCCACTAAGCTACACCAGCCAGGGAAAAGTTCTCGAAGTGGGAGTTGAGTTCAGATCTGCATAGGTCTTTTCACTGTCACCTACTGAAGTCCTGAGATCATGAGGGGGCTGGTCTCTTGTTATAAAGGAATCATCACTCTAACCTTGGGTCCATGTTGTCTTCAATTAGTACTAGGGAGTCCTTCATTCCTCCCCCTCTTGTCTCTTGTCTAGCAATAATTTTATGCACAGAGACTAATTATAAATGATGTGAGTTGTTGAATCAAAAGAACAACATGAAATTACAATGATACATTGGTCTAGGTTTCCGAAGGAGATTTAAAAAGTAGATATCAACCTTCCAGTCTTTCAATGTGTGTGGTTTATCCACTCACTCTCACCAGCACAGTACCGGGCATTACTGTTACAGAGCTCACCAAAACTGTAAGTAAGCAGACTGGGGCCCATTCACGTGTAACTTTGATGAATAATCCAACAATTAATGCTGGTAGAAACAGGTCTTTATTTACAACATTCCAACCCTGGGGGTGCTCAGAGCACCCCAGCTTGGAGCCCTCCTTTCCCATGAGACCCAGCACTTCCCATCCTTACCAGGTTCCTAGCCAGAAACCCAAAAAGTTCCCCATATTCTTATCTTAAGCTGGCTTCGAAAACAGTTCTCCAGTCCCTCTGGAAGGTACCAAAGTTGCCATCCTCACACAGCAGCTCTCTCCTTCAGGATCTGACAATGTGGTCATCAGCCTCTGTTTGAATAGTCCAGTAAAGCATGTGCCCTGATACTCTGGATCATGGTGAAACTCAGGAAAGGAACAGGTCTTAAAAGTCCAGGTAAAGTCCAAGTCTGCAAGGCAGCATCTTGCAAAGAAGCCCTTTGTAGCTCTGGAGTCAGCTAGAGCAGACACAATCACAGCAGCAGTGAATGGCTTAATCCCTTACTACAGCCCACAGGGCTGAAACCCTCCTTTCTCCTTTCTAAACTATATGGCAGAGAGAGAGAGAGAGAGAGAGAGAGAGAGAGAGAGAGAGAGAGAGAGAGAGAGAGAGAGAGAGAGAGAGAGCGCGAGCCTCTCATGGCTCTCCTACTCCCTTCCAAGACTTCCAAGACACAAGATCCAGAGCAGAAGATGGCTTCCGCACCTAGTTTTAATCCCCTACATAATCCCATTTCCCACTCCTCCCACAAAGGGTAACACCTGCCAGTATACTTCAGCCTTTCTCTGGCTGCCATTGTTAGTCAGGGTAGGCATGGCCCTGTGAGGTAGGGGAACCTCCTTCCTGCTCTCTCAAAGGCCACAAGCACAGCAACCAGGGAACCACATCCAGGCTACATCACATGGGTTAAAGTCACGCCCATCTCCCTGGCTCTGAGCACCTGCCACAACTACTTAATATATCTATGAAGCCAGCCAGCTGTTACTGATATGCAAAATACTTCTCAACCAGTCTGTCCATTTCCCCATCCCCCAAGCAATGGTTGTGGAGGTTTTTCCTATATTCCAGGGCACCCCAAGTTCTGAACCTCGTTCCACATCTGTTAAATTACTGTTCATACAAGCAAGATTTTTAGAGGGTCCTGAGGCTGAGGGCTAACTCTGCATCTACTTAGCTGAGAGAACTTGTGCCACTACCTCACAATGCAGTCAGTCCTTCCATTCCCCCCTAATAAAATGAGAGTTCTATTTAATGCTCACCAAAACTCCTCCTGGCTCAGATAGTCTATTTAGTGAGTCTACAGGAAGGTAAACTGCACTGGGGCAGCACCCCTGGGCTTTGGCAATTCTTTGAGAACTACCTCTGCTCCATAAGGTTCTTGTAGTGACCAAAATTTAACAAGGAGCACCTGACTTCGATACAAATTTGTGCAACTGCATGTGTGTGAGCACACACATGTGTTTCTCCAACACTACAGTGTGCTGTTTAATGAAGGGGATTTGCTCTGAGACACATGACTTTGTCCTTGTGTGGACATCATTGAGTGCACTTACACAAACCTACCTGGTATAGGCAACAATACACCTAGGCTATATGGAGTAGCCTATTGTTCTGTAGAGGAGGAGACATAATTTCTTCTTCCTTTCCCTGGATTCTTGGCTGAGACATCTCTGTAATAAAAGACAGATTAACAGGAGAAAATGAGCAAAAGCTAAATAATGTGTATACCTCCTGTCTACATGGAGGAGACCTAGGAAAACTGAGTACCTCACCAAAATGGCTGAAGTCACCACTTTAAACACTATCTTAGCTGAAGACAGAAGAGAATGTTGAGGATGAGAATAGCCAGTTTGGGGAGGAAAAAGCACAGAAAACAAGAGTAAAATTGTTACATAGATTAAAGTCATTCTCTTCTGCATTGACAAAAGTTTCTAGAGATAAGATCATCTCCCTCTTTCTGACAGAATGAGGGACACCCCCTTACAAATTAAAATTTCCTTACAAATGTATGTATATTTTAGAAATGGTAACTTCTTTTTGGTTTTCAGCACTTCTCCCTTGTTTGCTGTTTCTTAAAATTAACCAGCCTAAAATAATTCTTAGTCAAATAGAAAGATTCTGGGGTCACGAATTCTGTTCCCCTACAGCATCTAGGCTACAAAACTGAACAGCATGTTACTGTACTAACCACTGTAGGTGATTCTAACACATTGATAAGTATTTGCATAAGGCCTTGCACTTCACCTTTATGACAACTACAACATCACTGGGCAATAGGAATTTTTCTGCTTCATTATAATTGTATGGACCACCATTATATAAGCGGTTCCTCATGGAAGGAAACGGTGCTACAAGGCACATGACTGTGTAATGAAATGACGACATGTCCAGGCTTGGGTGTCAAACAACACTGGCATCCTATCTTGATTTTACCACTTGTTAATTACATGGTCCCTTGCAAACAGGAGGTTATAGTAAACTGGACAACAGGTTTCTTCTCTAGCTGAGATATGGAAAGGGAGAGAAATAGAGGTGAGAACATTGGAGGCTCCATGATGTTACAAACTGAAACACTACTGACTGGGGAAAATGTCAGATCCCAATAAATTTTTTAAAAGGAAATGAAATGAGTAGAAAGGCAGTGAGCTCCCTGTCCATGGATGGATTCAAAGAGCAGCTAGATAGCAACCTTTTGAAAATTATAAAAAGGAAGAGACATAAAGGAAAGAATAAACAAATGGGATCTCGTCAAAATAAAACGCTTCTGCACAGCTGAAGAAAACAGCATTAAAATGAAAAGAGAACCCACCATATGGGGAAACATATTTGCATATGATACCTCAAACAAGGGTTTAATCTCCAAAATACATAAAGAAATCACATGACTCTACTCTAGGAACACAAAAAAAATTTAAAAATGGGCAAAGGACTTGAACAGATACTTCTCCAAGGAGGACATGCAAAGGGTCCAGAGACATATGAAAAGATGTTCAGCATTGCTAGTCATCAGAAAGATGCAAATGAAAACCACAATGAGATATCGCTTTACACCAGTGAGAATGGCCATCATAAACAAATCAACAAAAACCACAAGTGCTGGTGAGGTTGTGGAGAAAAGGGAACCCTAATGCACTGTTGGTGGGAATGCAAACTGATGTAGCAACTATGGAAAACAGTATGGAATTTCCTCAGAAAACTAAAATGAAAATTACTTTTGACCTGGCAATTCCACTGCTGGGATTATATCCTAAGAACCCTGAAATGCCAATCCAAAAGACCCTATGCACCCCAATGTTCATAGCAGCACAATTTACAATAGCCAAGTGTTGGAAGCAACCTAAGTGCCCATCAACAAATGAATGGATCAAAAAACTGGTACACTACATGATGCAATACTGTGCAGCAAAAAGAAAGAAGGAGCTTCTACCCTTTGCTACAGCATGGATGGAACTGGAGAGCATTATGCTAAGTGAAATAAGCCAGGTGGTAAAAGACAAATACCATATGATCTCACCTTTAAGTGGAACCTAATCAACAAAACAAACAAGCAAGCAAAATACAACCAGAGACATTGAAATTAAGAACAAATGGACAGTAACCAGAGGGGAGGTGGGAGGGGATAATGGGTGGAAAGGCGGGGAAGGGTTTTCAGGAACAAGTATAAAGAGTATAAAGGACACATGGAAAAAACCAAGGTGGGGTGGAATCAAGGGAGGGAGGTGGGAATGGCTGGGGCAGGGGGGAGTGGTGGGAGGAAATACAGACAACTGTACTTGAACAACAATAAAATTTTTTTAAATGAAAAATAAAAAGAAAATTATAAAAAAGAAATTCAGGTACCAGATAAGAGTATGGCCAGATAGTCCCCAAGGTCCCTTCTGACTCTGAAATTCTATGACCCTAGAATGTAGGAAGGGGATCTGTTTGCTTTTCATCTCTGAGGTGTATAAGTAATCCAAGGATCCTATGGGGTTAGCCCCCACCTTCTTGTAGTATTAAGAAGAGCACTTAGCATAGTGCTTTAGCATTCCCAAAGGCATTTTCTTCCTTCCTGAGGGCCTATACAGCCCCCTCCAGTCATTTATTTGCTTAGCTTGTGTGCAGTGACCTTGAATTAACCTTGTTTATTCAGGTAAAACAGATGTCCTGAGAGCTGCCTGGTAGGCCCCACGTAGTTTCCAACTCAATGTTCCCTTACTCCCATAAAACCTTGCATTGCCATTTGCAGTTTTCCTCTGAGTAATCTGAACCCTCAGTGGAATGAGCTGCTTTTACAAGGTGTGGGCCCTTGTCATTGAAGTGTGTAGGTGGATTAAATATTCTCTCATTCATTTGACAAACCATACTCTTGCACTTTCTACATGACAGGCACTGTGCAAACTACAGGGAATAGAGGAGCCTCTTGGGATCAGCCCTTCCTAACCCTAGTTACCAATATTAGGTCTGTGATTGATAATACCTTGGGTCTGGATCTCTGTGTAGGCAATGGGATGACTGACAGGTCATTCCTGAATGTGACAGAGAGAAGCATCACTGCTGAAGCCAAGTATGATGAAATGAAATGGGATGCACTGTCAGCAGTAAGAGCACATGAGATAATGTCCCTCCTACCAGGTATATATCTGTTTCTGACATTTTTTTCAGCTGCTTTGAGAGGCTTAGCAATAAATTGCCCAAGAATGCCCGTGACCAAGCTTTGTCATGTCTTTATTAAAGTCAATCATTTGGACTGTATTATGGGACTTGTCTATTCCTTCCTGCAGGTCATCTAAGTAAGCATCCAATTCAAATTTCTCCAGAAAGGCTGTGGTGCCCACATCCAGCCATTATACCCTCTGACCTCCCTCACAGTAGACTGCCCATTACATGATTCCTAACAAGAACAGAGCTGGAACTGCCCTCATAATAATAGAAATAATAATAACTGTGGCACATATTGTCTACTGATACTCAGCACCATCCCTACATTTCTAATTTCTCTCCTGCAAGGACGGAAAGTCTAGAACCTGTTTTTCAATTCTGTATTTCCTCCACAATTTATACTTAACCAATAAAGTATTTGCACAAGATTTGTAAAACAGAGAAGAACAAGAAAGCCATTATTTTCCACTATGTGCAGGCACATGGGCATTGGCAGGTAGAGCATTTGTCCAGAAGCTTTGTGGTGGACAACTTGTAATCACCCACTTCCATGATGCTGGTGGCTGAGGCCCCAGGCAGCGGCTGCCCCATTATTCCTGAACATCAGTGTGTTCTGAAACCCAGCAGTCGCCTTCCTAATCTTCTTGCCCCAGGTCCTTCCAAGTTGTGTAAGCGTCTCTCTGTGTTAAATTCCTTCCTGTCTGAAATTCCTAAAGTGGTTACTGTTTTCCTGACAAATCTGCACAGAAGGCTGTAATAACTAACTCACAAAATAACTCACTTATTAAATAATGCTATTTGTCAGGCACTCTTCTAAATGCTTTATGAGTATTTTCTTGTTTAACCCATATAAGAAACAATTAGCTCCATTTATTATATGAGGAAATTGGGAACAGAGATATTAAATTCTTCCACAAAGTTGTATATAAGCTGAGTAGAAAAACTGAGGGGAAGCAAAGGGTTTCTGAAATCTAAGCAGAGCCCGTGAGGATGAACCATCCTGTGCAAAGATGCCTGGAGGAAGTCCAAGGAACACCAGATCCAGCAAAGTATGATGCAGTGATTGGATGTTCCAGAAAGAGGTACAAGGGCCATTTTCAGAGGAGGTGAAATGCAAGAGCCAGATAGACAATCAAATAGTTAGCATCATTGTGGTTGAGCAGCATGAAACAAGACACTAACTGCTCAAATAGGATTCAGGGCCAGGACTACAGATCCTAGCAGGGCTCATGTAAACTAGAAGTGTCAGTGTCGAGGGAACTTACATTCCAGGTAGGATGATGATGCTGAAAAGTCAGGTATGGGCAATAAGACTGGGATGGAGTGATCTCAAGTGGTCAGAGCAGAAGAATACCTGGTAGAAAGTAGAAAGCCCTCAAACTATGAAATGAGATAACATGCCTTTGCAGGTTCTAGGTAGTACTCCCTAAACCATCCTGAAATTAAACCAGGATTGTTTTCAGAAGCTAATGGGGAAATAAACTTAGAGGTGGATATCAGGAGACCTCAGTTTTGGAGTTTGTAAAAGTGAAAAGACAGAACTTAGACAATTTATCATTACTATATTATGCTTTATTCTTTTTGCTTATCTCTTAACCATTGCATTGTACAAAGAGCCATGGCTACACAAGAACCAAGGAGTGAAAGCTAAGGGTGTGTTAGGTAGGGTTCCCTAAAAATTTATTCAAGTGGTTTATTCAGTAAGCTCTCTTGGGAGAAGGGAGTGAATGAAGTGGAACAAGGCAAGGGGAGAAAAACAAATGATCTCATCTAGAGATGAGCTTCAGTCTGATGTCACAGGAAAGCTCTAAAGAACAATTTGCACCACAAAGTGGGTCTCACCTGGAGGCAAGTGGGCTGGCCTTTCATATGACTATCCACGTGAGTCTTCTGCCCCCAAACAAGGATAGTCTCCAAGGTAAGGTGCTCCTTTTTATCTAAGTCAATTCTCCAAAGAAGAGAAAGCTGTGAACTATTCTCAACCAACACCCTCAGCAGGTGGGTTATGGATACACTGACTGATTAAATGCATCCTTGCAAGCCAATGACAGTACCCACTACAGTCTTGCACCACTTAGATCCATTTGTTTCTTCCATTGGGTTCACTCCCTCTGAGTGTCTTCTCAGAATTCTCACTGGTCTCAATTTATTGGAGAACTTACTGGAGAAGGTTAATTGGAATGAACTACATCCACTGCTGCATAATGATATTCATCATCTATAGCTTCTAATATCCATGCTAGCTTTCCCTCCCCATGGATCAGCACTAATACTATTCTAGGTGTCTTGTGTTATGATTTGTCACAAATTCTTATACCTAGAGTGTCCGAAACCCTGGTTTCTGTGATTTTATCAACCATAGTTGCTCTATTTGTCAATTTGCAACTGGGCTTGAAAGTACCAAGAGATACCTAAGAGGATCATCTCTATGTGAGACATAATCTTCCTTGCCTTAATTATGTATATGCAAGCCTACCACCTCATGATTATCAGGGTTAAATACCTCTGCCACTAGGATAACTTCTTGCTTTGGCTGATAGCCAGCTAACTTGAGGATCCTAAAGTGACCAAATGGCAGCCATAGCTTTAGATTAGGAGTACTCTTACTGTGTCCCCTTCTGGGCTCTAAGACCTCTAAAGCCACAACACCAAAATTTATAGAAAGGGTGGCACAATTTCATAAATGGGAAATAGGATGTCAAAATCATTGGTGCCACTTCTACTGCCACTCCTTGGTCCTCAGACCCATGTATTCTCCCTATTTGGAACATAGTATCGTATAATGCTTCATGGGTTAAGGTACACACTGATAGCACCCCATCTTTGCATGGTGTCTTCTCAAAGTTGGTGTGGCATCTCAAGAGTTTATTTTCATTGCTCTACTAGGCTGTAAGCTTCTGGATGGTATGGTATGAGGAAGGACCAGTGGATGCCACAGCTATATGCTCACAGCCCCATCTCTTACTATAAAGTAGATCCAAGCAATGTTATGGGGAGTTCCATGTTGGTAGATCACATACTCTGTAAGGCCTTAGATATTGGTACTAACCAAGGTATACAGACAGGCAAAGGCAAATCTATGTCTAGATTTTGCATTCACCCCAGTAAACATAAATTACTGGTCTTTTCAAAATGGAAGAGGTCCAATCTGTCAACTTGCCACTTGTTGATCACTTTTAAGGCTGACATAGAATCAGGGTCTCTGTTCCTGGCAGGTTGAGTACTCAGCAGTAGTATAGTAGTATTAACTGGTCCAGCCTTGGTGAGTCCATGCACAGCCTCCAGCTCTGCCACCATATAATCCATTTACTGGGTAGCTGGTGACAGAGGCTGGTTTGCATCTACTGGTTATATTAGCATGTCCATTGGGATAGTTAGTCCTTTTCTACCTTGAATGTTTTCTGATGGGCAATGACATGTGATATAAGATCTACTTTTTCCTACTTCAATGGGAACATCCACATGGTTCTTTCCTAAGACCCTTGTCCCCAGGCATCCAACCTTGCTCTGAACAAGTAACTAAGCTATTCACTACTGCTCTATGTATACCCCTGGTCACACAAAGTGGATGACCAGGTTCAGCGCCCAAATCTCTGCCCATTGTCACGGTGGAACAATACTACGAATGCTGCATGCATTGGCAATACAAAGCAACTAGGAGGTCTGTCTCACTTTTCAGTAACATTTTGGAGTCTTCATGTATTTTTCTCACTCCCTTTCCTTTTCCCTCTCTGTCACTTCTTTCAGATATATATATTGGAACAATTTCCACACACCATTGTCTTTTAAGGTCACTCCTGAGTGAGAATGCAGAGTGGCAGCAGTCCATGTACGGTTTGTACCTACATACAAAGTCAGGCCACTTGTGAACCAAACTCAGATTTTTCTCCCTTCATCAGCTAGTCCTGTGGAATCCCCACCATGAGGGCCTTGGTGTGAGCTGAAGAAAAAGCAAGAGTGCAAGAAGTGACATTTGGGCCTGGCTTTCTGTTCTGGAGGTTCGATGGGTCCCTCTGCACTCTCCCAATCTTGATCCCAGATATACCGCTACTGTTTGATGAGGACCCGCTGCTGGGCTTACTTACCTTCTCTGTTGGTGGGTTTCACAGAACACATCACTTGACCTACAGTTCTGGCCCCATGATCACTTAATAACACAGAGTCAGGGATCAGTTTCAATCAGAGCCCCCACACACATCAGGAGAGATTTTAGAATGGTGTGTAAGTGCTCTGCTGCAAATGGCAAGACCCTGTTTCAGAACCACAAGATGCTGCTCTATTACTCTCCTGTTGGGTCTTGCCAGAGATACCACATGGTGTCTGTCTTGACTTTATTGCCTGCCAAAGCTAGAAGCCTCATGTATCACCTGATAAATGGGTTGTAAGAGTATCATGTGTGGGAATTGATGGCTCCTAAATCCAAAGAGTGCTATAAAGGGCTGTAATTCTTTCTTTGTGGTAGAAGGAGAAAGGTGAAATAATTTGTCCTTTACTTTGTAAGAGATGTCCTGGCATAACCCAGACCACTAGGTCCCTAAAATCTCCAATGTGGCAGGCCTTGAATCTTTGTAAGATTTATCACCCATCTTCTGCAGTGCAAGTGCCTTTCCAAGACATCCAAAATACTTGCTACCAAATGACTCTCAGGTCAAATTAACATGACATCATCAATTTCTGTAGACTAACGTGATATTCTGAACTGTCCAGACAGTCCATGCCCCTTTGGCATAAATTGTGACAGAGAACAGGAGAAGTCACAGCACTGGCACTGTACCATGAATGTGCATTGTTACTTGTCTCTTGTGAGTGTGAACTGTGTTTAATCATCCTTCCTGATGACCATGGAAATCAATGAATCTGCAGGATTAATAGCTTCATACCATATACCTAAATCTGTGTTTTAATATGATCTAATAAAGCTACCACATCAGTATACAGCTGCAATTGGTATTAATATTTGGTTATGTTTGGGTGGTCCACTGTCACTCACCAGGATTCATTTGGATTTTTCAGGGTTTAACTGATGAAGCAAATAGGGATATGACAGGAACCATTAAACCTGAGGGTGGCATTTCTTGCTGACATTCCAGAACGTGTTCTTATTTTTATTTAGTTGAGGAAGTGGTTTGGGGAGATTCAACTTGGCCTGTCTTATAACAGTCCTCACTGTACAGAACTAGGAACCAACAAAGGGATCCTGTCAACTGCCAAATATGTTGATTCCAATTACATATTTGGGAATCAGGAAAAGGATATGGTAAATACACTGCACCTATTTCTTATCCAATACCCACTACATCCCTATTCTATCAGAGAGGCCATGGCAGCAGATATTAATGTTAACTCAGATTCTCTATCCAAAAGTTCTCAAAAGATCTAGGTGCTAGCCTTCCCCAATATATACACACTCAAGTAAATAGCTTAGGGAAAGGACTGCAGTACTTATTACTGGATACACTTGTCATGATGTTTCATAGTTCTCATAATGGGAACCCGCCCCTCCTTCAGTCGATGCCCTCTGAGTCTGAGAACTATACAAGACATAAAAACTGAATAAGATATCATGACTTTCCATTAAGGCAGCTGTCCTCAGCCTTTTGTTCATCTATGTGTGATTTCTTAATTATATATATTAAGTAATACATTTATTGGCTACCTTTCTTCATGCCTTTAGGAACACTGTGTTCTATAACCATCTCTGTATACACCTCTGAGTCAGTCTCCCTGGCTGCCATTCCACTGGATGGCAAGTACACCTACGCCGCTTCTGACTGTTCTGTGCTGCCACCTGTCCTCTGTTTCACCGTGATCCTCTCATCGCTATTATCAGTGAGGAGTCCAATTCTGTAACAGGATCTTCTACTGCCAGGCCCAGTCTACTGAAAACAGCCAATAGGAGATTATCAGTGATGCTGGCCCCCCTCACCAGCACATTCCTTATCACCTGAAAAATAGTGCCCCCTAGGGTTTTGAGAGGAATACAGTTAGCTGATAAGATTTCCAGTCTTCTGCGGTTGTCCCATTCTAGTATATCTGCTTCTCTGAGATTTTTATTCCCCCTTCTACAGTTTTCCACAGCACTTCTGACATCTCTGTTTTGTCTAATGTAGACCAGCGCTTATATCCAAGCTTTTGAGAGCCATCCCAGCACTCAGGGTCCTTGCACAGGTGCTAAAACCTATGTAACAGGAGATTAGCATTATATTCTCTTTCCCTTGGGACATAGCATGATTAAGATCCACTCACAGGAAGGAATACTATCCATTTCTGCCAATACATGTTAGCCTAGACCTATAGCTCCTTCAGCATAAAATCCCTGTCCTACCTTAGCAGTATGGCTAGGTTATATTGCAATTTGACCTTAATTATGCATATGTGAACCAGAGAAGGTAGGATAACTCCTGAGTCTTTAAAGGTCACAGAATGTAGGACAAATGCAAAGTTTTATAAGACCCCTCTCTCATTTAAAGCCCCTCATAATCTTCACACAAGGGGCTAAGGTGGCAGTACTCTATGTCTGACAAAGTGAAGGAAGCTACTTTGTCTTCCCAGAGAGTTCCCAAGAATTTGGAGATTCAAGGTTCTTAATGAATCTACCAATAATCTCCATCTCAAGTCTCAGAGACTCACTTACTCCCTATGAGACCCTTGATTTTGGCATAGAAGATGCCTAAGATGAGATTTTAGGTTTCTCCGAAGTTCTGCTCTCTTTTGAGTAACTTTTGTTCCTGACCCTCAAATGCGCTTCCCTTCTAGATGTAGGAAATGGGGGCTCTGTAAAAAACTTTCAAGTAAGTTCTCTGCCTCTCACTTTGCTTTAAAATGTTGATAGCTAGATCTGAAAATGTCACATTCTTTCTTGAATGAACGCATGCTACTTAGAAGAACTACATAATTTCATAGTCCTTTGAGTTACTATTTCCTCACACATCTCAAATGCCCAAGACTCTGCATGAGTTAGTATCCCTTGCACAGGTATCCATCCAGCTCATCTCAGGTGAGTGGCTTAACAATTGCACCACTGCTTCAGAGACTATCAAGATCCCCCATACTACAGGTGACAGGGGTCTCACTGCCATCTGTCCAGTGAGTGATCCAACTCCAGAATTCCACTGCAGGACCATGTGTGATGCAAAGGGCCTTAGGTCTAGAAGCAGAGCCCAAGAGTGGAAATGGGAGCGCTCTTGAGAAGGGAAACAAAGGTCGCAGGGTCGGGGGTAGGACACATGCTAGGCAAGAATGTGACTTCAACTGAAGACAAGCTTAGATCTGATCCCACAGGAGTACTCTCAGACTCAAACTGCACCAGTGTTGGTCCTACCTATATGCAAGTGTCACTGCCTGAGTCTGCAGTAGGTGGGGTGGGGGAGGTGGTTCATAGCAACTGCAGCTAACATACGGTCCATGGTAATTCTCTAGGGAAAGACCAGCTGTGAACTGTAATCAGCCATCCCTCATGGTGGCTGGGCCATGGATGTACCAGCAAGTAGAGGATATGGGATGGGCAAGGCAGCAGCCACTATACAGCAGAAAGTAGGATTCTGCTAAAAAATTTAAAAGCTTCTAGTAAAATTATTAGTTATTAATTGATTCACTTTTTAACATTAAATGATCAGTCATCAGGGCAGAGTAAATTCCTTTTAATTAAAAAGGTACAGACTATGCTGACTGGCCATTTGGACCGACAAAGAATAAGTACACTGGGCTTTGAGAGCCTTTCAACATCCAAGAGGCTATTATTGTACTTCAGTGAAGAGAAAAGAATTAGGAAAACAAGGGGTAGAAAAAGAGGCTGAGAGAAAAAAAGGAATCAAAGCTCTAGAGAAGAGGGTATTTAGCTGGAGTCATCGACCATGGTGGACAGGTTTGGGAGTGCTTATGAACCTCTGAAATTGTGTGCAAACCTCTGTGTGACAGAAAGTAAGCTTTTGACTGGGAAAGCAGTTCATCGCTTTCTTCATAGTCTCAAAAGGGCTTGTGATATAAACAGAGATAAGCGAGGGTGAGGGGGTCCTTCTTAAAGAGGGAAAAATTTCTCACTGGGAACTCCTATCTCTCCTCACATATGTCCTGGCTGGGCTTTCCTTCTACTGTTTTGAAAATGTGTTGATTGAATTTCTGTAAGACGAGATTAAAATTAAAATGTCAGAAAATAAAGATTGTATCTAATATTCTGCTACATAGCTTACAAGTTTAAGACTGAAATTTTGCAGGGCTAGTCCTTAATAAAGAAAAGGAGACCAAAATAACTACAGAGACTTCACTGCTGCTAAACTTAAAATGAAGTCCTTCCTGGTGACTGTCACAACCCCTGCAATCCCTTTGTCACATACATTGTGACTCTGCAGTGAGAGGAAATTCAAATTTATGAAGAAAATTACAAGGGAACACAGAGGAATCACGTCAGAGGACAGAAAATCCTGCTACAGGCACAGATTACATATTTCTCTGCAGTCCAATAAACAGCTCCATGTCAACAGCGCACAGAGAGAGGAAAAGGAACCCACAGTCCTTGTTGCTCACCAAGCAGACCCAGTTCATGAGTCAGCAGGGGGAGTGGGTCTGACCTGCAGGACATGCCCTCATGTGATTTTTATTATGACACCATTGATTCATTCTATTGGACAGACTCACAGAAGGACTTTATGGTTTATCTAAACAACTTGCTCATTTTACCAACTATCAAGCTGAGGCCCAGAGAAGACAAAAACTGTGCTTGAGAGGGGCAGAGGTGAACCCACCCCTAGAAAAGACTGTGCAGAACTGAAAGCAAAGATTCTGAATCTAGATCATGTAGGGCTAAATCCTGACTCTTGATTCTTCCTCATTTGACCTGCAGCAATTCAGGTAACCTCGCCATTTACTCACATGTAAAATGGGGATAATGTTATGACAGACATAACTGAGTTAGTGTTGGGAATTGCTTAATACAGGACTGGTATATGGTGAAGTCTCAGATAATATGAGGTCACTTATTGTTATTTGGACAAACGCCACCTGACTCCAAATTTAGTCTTTTATTCAAAAAGAGTGCAGGGTTCAAATTCTGAATCTTTCACTTTTCAGATAGGACAATTTGAATATGTGATTTAATCTCTTTATGGACTCATTTTGTTAACCAGATGGTGAAGGTAATAGTATCTATTTCATGGAACTGTGTGAGAATAAGACAAAATTAATAAATGTAAAACACCTCACATTTAAGAAATGCCCCACCTTCCATGACTCTGCCCCGGAAGGTCTTTGATTTGGAATTTCAGATTGTGAGATAAGGGGGTAAATTGTCAAGGACAAACAGAAAATTAATAATTATATTTCTATATAGTGTCTGTACTTTACCTTCATCATCTTCATTATCCTCAATCCAAAAGTGTGTTTACTATTAGCCCCACCTTACAGATGAGGAAAGCAAGTCAGGAAAAATGAAGGAACTTACTCAAGTCTGCAGGGTTAACATGCATCAGAGTCTGGAGTCTCACCAAGGCGCCAAGTTGCAAAGCCCTTGACTCAGACAGTGGGTAGCGAACATCACATTCCAATGTCTTTCCCATATGAAATGTTCTGCGTCAGCCACTGTAGGGAACAGAGGCAACAAAAGACAAGTGAGGACCATCATGTATTGGGTGTGTCACATTCAGGCTTTACCTCTGTATTCACATTAGGACGACATGACATCCTGTGAGCCTGAAAACCAGCTTGGAGAAGAGAGTGCACGTCTTATTGTCTTGTCTTTTAAGTCACCACTGTTTGATTTTTTTAAATACCAAGGTAAGCAATACTGGAGAAGGGGTTCCCAGGTCTGTCTACACAGATATTTACTCAGACACCGTTCATCAAACAATTGCATTAAGTGAACTTCAAGTTGAGGAATGAATAACCAAAATCAATTGTAGTTTCAGAGCCCATCTGGGTTATCTGCACAAATATTAAAACACTTTGCATGAATTTAGAATGACTTCTAATCCGATAAAGAGTGGTGTCCAGAATTCACTGGCTGCCAGTCGAGAAGCCAGAAGCCAGAAGCCAGAAGCACCAGCACCAACACTGACCCAGCTGTGGACAATTTGGACTTAGGAAATAGACTTATCTGAGCTGTCGAAATGTTGTTGATTTAGCATTTCTTAAAGAAACAAACCACAGTTGACCTACTACTAATGAGTTCTTTCCATGCCTGTGTCTACATATTGCCAAACAACATTATAAAATGTGAGGAAAAAAGTATACCAGATCATTGGTGATTATTTTAGCTACACACATCCACATAACTGATTTATTACCATATTAATAATAAATAGTACCTGCGTGTTATTTTTCCAAAGGACATTCAAATGTCTTATTTTATTCTCACAACTCTGGAAAGTGGGCTTGAGTTAGTATTCCCAATTCATACATGAGAAAACAAGAATGCAGAAAAATTCAGTGATTTTATCCAAGCTTACACAGCTGAAGACTCAGACATACTTATGGCAGCCATGAGTGTTCTTGCCTGAAAGCCAGCTGCCTTGCTAGGAAGCCAGGTGCTGGCATCACATGATGCTGAGTCCGAATCTTGCTCCCATGTAAAAGCTGTGTGCCTTTGAGTAATCTGCAAAATGGGGACGAATGGCATCTACCTCATAATACTGTGAGGATCAAATGAGTTCATTCATGTAAATAATGTAGAACAGTGCCTGGCACATTATAAAAACTCACTAAATTTTAAATGTATTATTCATATTTTATAGATATAGCAATGGACTAAAAAGTACCAAGGGTCAAGTCCTGACCTAATACTTTCTAAGTGGATGAGTTTGGTTTAGTATATAAATATAATATGTCAAAATGAGAATAGGTGACTCTTGCCTTACCAAACTCACAAGTTGCATGATGTAATGTAAGTGAAATGCTTTGAAATTTGCAAAGTGCTATGAAAATATTGAAGTTGGTAGGACAATGTAATACACACTTTTCAAGCAGCAAAAATAACACTAGTTAACATAATATTGACTCCTTGCACATCTAGCAGACAGTGTGCTCAATGTTTTACATGCTGAATCTCATGTCATCCTCACAAAAACTGCAAGGAGCAGGTATTAACATCCTCAGTCTATGAATAAATACACTGAGGCACAAAACAGTGAAGTAATTTGTTCAGAATCACTCAACTAGTAAATGATGGATGGAATAGGACCCAAAGCAAAATTCAGGTCTTGAGTTTAACACTCTACTATAAAGATGAACTATAAACTTTATAATGGTGAAGAAAGAGCCAACAATAAAAATACCATACTTTCATAAATGCAAGCCTCATTTATAGCAAATGAATGAAGTGGAGTAGATGGGCTTCGCTTGGTCATGCAGGAATTTGATACTAATTAACTGCCTTTAGCTTATTGTTTTGCCATCTTCGCATATGGATATATTCTTTATTTGGTAGATTTATAGGGAAACCCAAAGTGATTTCTAATCAAATCTACCTAAGTATTTTTACCTCTTTCAACTGGAACCCACTACTTGAAAAAAAAAAATAAAAGAGACAGAAAAGCAGACAGCATCTAAAGAAAGTGACCCTGCCCCCATCGAGGATATTCTAGGGCAGGAAATTAAAATGCCATTTCAATGGGAAAATTTGAATTTATAATCTTGGATATTTCAATCTGTTCTTTTGGAGTTTGGCAGTATTACAAATTTAGTGGCGTCTTTTTTAAGGAAAATACTGTGGGAAGTTTGATTGGATTTATTTTTATATATCCATGCCCCTACTGACCCTATTTTGAAGAGGACAATCTTAAGGCATATTTCTTTTTTAAACTTAAAAATAAATTGGAATATTTTTTCCTTTTTCCAAAAAAAAATAGTTTTACAATGCATTTTAATAAGGCTCAAACTGTCTCCCTGTGTCCTTCCCTCAAGTGATCCATCTTTAATTGTCTTCAGATCTTGGCAACTTAATGCCATCTATAGGGACTGTGGCTCTGTTCTGCCAGTCTCTGCCACCCCCTTTGTCGTATGCTCACTGAAAGAGGCTCCGCAGCCATCTGCACCTCTGCATGGAGGCAGGCTGAATGTCAGCCCTCCCAGGGGCTCCACACAGAAGAGAGCTCCAGAAGACCTGCTGGTCTCGCACCCAAACTATCATGGGCCTTTGCCTTGATGGTTTTTTCTTATTAATATTTCAGCACTTGGGTTGACTGGGCTTAGGAAGCCCTTTTGTCTCAGTAGGGAGCAGAAGCCAAGCTTCACAGTCTTTTTTCTGCAGTTGGAGAACTAATATGTAGATCTAACTAAAGAGCAGTCTCCATTGCTTTTTTTTTTTTTTGGTAGACTGGAGGGACTTTATGTCCATATTAAACTTTAAGAAAGTCAGAGGAGAAAGTGTAGGCTGGTTTGAATGTTGAGTACAAGGGAAGATTAGAAAATATAGAGGAGAGATGATAAAGACTAAAGGAGAGTCAGTTGAGAAAGAAGGAAGTATTTGAGAGATGAATGAAGAAAGAAGGTAAGAATGAAGGTTTTGTGCTTAGCCTTGAGGTTGCAATATAGGTAAATCTACATCAGGGAGTAGGAACTTAGAAGACAGATGGAGGAAGAGAGAAATAAGGATACCCGTAATGCCTACTACGTACCAGGCATGGGTGTTGGGCTGTTACCCACTCTGTCATTTGATCTTCACCACAGTGCTATGTGGTAGGTACAGAGAAAGTTAAGCTCAGAGTGATTTTGCAAGTTGCCTAAATTTCAAGGCTAATAGCAATCCAATCCTTGGTGGACATGACATCACCAAGCAAACATTTGCTGAGTCCCTTATGAAAGGGCCATCTGCTGTGCCAGTGGTTCCAGTATGTGAGGTATAGTCTCTGCTCCCAGAACCTCACAATAAATTATAACTGATGGATTTGACAATGGGAGTGGGGGTATGGGATGGGGAGTTTATCCTCCAGGTGAGTTGGCAGGGCTTCTGGAGCAGTCCATACAAAACAAAACAGTCTCTGAGTTTCAGAACCAAATTAGGAACTAGAGTTCATTCTAGGCTGAATGCAATGGCTCTCAACTCTTTAGGCTGTTGATGGAAGTTGCTTTGATGCAGGGTTGATGCATTACTCAGTTCTCTGCACATTGGAGGGATTTTCCTGAGGTGAATACTTTCCACATATCATAGGGTCAGTCTTGAAAGGAACCAGGGCAGACATCAATGAGATATTGGGCTAGGAGGTCTCAATGCTCATCTCCCTCACAAAACCAATGAAAAAACAACTACAAACTGATGAAAATAGCTCTGTGTAAGCTCTGGAGTATAATGAAGCAGCAGCAAAAATCTTGCTGAGCTCCAAAACTGAAGATGGCAGCATAGAAATGCATAGGAAATGTTGTATCTGCATTGCCCGTCTTCAGTGTAAAACAGTTGATCACCAGAGGGGACCCTCACCCCAGAGGGAGAAGGAGAGCAGAGAGCCCCAGCAAGCCTCATTACCACTGTGGTTTTATGTAGCCTTGCTACTGACGACCCCCAAAATCTTCACCAACACTGAACCCAGCTGACAGAGCTGGCCAGAGTTCCCTTCACCACGTCTTCTCCCTGGCACTGGAGCTATAGACCAGGGAAGTGAGTAGGGAGTTCACAAATAAACAGTAAAAAGGGATGGAAGGGGCCCTGGCTGGTGTGGCTTAGTGGATTGAGCACTGGCCTATGAACCAAAAGGTCACTGGTTTGATTCTGGTAGGGGCACATGCCTGGGTTGTGGGCCAGGTCCCCAGTAGGGGGGCACACAAGAGGCAAACACACATTGATGTTTCTCTCCCTCTCTTTCTCCCTCCTTTACCCTCCTTCTAAAAATAAATAAATAAACTCTTAAAAAAAAAAGTGATGGAGAGCACCATCTAAGAGTTGACTAGACTCTCTGCTCCTAAAGAAGTTTCTGTGAAGACCTGATAAATTCCCTTTGGGGAACCTGTTTGTATCATGCAACATGGCATTCCATTCCAAAGATATTTACTGAGCACCTACTAGGAGAATCCTGAATGATTTGCAAGCAAGGAATGGAAGTTTGGACCTTTCTGCACTAACATGTATCACTAACATGTATAGTTTCCTTAATGGGCATAAACTTACATACAATGCAAAGATGAAAACTTGCAAGTATTGAATGGCTTTAATCATGCCTTTGATATCCATTCAGCAATTACCTTTTTCAACCTTAAGCCCTAAGTGCTTATTTGGAGTTCAGTAGAAAGCAAGTTGTTTTCTTTCTGCCTTTGATGCAAAAAAAAAAAAATGCAGTTTAAACTCTGATGACAATTGAGTTGTTGGAATGAGTGAGATAATAGATTCCTCTTCTCCTACTGTTCTATTAATAGAAAAAGAATACAGCTAACACCCACAACTTACAGGAAGAAAGGGTATTACGCAGGCCAATTTCATATACTCCCCAGCATTGTCCATTCTGCTTGTTGCTACTACTGAGATGAATAAGACCCATCCCGTGCCTTTTAAAGGCTGGAAAAAATCCAAAGATAATAAAGAAACATACAGTACCAGCAAATATCAATCTAAAATTAACATGAATCCATCCCAATTTCTCTTGTATCCTGAGAGAATTGTTCATTAGCATTTAAGCAGAATTGTGACATAAAGATTACTCATTCTCATGGTTTCATACCTTCTTCTTTCTCCACTGCCAAGACTGTTGATATATTTTAAAATCTCATATACTTGATGTATTTTAAAATCTCATTTTATCCAAGCTGAGATATAAACAAGCATGGTAATAAGCCCCAGAATGGTTTTAGCCTGCCTTGAGACCCAACTCCATAAATATACCTGGCTTCTAGGGCACCTCAGGTCAAGCCTGCTTTCTGAGTCTGTGCAGATATCCATACCTTTGTCAGTTTCTAGATACAGTTCGCCTTGAGGCACTCTTACAGGACTGGGTGACTCACTGCAGGGAGGTGTGTGGATATCATTAGATGGACCGATGAGTCCAAGGCCTAGTTAGTAGAATTCTTTCTGGAGGAAAAATGACCCAGATTGATCAAAAGTGGAACACAAAGACTACTTTGCCCATGCCATCAAGGATGCTACCAGATGCCCCCACTTCAGGATTCAGGCGTACATTACACAGCTGTTCAGTGTTGGCACCTGTATTAGTTTGCCAGGGCTGCTGTAACTAAGTATCACAACTGGGTGGCTCAAACAAAAAAAGTTACTCTCCCAAAGTTCTGGAGACCAGGTATCCAAAATCAAGCTGTTGACAGGCTTGGTTCCTTCTGAGGACTCTGGGGGAGAGTCTGGTCCATGCTTCTCTCCTAGCTTCTGGAAGCCTCAAATATTCCTTGGCTTGTAGATGCTGTTCTCCCTGTATCTCCACATTGTCTTCCCTTGACACATGTCTGCCTCTGTGTCCAAATTTCCTTCTTTTTATAAGAACACGGTCACATTGAATTAGAGCTTACTCTAATGACTTCATCTTAACGTGATGATCTACAAAGACCCTAATTCCGAACAAGGTCACATTTACAGGTAATGGGTGTTAAGTTTTCAACATCTTTTGGAAGGAAACATATCAACTCAAGAGTAGCCACTGAGAATTAATGGCTAAAACCCCTCCTGAGATTGCCTTCAATTGAAGAGAGCCACCTCTTCCAAGTCAGGCTCCATTCCCTGAATCAATCCACATCCTGTGACTAATCTGTGAAGAGAGTATAAAGGCCTGGATCCCTTGCCTAATTCAGGATAAATATGCAGGGTTGCCCTGCACCAAAACTCCCTGCAGTGTTGGCAAAGACCTCCACCTGTTCCTTCTACCTTCGCTTCCCATACAGACGTTGAACTGAAAAAGGTACCACAATAAGCTTCCTGCCTACAAACAGCAAATTCAGAGTCTGCTTTCCACGTCACATTACTTGCAGCAGTGCTTCTCTGCCTGCCTTGTGCCAGATGCTGTGGAATCAAAGGCAACGAAACATATCCCTGCCACCCAAGACCTCCTCAGTATCAGAAAACATCATAAGGTACAGAAAGGAAAGCTTACCTCAAACACAACCTGCCTTTGGGATCTTAACTTCCTATTCTGTAACTTGTCTCCATTATCTGCTCACCCCCAAAATCGCAACCAAAGAGCATATTTTTTCTTCCCTTAGAAGGAAAATATAGATTTCCAGTCAAGATGGAGGCATAGGCACACTGTGCCACCTCCCACAACCAAGATAGGTACAACAACAATTTAGAGATGAAATAACTACCAAAACTGGCAGAAAATTGATCTGTATGGAGGTCGGGCACCCAAGGAGTTCAATTGAACATGTTCATCCAGACCCATAGGAGGGGCGGAGTTGGGCAGCCAGGGCAGCCAGGGCAGCCAGGGCAGCCAGGTGCAGGTCAAGGAGCAGAGGGCAGTGGGACCAAATGCTCATAAGGCAACCAGGACATGCAGGGCAACCGGGGTGGCGCGCATGACCTCAGCGGGCAGACCCTGAGCGCATAAGCAGCTGGCTGGGCCCTGGCCTGGGTGGTGGCGACCAGCAGACCCCGCGAGGCAGCAATTGTGAAGCAAGGCACTGCACACAACTCAAGGTCCCAGCACTGGGAAACAGAGCCTTGAGGCACTGATTGAAAAGGAAGGTTCCACGGGGTGCACAAGCCCATCCACATGGGAACTGGCACCAGAGGGGCCCAGTTTGCTTGGGGAAAGTGGCCAAAGGGAGGGAGGTCCAACAGAGAGAGGAGTAAGCGCGACTGTTCCTTCTCAGATCCCGCCCCCACATACAGCATCACAACCAAGCAACTGGGGCGCCCACCCTGCTGAACACCTAAGGCTCCACCCCTCACACGTAACAAGCTCAACCAGACCGAAAAAAAAAACAAAACAAAACAAAGAGATGGCTCAAACAGACCAATTGAAAGCCCCTGAACTCATCCTTTTAAGAAACCAAGAGATAGCCAACCTAGCAGATGCACAGTTCAAAGCACAGGTGATCAGGAAGCTCAGAGAATTGGTTGATTTTGGTTGCAAACTAGATGAAAAAATGCAGGCTACAATAAGTGAAATGAAGAAAAATGCACCAGGAACCAATACTGATGGGAAGAAAACTGGGACTCAAATCAATGGAGTGGACCAGAAGAAAGAAAGAAACAACCAAACAGAAAACAATGAAGAAACAAGAATTCAAAACAATGAGGAGAGGCTTAGGAACCTCCAAGACCTTTTTAAATGTTCCAACAACCGAATTATAGGTACACCAGAAGGAGAAGAGGAGGAGCAACAAGTGGAAAACTTATTTGAACAAATAATAAAGGAGAATTTCCCCAATCTGGCAAAGGAAATAGACTTCCAGCAAGTCCAGGAAGCTCAGAGAATCCCAAAGAAGTTGGACCCAAGGAGGAACATGCCAAGGCACATCAGAATTACATTAGCCAAGGTAAAAATGAAGGAGAGAATCCTAGAAGCAGCAAGAAATAAGGAGACAGTAACCTACAAAGGAATCCCCATCAGACTGTCAGCTGATTTCTCAAAAGAGACCTTACAGGCAAGAAGGGGCTGGAAAGAAGTATTCCAAGTCATGAAAGGCAAGGACCTACATCTCAGATTGCTCTATCCAGCAAAGCTTTCATTTAGAATGGAAGGGCAGATCAAGTGCTTCTCAGATAAGGTCAAG
>CM052543.1:55522202-55549148 GCA_028533065.1 Trachops cirrhosus
TATTAACAACCACACCTAAAACAAAAACAAAAACAAAGTAAGCAAACAACTAGAACAGGAACGGAACCACAGAAATGGAGATCACATGGAGGGTTAGCAACAGGGGAGTGGGAGGAGGAGAGAGGGGGAAAAGATATGGAAAATAAGTAGCATAGATGGTAGGTAGAAAATAGATGGGGGAGGGCAAGAATCGTAGGGGAAATGTAGAAGTTAAAGAACTTATGACACATGGACATGAACTAAAGGGGGGGAATGTGGGTGGGAGAGGGTGTGCAGGGTGGAGGGGAATGCAGGGGGGATAATGAGACAACTGTAATAGCATAATCAATAAAATAATTTAAAAAAAGAAATACAAATAGGTAGTTACAGAATAGCCATGGGGATGTAAAGTACAGTATAGGAAATGAAGTAGCCAAAGAACTTACATGCATGACCCTTGGATATAAACAATGGTGGGATTGCCTGAGGGAGTGGGGGGGTGCTGGGTGGAGGGGGGCAAAGGGGGAAAAATCAGGACAACTGTAATATTGTAATCAATAAAACATACTTTAAAATAAATAATAAAGTGGATGCACAAGAAAAAAGAAGGAAAAAATAAAGAGGAGAGATTACTGTTTATTAAGTAGATTTGTGAGCTAGACATTTTGCATATGTGATCACATGCAATTCTTTCAACAACACTATTGCCTTTATGTTACAAATAGAGGAACTGAGATTCTAAGAGGACTAATAGGGTCCCAGCTCATCTGGTTTGTCACAGATCCAGCAAGGAAGGAAATTTAAGGGCTTCTGATTTCAAAGCCTCTTTCTACCACACCGGTGGTTCCCAGACTTATATTATGAGGCTAGTGAATTAAAAACAAACAAAAACTGGTAAACAGAAATAGAGCTAGCAACTTTGGATAATTTTCAAAACATTAAAACGTAAAAAATTCAGTCTACTATTATCACCATTCCATAATGAAAAGGGACATTTCAACACATAACATTTTAAAAGATTGAATTTCAAATAGAGGATTAGGCCCTAGCCAGGTAATTCGCTTATAGTGTAGTCCTGATACACCAAGGTTATGGGTTTGATCCCTGGTCCCAGAGCACATACAAGAAGCAACCAAGGAATGGGTAACTAAGTAGAACAGCAAATTAATGTGTTTCTCCCTCTCCCCCTCCTTCCCCTCTTCCTCTTTCTCTAAAATCAACAAATAAAAACTTTTTAAAAATATGGTGATAAAAAATTAGTGATAAAAATATCACTTACAATTAAATGAATTTCGCTTCATGAAAAATATGCCAATTTGCCCTTCATTTTCCCACAGATTTGTCACAATAATGTCAAGAACTAGTACAAATCTTGGGGTGGGATGAAACTTAAAATCACTTCTAATAAATCTGGATTTTATTCACACTAAAGTATAAATGACCTCTCTAGGTTTTTAGCAAAATATTTTGAGTGTTTCAGAAGATGTATATAAGTCAGCTTTGATGTGATCAAACAATCACTAAGGACTACATGGGAATGTTACATTTGAAGAAACAATGTGAAGGCAAAAGGAAATCATATTTTCTGACTTGGCTATTTCCCCCTAGGTCTCAGATCTCTCTCAGGGCTCAAGAGCTGGCAAGGATCCAGCTTCCAATCAGAGTTTGCTTTGGCCCTGTCCATTCACAATTTAAAGTTGAAGTTACATTTAACAATGTATTCTGCTATCAGTTACCTCTGGCAGGGAACAATAGTTAAAACTCACATGTTAATAACCAAAAGCTTATACAATGTCAGCACAGGGTTCAAGACATATGCATTGTATAATGCTTACTGAACATGCTTTTTAATTATTTGGAGACATATAATGAACAGTGGCTTACATTTACAAGGTCCCTCATCCAAAGTGCCTTCAGCCCATCAGTACAACACAGATGCCTCAGTGGCAAAAGACTTTGTGTCTGAGGTTTCTGCAGTGCAGAGAGCACACTGCAGCATTACACTGGATGAGGCTCTCATTCCCCAAGTATTACAGATTTAGAACTGACTTGAGGTATTTCATCTGAAGAACAAATATTTTAAGAAGTCTGAGTGCAATTTTGAAGTGGCAATCATTCCTTACCGGCAGCTTGTCATAGTCAAAAGAATAAAGCCACAGGCATTTGTCAGTTAAGTTTAACTCCAAGTCTACCATTTATACAGCTGGGTGACCCCTGAATACAGCCCAGTTCCTCTTTGTGAAAGTAGGGATGATAACGATATTTTCCCCCAAGTTTGCTGTAAAAATTCAATGAAAGATTGCTCATAATACATGGTAGTTGTTCTTACTTTATCTATAAAATGGAGGGATCTTGAATCTCAAAGTGTCATGAGAATAAAAATAGTAACAAAGAACATTTAGTGAGACTTACTATGTGCTCAGTGCTTTACATGTATTATCTCACTGAATCCTCATAATTGTGGACCCCAAGAAGAGAGAGTAATTTGATGTTATTCCCAAGAAAGAGTTTATCCACTAAGGTGGACTCCCTATGGTCAACTGAGGACTCAGATTTATAGTAAAAGTCTAAGCCATCTGCTGGCAGGGGCTTAGCATGGGGCTTCTCACATCCTCTGTAAACAGGGAAGAATCTCTGAACACTCGGCTTCTCACACCTTGCCGTGCTCATTTTTCCTGTCTGCATCAAGTACTGTAAACAAGGTCCTGGTTTTGTCTTTCGACCAATGGACTAAGATCTGTCCCATCTCATCAGTACTACTCCATAACCAGTCAGAATTATAATACCACCCAATCAGAACTGTGCAGTTGGGACCAATCAGTTAATAACAGACAGATGATACCCACCTTTGTAGTGTTTAAATGTACAATAGGAATGAAACAAATGGTATTTAGTCGATCTCTTTAGACTATAACTTGGAATGCCCATCTCATCTCTCTACACCTATTTACATCTCTGGCCAATTATCATGAAGAGACTCAGAGGGAAAGTACACATGGTGCTCTTTCAGTTTCCCCTCTCCCAGAACGACTCCTTCCACTCTTTTCAGCACATGCAACTGCTGCGAGCTCCCGCAGAGCGCACACACTGTTCTAGGCACTGCAGGCATACAAATGTTTTTGAAATGCAGGTCCAGTTTTGTCTTATAGCTAATTAACAAACACTTAAGATTGTAGAACGCACTATAAAGGAGATATGAGCATAACTTTATGGACTCAAAGGAAAAAAGTAGTTAATTCTGCTTGAAAGAAGACAGATATCTACAGAGTGGAAAGGGCGTTTGGCTGAGCCTCAGAGCCTGAGCTACCTCTGAGGGGATGTCATTCCTTTAGGCTAAGCAGCACCCTCTTCTGAAATTCAAACCCTTCTTCCTGAAAGAGGAAGGTATTACATCTCTGACGCAGTCATTTGTTCAGATCATTTTTAGCTGTGTCTGGCAGGCTCTGGAAATGTCAGCATGCTGGGCCCTTAGAGAAGAGGATCAGTAGGATGGGAAGAAACAGGAAACCACACACTGGGTGAGAGGCATGGAGAACAACCCTCAGCCTCTTTAGCTGAATAGTGCAGGACTGACTACTAATGTGGAGCAGCTGACTTACCAGCAGGGCCACAGGGCCCTTCCCAAAAGTAATGGGCTGAAATATCGAAGCAGGAGTACACTTTAGACATGTGACAGGACATTTCCAAAAGCATGTAATGTAAGTTTTCAGTCCAGAGTCAGTTCACGGGAATTTAACTGGAGCCTTTGATTTCTGCATAGAGTATAAGACACTGATACCATGGATTATTCGGGGTCTTCTCAGCTCTCTTTAGCATCTTATTGCATGAAGGTTGTCTCTAGGAAATACGCTTCAGTTCCAGAGGGCAACCAGCACTTCCAGAAGAAGGGAGACGGCTTTTTACTTAAAAATCTGCCTGTAATGATGTCATAGAAAATATATGAGTTTGAAAGCCAAATGATGTTGGAATCCATTTCCTTCAGCTAAATTTCCCAAATTCCTAGCTGTCTGACCCCAGCAAATCAACTTATTCAAGCTCCAGTTTCTTCTGTGTAAAATAGAAATTATACTATTTACCAAATAGGGTTGATATAAAATATGATGCAACACCAGAATATAAGTTCCTTGCAGGCAGGAATCTTTCTCAGTGATGCATCTCCCCTGCCTAGAACACTGCCTAGCATTTACTGAATGAATGATTGAACAATAATAGTCACTCAAAGCCTATTTGTGCTAAGTATTGTTCTAGTAACTGGGTTCATATAAATAATAAATGAGGTGATATCTATAAAGCATTAGGCATGCTAAATAAATTTTGTTTCTCTTTATGATGTCTCAAACAAAAGTAACGGATAAGGGGAGAAAGAATCCACCTACACATTACAAATTGGCCCCACACTATCACTGACGTTCTGACTTGATCTGGAGAAAACTCTACTCCTGATCCCTGCCATTTGATTTCACTCGCCGCTGCCCCTTTGTCAACAGCAAAAATTCTGTAGATCTTGCTGATGCAAGCAAGCCCTACCAAGCTTTCAAATCAAAGCGAGCAGTACTTTAAGCTAAATGCCTTTCCTATAAAAGGCTCATTCTGAAATAACACTGATTTTCTGCCAACGCATATTTTGACTAGACATATATGTAAGCTCCGTAGGCATGTCTTTAAGTCTCCAGTGTCCCAGTGTCCGTAAAGGCATTTTTTAGCAGTGTTCTGCACACAATCGGTGCTCAGTGGGTGGGGTGTTTATTAGGTAAGAAAGAGAAAACAAAGAGGAGGAGAAAAATACGGAAAATGAAAGGAAGAGGAGGCGCAGATGAAGAGGAAGGAAAGGCAGAGGGGAGGGGTCTGAGGGTTTCGCCCTTGCTCTGGGCCTATCTGGTTCAAGTGCTCAAGGAGGTGGTTCCTGAATATCAGTTCACAAAATAATCACTCAGGGAACTTACTGAAATGGCAGATTCCTGCCTCCATTCCCAAATATACTAATTCAGTAGTGCCCTAAGAAGATGCAGTTTAACAAATCTCCCCAGTCATTTCTGACGCTCACAGCCTGTGGTTGCTTCTTTGAGAAACTCTGCCCTAGATAAAGACAGCCTCAAGGAAAGCAAGTAGTTCAGGAACAGATCATGGGAAGGCTGAATTCAGAAACCTCAGGAACACGGAAGGGAGTAGCTATTTTCTTTGAAATCTTATGACTGTGAAGAGTGGAGTTAAAACGTTGTTATTATCACTGTGCTACATTCTTGCTAATATTACAAATAGATCCCCACTGCCAGTAAGATAATTTTAGCAAGGTTCCATAATCTGCTTCCCACTTACTTTGCCAATTTGATCTCTTTCCTCATGCATTAATCCTTCATTTCAAGCAAAAGGATCTATGCATTATTCTAAGTATACTATAAACTTCATCTCTACATCTATGGTGGAATATAAAAAATTTTCCACAGCTTGGAGTAATATAACACATATGATTTCTTCAAGTACTAGGACCGGTTGCACCTCAGACTTCTGGAGAGCTCCTACAAGCCTGCTTTATAAGGTCCCCAAGGCTTGTGTCCCCCAGGTCTCCGAGTCAGACTCTCAAGATTTCCTGGCAAGTGTGTGAATTACAAAATTCTTCAAATAAATTCTCTTTTGCCCAAGTTATTGAGAGCAGTATTGTTGATTTGAATCAAAGCATGCTAATTCATATGCATTCTTCCCTTTAATCTTTACCTTCCCCATATTTCACTGAGCACTTTACACATTGTGCCTTATCCCATTATTTTTTCATACACTTCTGAATTTTTTCACAACTAAAGGCAATCTCTTGTAAAACAGACTGTAGATTATAATTCTTTAAGGGCCTCTCTAAAGGCCTAGATATTGTCTTCAATAAAAGATCTGTGTTTTAGTTGGGTAACTGACCAACTCCGGAGGTTCAAAGTCACCTTCTGACCTCAGCATAAAGTGTTCCTAACTTCCTGACATCAAACTAGTTCTGGAATTTTCCAAATCCTTACTAATCCTTTGCCAAACCAATCTAAACTGTGATTGACAAGGTGCATTCCTGTCTGTAACGCTTCCCTGGTGCTGGTGTTTAAAGAAGATTGCAGCACTGTGACCATCTGCTTAAAAACAAAAACAAAATTCTTCTAGAGGAACTTGATTTCTGATCTTCATCAAGAAACGTCTTGGACTCCGGCACTCATCAGAGCAGTAGGGAGGCCCACTCTGCCATTACAGAACGTGAACCTTCCCTTTCCCTCTGTTGAGGAGGCGAAGGGTGGCCTTTGAGGCACACGCCCTCCCACGAGCTCACCAGGCTCACAAGGCTTGCCTCTTTCTTTCTAATTATCCAAAATATGAACTTATCTTACCAAGGTTGTTTTTCATGAGTGAAGGAACCTTGCTAAACCAAATAAATTTATGCAGTTGTTGTCTTTCTAATTTCCACGTGGAAAACACACACTATAACTAAAATATTGTTAATTTGCCCTTTAAATAATTTCATATATTATTTTTAAAACTCATTTTGTATACATTTAAAAATAATCTATTCAGTAAAATAAACTATTATTTGAGAAGGAAATGGTAAAAGGATTTGGATACACACTATTGAGTTCGGATCCTGGCCACATAGCTAATAGCTTATGACCTTTCTTTGCAAGGACTCAAGGATATATTTATTGCTCAGGCACACACAGAGAGTTAGTGTACTCCATCTTGAAGATACTTTCACATATTTTTAATATTTTTCAGTGTAAAAATAATCTCCTTTCCACCCACTTCTAGTCACTTCACCCTTTAGTCCCAGGGAAGCAAAAAACAGGGGTGGCTATATATGCAAATACTGATAACCTTCAAGATTGGACTCAATTTTTTGACAAGACCAATTGTACTCAAGCCTGAAGCAATTTCAGGGACATTTCCTACTTAAAAGTGACTTTTCTTCTGTGATAACCTAAGAGAATTCAGCATGGGGTTATATTAAGAATAAACAAATTATCTTCTAAAGTTCTTAATGCTAAAACTCAGACAGTGAGTGACACAATTTAGACTTCACATGAAGTCTGTCTCCATCACGAATTCCTTAGACAACCAAGCGCTACATTTAGAACTCTTATTCTCTCTGACACAATTGAAAGTGTCACATGCACAAGAAAGCCAACGTTTTTTAAATCCCAGCAAAACAATGTAACAATGTCTTCCCTTTGACTTCATCTGAATCTTTCACTGCTTATTACTATTATTATTGATAATAAGCATTTTTGTGTTACTAAAATATTCGCAGGACTCCTTACAGTTATTTTACCTATACTCTGCTCCACAACCCCTGCATGACGTGAATCCATTATATTCTGATCTGATTAACAGCAAAAAGGAGACCTCAAGCAAATAAGCAAACTACTTTTCTAAAATTATTTTACTTAACAGAAATCAGAATTCATAATTCTTATCACACATCAACATTCTGAAAAACTATAGATAAAGCACAATACAACTATACCAATTATTTGGATAACTATTTTTCTGAAAATATCCTCAAAGGTAGTCCCATGATTCCACAGCCATATTTTCTTAGCAGTTTTATCAAAGGAAACAAATATTAACCTTATACTCAGACTTAATTTAACCTACTACAAGCAATTGCCAGAAACTTCCTTGGAAATGCTGGTTCTTATTCTCATAATTATGTTGTCTGAAGCCATGTATGATAAAAACCTTGTTTTACCAAGAACAAAGGAGCATTCTGGCTAGGAACCCAACTGTCCTGCCCGTATATCGCTACAGCACAGCCACCAGCCACATTTCTCTGGCAGGTCAGTAATACAAAGGTGTAATTTTCAAACTAGGGTATTTATCAACTGCATATTCCTAATGAAGCCCCTAATGCTATGAGCATAACTACTGGGTTATTTTCCCCCTTTTTAAATATCAACTCTGGAGTTCCTTTAAATGTGAAATGTTGAAAGAGACAGAAGAAGAACAGCAGCTTTGTTTTGGATATGTCCTTCATCGATGATGAGTCCCTTCCTCCAGCTTCTAACACAGCATACAGCTAATAGACAGTGTTCAATAATTGATAGATAGTTAAAATAAAGATGAAAAAGTCCATGAACCCCTCCTCTGATTGGCATTTGGCTAATGTAACGAGGTAGGCCTTTATTCTTCTTGTCCTATAAATGGTTGTTTCTAGTAGAAGCATAGCAAGTCTACTGTATCCAGCTGAGTTATTTACAATCTATTTCTATTATGTCTAATTTACCTGTTTCAAACAATATAAGCAATGTAAGAAGCATATTTTTTAAAAAGGAAAAGAAGTTTATTACTTGGAATTAAAAACAAAGAGAGGAGTCGCACTAGCTCCATGGCTCCCGAGTTCCTGGCCTTATCTCCAGCACAGAAGATCAGGCTCCCCCCGTGCCCACACTGCTCATTGCAAGAGTCCAGGGAAACCTCCAGTGGTCAGTACTGGGAATGGCCCTTCCTGTGGGCTTGCCACATGCTAACCCAATAAAACTTTCCCTCTCAAGCATGAAGCCCTCAGGAGAGATGCAACTAAAAGCTGATGTAGCTCAGATGATTCCTGGACTAGGGTTCAGCCATACTGTCTGGCTTTACCTGTCCTGATGACAAATGGAGATGTAGTGTTGGGTCTGGAGGAGTCACTTGAATGAATGCTGTGACAACCGTAGATGTCAGCCTCAGGCTGGGACAGGACTCAGAGCTTAATAGGGAGTTCAGTAACCACCTCCTGCCCCCCTCCTGACTTAGCTGGTCCCTCTCCCCAAGTGCTACTACCTCAGCCATGAGGGATTTCCCTTACTGTCATCTCCTCCAAAACTTAGGGAAAAGGGTGAGAGTCCCACTACTACTGTCTCAACTGCTCTGTCTTAATTAACAAGAGAAATACAGGAAGCTAAAACAGTTTTTGACTGGGTCATGCTGACCAATACAAATAAATGTTTTGTTATTGTTCTATTTAAGTCGAGATACACTCACTAGCTGAATTTTAAATAAAGTCTTTATGACTTCTGTTACTCTATATTTCCAGTGGAACATCAAAAGAATACTTTATAAGAAAATTCCCACTATACAGATGGAGACCTAATTGCTTTTTTCACCCTCCAAGTTTAAGTACCTGGCAAAGAAATCTTTAAAAATATCTAAGGAAAATTATAACACTGTACAGTAAACAATTGCTTATTCAATAAGTAATGAACATTTTTATAAATGCCAGGGAAATAATGATGGACAAGATAGCCACAGCCACTGGCCTCAAGGAGTCTGCCTCTAGGATCTTGAAAAGGGTAAAACGTTTTGCCAACCCAAATGTCTTCTATAAAGAAAACCCATTTCAATCAATGTTAATTCCATAAAAGGAGATCAGCAGTGGTTAATTGATGATGACAAATGATCAGATCCTCATGAAACTGACTCAGTACTGCAGAAATGTCACTAATTTAAAAGTAGCCTACATTTTTCCATCACTTCTTATCAAAGTGATGCTTTGCCTCAGCACGTTGGCTGCCAGGCACACACAGGTACCTTACTGAACATGAGAACACACAGCACTCAGCATGCTGAGGATGCAGCTGCTGACATTTGTTTTGCCTGTCATGTCAGGGTGGCATTGTGGTCCCATAGATAAGGAGGAACACAGAAGCCTGGATTGTGCTGCAGACAAATACACGCCTAAAGGTCATGAGCAATTGATCATCCTTCTACTACATTAGCCAGGACTGGAAGTTACCTAAGTAAAATCCGGGGGCCTCTGCTGGGCTTTAGTGTGGGGTCCTCACAGTCTCAGGTCCCAGATATTTCAGACTCAGGTGTCTATTACAGATGAAAATATTGTTCAATAAGTTATAACTTTATGTACTAGAAATTTTTCTAGGCCTTCAATAGGGCTACAGAAGTTGAAATTGGTTGAAGTCTAACAGTCCAGTTAATATTAACTATGGTGGGCTTTTCTCTATGGCCAAATACTCTGCCTCAGTAGCACTTACCTTCTTCACATACCATTACCTCTTCTACTTCAGGACATGGCTGGGGTTTATCAGAGCCTGAAGTACCCAGAGCAGACTCTCCTTAATGAAGTGCCACCACAGCCCAGATCCCTGGTGATGTACATAATACTGGGTTAATAGTGTTAATGTTGGACTCCATGGATATTAGGTTCCGTTTATGCTCTAGAGCTAACATGGCTGTTAAGATTATGGATTCTCTTTTGGAGACTCTTCCTACAAAGTCTAGAAAATTAAAAAGTATTCATTTTGTGACTCTGGAATGGTTACAATTCTAATTCTCAAACATAATGCATTTCTTCATTGTATTTAGAAAATAAAAAATGGGGTAGCCTGAAACTTTACGGACAACTTCTTAGTCTTGAAGATTTGAGGTTTTGTGTACTAGATAAAAAGTTAATAATCACTAGACTCAAAGTCACTAAAACCAACCATTCACATTTCACAACAGAAGTAATGGAAGTAAGGCATTAAGTGTCAGTGACCACATTGGATCATTGTTTTTTGGGATATAGAGCAATTACTTTCTAAAGTATGCTCCATCAGCAAAATAGCTTAAGTATAAATACAAATATACAAATATGTATAAGTTAATTTAGTATATATTTACATAATATATAAATCCATATTGTATTGTATTTAATATTAATATAAACTATAAATTCATATGATATATAAATTAATTTATATAATATAAATGTTATATATATATATATATATATATAGAGAGAGAGAGAGAGAGAGAGAGAGAGAGAGAGAGCAATGTACAATAAGGTCCTTCTTGTGATTTCCAACTATATATTGATGGCATATAAAAATTCAGATTTGTGTTGTATTCCTCATCTGCAAGTATTGCACCTACATTTCAGCTAGAACTTCAAACTTATCAACTGAACAGCCACAGAAATGCACTTATCTTCTTTCTCCTCCTCCTTCAGCTTTATCATGTCAACATCTACCCATAGAACCAGCAAAATTCATCCAAGCCTCTACCTTTCTCTCTCATCCCCACATTACAGTGAATTATTAAATAATTCCAACTTGACTTCATAACTGTTTTCCAAAAGATATTTCTTTGTTCTATTCCTACAACTACTTCCTGGGTTTAAACCCTCATTGTTTTTTTCTTGACAGCTCATACAACTCTTTAACTTCATTGGTTTCTCTCTGGATCCATCCTGCAAGCAGTCCTCACCATGGTTTACCTAAAATCTAAAATCCAAGTATGTCTCCTTGGTTTAAAACCCTTCAATGATTCCACATCACTTATATTACAAGTTCAAGCTCCCAGACACAGTAATAAAGAGGTGACCCTGCTTTCCTTTCAATGCCATCTGCAATAACTCCATGTCTTGCTATTTACATTCCAAAACACCTATCTTTACTTTTTTTCATAGAACATAGAGAAGGATGATTTTTGTTTTTTATTTTTTGAATTTTTTTAAGCCTATGAGGCCTTTACTCAGAATTCTTTCCTCACCTTGGCTTTTAAGATTTCAAGACTAAGCTCCTATATAACCTTCACTATAAAGCTTTCTCTCATCTCTCAACATGTAGTATGTTCCCCTTCCATGTATTCATTGGTACTTTCTACTTATATCCAGTGCAAAATATTATTATCTTGCTATTTTATTGTTTTCTTGCTTTGTCTGTCCACTTCTAGACAATGAGCTCATGAAGGCTTGCAGTGTGTGTGTGAGTGTGTGTGTGTGTAGTTCCCAAACCTAATACATTGCCGGGAACAAAGTTGAATAAAAGAATGGATGAATAAAGACATGCTTGTTCACTTTAACTTCCCTTAAGAAAGAAATTACTTCAATTCTTAGGCAGGAGTGACTGAACTAAAGTTTTGTGACCTAGCCTCGCTTCATTCTTTTCTTCCTTAATAACTTATTTTACCAATTCTCATAATTAAAACTTCCCCCTTCTTTATGTTTTTAAAGTAATTCTAGAAATTAATAATTTCAGAAGGGTCTCTATTTTCTCTAGTACAGCAGCTCTAAACATGGTTGTGCTCAATCTCCTACTGGATATGTCTGTGCAATGCAAGAACCTAAGGCTCCCTTCTCCAACATACACCTGGTGAAACTGCTTGCTTTAATGTTGTCTCTCTGCTTAGTTATGAAAAGAAAAAGAACAAAAATACACATTCTTGGCTTCTTGATCTTCCCAATATAACTTCCAACTTTAAAACAATCCCCTAAAATCTCCCATACTGAATGGAAATAATTACCTCTACATTTCTTCTAATATTACATTAATATATGAGGAGTTGAAACACAACATTGCACAGGATATAATCCTGCCTTTAAGAGGTTTATAGATTTGCAAAGAAATAAAACAAGAAACCAGGCAACTACATTTCATTCATGCAAATTGTTATAACTCTCACCACAGCTACTTTTTGGGTTGGGGTCCCAAGGACAAGGAGCTGAAGTGCAGGAGACCTGCCAGCTTCCTCCAGTAGCAGCACCCCACCATTCTAATGCTGTGTTCTACCCTGTGCCCAGTACAAGAAATGCCCACCAGTGTCCTGCCAGTGATCAACAAATGCTTTAGCTCTTCAACTACAAAGTAAAACAAGTTAGGTGTCGGTACTGCCTCAGCAAGATTGCCTATTAAGAGGGTAGTTATTGGGATAGAATTTTCGGTGATTCAAATGAGAGGCACCTTCTCCAATTCCTAATGTACCTATTTAGAAGAATGCCAGAGACCTAGTTTCTCAGTCCATATCTCAGAAACAGTTTCCCTGTGTAAGCATCACAAAAATAGTGACAACTGAGCTGTGCCTTATAAAAGAGCAAGCTAACCTTCATGAGTATGTTAACTGCATTGGCAGTTAACACAATGTTCGAGCTGGAGCTTAGAAGCCATTGATGGGGATGAAAAATTTAGTAAACATTTATTCATGTGTTTGTGTTTATTCATTTGATAGACACTTATGGAGACCACTGTGTGTTAGGAAATGTGCTAAGACATGGGGAAACAATAACGAATAAGTTGTAACCTTTACTTTCTTTCAGTGTATGAATGATTCATGGACATGAATAATGGCGTGAGGAAGGACTATGGGAATGAGGGGATGGGCTGAATAGAGGAGGGCAAAGGGGGAAAAATTGGGACATCTATAACAGAATATATGAGAATACAAAACATGCAAAAAAATGTAACCTTTACCCTCAAAGGACTTACCATTTAGAAATTCAAGTAACTTGTAATTATAATACAATAGAATGTTTCATGGGCAAAGGGACCATGGAAACCTAGGAGGGACAATTAACCCAGGCCTGAGGGCCATGGAAAGCTCCTCAGTCAAGGCAACTTCTATACTCCATCTTGAAGGAATCAGAAAAGGATTTAGGGACCCTGGCTTGCATTTGCCCTTGGTTAGTTCAGATTCCTGTTGCATAGCTCTGTGCATTCATTTTGTACTGCAGAGGCCCTGGTGACCCTCTTCTGAGATATAAGGAGAGGTGTTACAGAGGCATAGAACAGAGCTAGATGTGTTGGCTCACCAGTGTGACACAGTCTTGCTAAATATACCCCTCTTCTGCTTGAAGTGTTTGAAGAATAGATAAAAATATGCAAATGTTTCATTCATGCAAACTTACTAATGAAGATATAGTCTTCATAAAGATCATAAACTTCTTCTCTATACTTCTGAGACACAAAATCTTCATTTCACTCCTGGAAATTTGTGTCTATGTGTGTCTGATTGAATGAACCTGGAACAATAAAACTACTTATCAGTAAGTGCCCATCAATAAATGAGTGGATCAAAAAACTGTGGTACATTTATATGATGGAATACTATGCAGCAGAAAGAAAAAAAGGAGCTCCTACCTTTTGCAGCAGCTTGGATGGATCTGGAGAGCATTATGCTAAGTGGAATAAGCCAGGTGGTAAAAGACAAATATCATATGATCTCATCTTTAACTGGAACCTAATCAAGAAAACAAACAAGCAAGCAAAATACAACCAGAGACAATGAAATTAAGAACAATCTGACAGTAACCAGAGGAGAAGTGGGAAGGGATAGTAGGGGGAAAATAGGGGAAGGGTCATCAAGGAACATTGTAAAGGACACATGGACAAAGCAAAAGGGGGTTAGGATTGAGAATGGGAGGTGGGGATGCCTGGGGTGGGGGAGAGTGGTGCAGGGAAATGAAGACAACTGTACTTGAAAAACAATTTTTAAAAAGTTGCTTTTATAGGAACTCTATTTTCTAGTGGTGTGTCATCAGTGTTAGGGAACGCCATTGAATTTTGTGACTTTTAATTCCTTTGATTTTTTCTTAATTATCTTTAGTACTTTTGGGGCTTATTTCTAATTCCTAGATATAGCCGTATTAATTTGCAAAACCAGAATTTTAAAATTCATTCTTGCCTGTATATATTTTCTTTTTCTTCTTGAATATATTGTGCTAGCATTTGTATTTGGCTTTTACTATTTAATTTTTCTATGCTTTATTTAAAAAAAAACTTTACTGATTGGTTCTGGAATGAGGAGCTATTGTAATAGAGGTACTGCATATTTTCCTATAGAAGAATTTTAATGCTATTTTTATTTGATTTTTTTTTTTGTTTTTCATCACACTTTGAAAACCAGACAGGTACATTAAAAAATCCCTCATTAAACAGCTATCTTTGTTACCAGCATGAAATCTTTTTTCCATAACCTATAGAGTCAATATTTGTTGTGATAGACCCTTAAATTGTTGATACTAAACATCAATTAAATTTTTTCAAAGAGGATGCATATCAAAGTGTTTACTTGGGTTACCCCCAAGAGAATAGTACCGGCATAAGAGCAAGCTCTGTATTTCACTTTGAACATTTCAGAACTTAGATTTTCTTTTTTTGGAACAAGAAATACAATAAAGATGGAGGTTATAACTTCCAAATTTTCATTTTATGAGACCCAGGAGAATATGGTATATTTCCCAAGTCTGGAAAATTTTCTCTCACAAAAGATAATGATAAAGAACTACTACATTAACTAAGAGACCAGGTGCAACATTGGGTAAATATTAAGCTCACGTATTATTGCTGTATTTCCCCTGTGCTGCAGGTGTCAGGGGTATAGCATATGGAAGCTGCAACATCATCAGTTAAAGAATCTTAAAAATAAGTGAGCAGGTATTACACAACCATCCATTTCATCTCTCAAACATATGCCACCTGCACTGACATAACTCCATTTATGAACCAAATATGAGGACAGAGTGGCTGCCTTAAATTTCCAAAGCACATTCTGGTCTTCAAGTCTTGGAGTTATGGTCTCTTAAAAGAAGAATCATAAAAATACATGAAAATATTTGCAAGAGTATCATAAATATTGAGATAGATTTTTTTTAATCAGGTCCACTCTACATGACTGAGCCAGTCCTTGAAAATGTATATTGACATCAGGGCAACCAGCTGAGTATGAAAAATCTCATCTTTGGAAACACAGAGCCAAAGCAGGATTTTATGACACGAAATGAAATTATTGAGAATTTAACCTGAAATGGATTGAACCAGAAGGTGAGGCAGAAGCAATATGCTAAGTAGAACTGTGATTGGGTTGTTTTAGCAGTATGGGCTGTGCACACTGCTTACTGTAAACCACTCTGGTCCAGGGAATCAAAGAATAAAAGTCCTAGTAAATATGCTGCTAATTGCAGCATTAGGAAAGACACTTCACCGCTGTAATATGAAGGTGATACTTGTCTTTTTTGTGTTTTAAGGGACAGAACTTGAAAAATGCAACCAAAGATTTCTTGTAAGCACTTGAAAAAAGTCTAAGCTCTTCTGGAAGGAAAATAGCAACTTTACGTATAAATACCTCTGCTCCCCAAGCCTCTACTGGAATTGGGTTAGCCCTCTGAGTTGGCAAAAATGTAAGGAAAGATCCTAACTTTTATAACACAATGAGAACTCTGCCTCCCTCATGTCTGGTGTCTAAAGCACATGGTTTTCACATTAGCCAGTAGCATAGAATAGCTGCACCATGGGTAGTTGTTAGAGTGTTCAATCATGAATTGTCTGTGAGCCAGGACCTGCCAAGGCCTGGCCTCAGACATCTGATGTTTGAAAAAGACAGTCCAATGGACATGCCAAGTACCCTTTCTCCTAGATTCTCCAAGCTTGCCACATTTTTAGTAAAATCATCAACAAGCAATGTACTTGGCCCAAATTATCTCAGTTCTCCATAGAAATGCCTTCACTGATTGATGATACAAAGTTTTGCCCTAAGCAAAACTGAGGCTTGATATGGAAACTGTTTCATTGGTATTTCTGTTGTTTTTGTAAAGCTGTAACCAGGCAGTGTCTGCTATGCTTGCAAATACCAGTTTTTAGAAGGCCCACAGAAATTCATCTCATTTAACTTGATTCCAAGTAAAGGTTTGTTTCTGTCTGTGAATGTGTATGCTTTCTTTTGTCTGCAGTGAACATTAGGCAACTAATGAGATTATCTTTCAGATGCCAGGAAACTCAGAGCTACATATACCTCTTAAAAATTAACTCGCCTAGGTTTAAGTCACAACCTGTTTGGGGCGTTTTTTGGTAGCATTTCTTCTGTTCTAGTCATCAAATACTCATTTTTTTATATGACATTTAACTCAGAGGCTGCTTTTTATCTTTTTTAAATTTTAGAGGCATATAGCTGTGAGTATAAAAGGAACCAAAATTCATTGAACTTTTACTTTGTGCCAAATAGTTTACATATATATAACCTTAGGTGTTGTTCAGTAACACCTTCTTTTATTTTAAAGATGAAGTTCAGGTGTGTTACATAACATAATCTATGCTACAAAGATGGTAAGAGTCAGAGCAGATATTTGAACCCAGATCTTTTCTGGTTTGGTCCAAAGCACATGCTCCTATCTGTGACTCTACTGTATATCTATTAAACATTAATTTTTATTTCATTTATTTTTATTTTTTTGCACAGGTTCATCATGTAATAGAAGGGATTTGTATTATTTTTTAAGGAGAATTCATATAGCTGTTGATTATATATAGCCATTTCTCAGCACTCATTTCTTTCCACTAAAATACATCATGATGAGCACAATAATGCCAAAACAAGATTGCTGATTCATCATCTAGAGTACAAATACACATTTAATTGATTGACACTTTATTGAGCTCAAGGCAGGATTAAGCATCTTTGCCTTTGGGGTACAGAGCCAAAGCAGGAAGCCAGGTATGGGGAGACAGCACAGCTTTCCGTCGCAGGGAAGATGTGTCCCTCTACAGTCCCACAGTCCTGTCTTGTGGGCAGACTAACCCATGTTCTGTCGGTTGCCATAGCCCCTAGGATGGGTGTCCTTCCAGTCATCCCGCTGCTGAGCCTGGTGGAGTGTTTGCTCATCATCCTCGTACTCATCTTCCTTGTCTTCCTTTGGGTCTTGATCTTCCTTTTCCTGAGCTGCTCTTTTGACCTCTGATGCTGTCTTGGCTATTTCCTGATCCGGTAATGCTCCAAATTTCCGATGCTGATCATACCACTCACTCACTGTCAGAGATGCCAAACTTGGATAACCAGCTCCAAATACTTTGGCTTGGGCTACATTCCGAGCGAGAATGAAGGGTTTCACTGGAGGCTTGTCCTGAAGAGATGAGTGAGAAGTCGATGCCTCTTCGAAAGAGTCTTTGTCTCTCAGGATCTTTATCTCCTGGTCAATGCTCTCTATCTCTTCCAAGCTGATACAAACCCACTTTCGGAGGTGAAGGAGGTAATATTCACGAACATGCTCATCGTCTACTTGACCACTTTCCATAGCAGATCTCAATGCAGACAACCTATGCTCCACCTCCTTCCTCTGTTTGTATCTCTCTATTTTAGCCTGTCTTTGAGATGCCATAAGAATGAGGCTAGGATAGGCCATGGGGGAACTAGCAGTGTTATTTTCAGCTGAGTTGTTCTTGGTTTGAGGCAACTCAAACTCTGCCACATGATAGCATTGGCATTGAGTTAAGTAGTTTAAAAAGTGTTCTCGAGCACACTGCAAATGATCTAGACGTTTGCTGGGGTTAACTTGTTTCATGGTGAGTGCCCCTTGAAATGCTGGCACCATCAGGTACTTGAGGTCGGTGGAGGCAATCTCTTCCAAATCTTCATTTTTGCTGAACAAGTCGAGCTGTGATATCATTTCGGCAGCCTTCTTAAGGAGGTCTAATCCCTTCAACACCTTGCCTTGGATTATTCTGGAAGTGGTGGGTTCAGCTGCTTCTTCCACTTCTTCCAGAAGTTGCTGGACAGTTTCGAACAGGTCAGGCAGCCGAGGTAGCAGTGAATAGCTTTCTTTTTCTGTGGCTGATGCCATCTTGGGGAAAGGAATAAACATTAATTTTTATATTAAGCTTATTTTGAGCTATATATTAAGTTAATTAATTAAACAAATAACCTATTCCCCTTTGCAGTAATGTTGTACAGGTAAAATTGAAGACATGAAGGTACTTTGAAAGAATTTTGAGATGGTACACAAATGTAGTATTTTATAATTTACCACTCCATTATACTGATCATTGTAAGATTTGAATCACTATATTAAAATATAATGGTGGGATGTGAGCATGTAGTTATACATCTTTAGTGTTCCACTGTTCACTTTGTTAGTACCCAACAATAATTTTTAATCAACTGGAAAGCTGAACAGGGCTTTGATAAAAGTCCCTCAAATGTGAAATACTTTACTGAAGTTCATCAACAAATGACATTCTAAGTTAAACTTTAGTTCATAAAATTCCTATTCTGATAAAGAAATCATTCTTCTACCACACATACAACAGCTTCTTGCAAGCACTGTAAAACCATACATTTGAAAATCTTACAGTAATTCTCTGACATGCATACAGGTTTTTCCAAGATGAAGAGAGAAACCATTCCTTTTCTGTATTCTGAGGAACAGTCACAGATTTTATAAAATGATCTACTGTCTTTCAATAAAGACAAGAACAGTCTCTTCACTCTTCATCCCAGCCTGAATTCTCAGCCAATATTAAAAGTGCAACCTCATCATGCTTGATCTTATTTAATTAATGCATTTCCCTCTCTTTTCTCATTCCAGCTCTTTATCCTTCCAGAAAGTGACCTTTGCTATTTCAGTTCTTGATACTAATTATATTCTTCACTTTTTTGTTGGCCCTACTTCATCTTATAAGAAAATATTTTAAAACATACTGCATTAGAAACTGTGAATATTTTTCTTAGCATCAACTGCAAGTATCACACAATGAAAACATCACTATAATGAAAAAATTATGGCACTACTTCATTATTAGGAAGGTATACAACTCAGGATGTGCACCTCAGGCTTAGTGCTACTTAAAGTTTAACTCCTTTCGTAGAACACTTAGTAAACTGTAGACAAATATTTTCTCTATTTTATTGTTAACTTAATAAATTGCAATAATATCCTAGCTCAACCCCTGCCTATACTTTACCATCACTGGTGGTTAGGGTATTTTTATTTTACTTTTAATTGTATTTCCAGAGGTCCTAGGCCACAGACCAAATAAGATAGCATATGGTGAGAGATTTCATGGAAGCTCCTCATTCTCTATATATTGTAAATACAAATAAAATAATAATATATGACCTTTAAACCAGGGCAGTAAAGACTGTTACACTCAGTCACTGACAGTGTTAGAGAAATGGTAGAAAGAAAAGTTGTGGTTGCAATGATGAGAAACATCATTCCTTTCTGAGAACAGTATCACTCACCCAGAAGACCAACTAGGAGGGAACTGCCTACGGAGCAAGTTTTGCAAGTCAGGGAAACTTCATAGCTCCCTTAAAGCCAATGCAAACACAGAAAGAGTAGCAGAAAAATAAAGAAGCATGTAAGTATACTTGTCAAGTTCCACTGTCATGAAGCAGAGCCTTAGGCAGAGATTTGGATACAATCTGTAAGGTAGAGAAGGAAGCAGAATGGAGAAGGAGAGAGAACCAAGCAAGGACGTGGTGTCATGTGAGTATAATGTTGATCTGATACACTGGGATAGGCTAGACTTTATCACAAGAGTCAATGGGCTTTTTCTGTAAAGAGCTATATAGTCTTTCTTGCAACTACTCAACCCTGCTATTGTAGCATGTAATCAGCCATAGACAATAAAATAAATGAGCCTGACTCTGTTCCAATAAAACTTTATTTACAAAGTCAGTGGGATGGATTTTGACCAGGAACCATGGTTTGCTGACTGCTACTCTAGAGTATAAATCACACCACAGAGTAGTGTGCCCCACCCCAAGGCAAGGAATTTGGCCTTTTGTATTGTGAATCAATAAGTCATCATCTATGGAGCTGGGTGGTGCCTAGCCTCCAAGACAAGGTGGTTCTCATCAACCAGGACAGTAGTTCACAAACTTCACTGTGAATCAGAATCATGAGATACTCAACAAAACACAGATTTCTGGACCCCACCCCTAGAGTGTCTGATTCAGTTTTTCTGGAATAAAGTCAGAATTTGCATTAGTAGCAAGTCTCCAGGTGAAATTAATGCTACTTTTTGGGGACCCACTCTTTATGATCACTGAGATCAGATGATTCTCAGTAGGAGGGGTAGCTGTGAGTACTTTGCAGCCAACACTTACAACAGCTAGAGGCCTGATGAAATGGCCTGGTAAAGAGTATTTCAGCAGAGCACTAACAGTGTCCAGCATAATATTTCGACAAGTTTGCATTATGGAAAGATATACATTTTTAAAAATATTCTTCTGCCCTGGCTGGTGTAGCTCAGTGGATTGAGCGTGGGCCTGCAAAACAAAGGATTGAGGTTCAATTTCCAGCCAGGGCACATGCCTGGGTTGCAGGCCGGTTCCCAGCAGGGGACGCATGAGAAGCAACCACACATTGATATTTCTCTCCCTCTCTCCTTCCCTTTGCCTCTAAAGACAAATAAATAAAATTAAAAAAATAAAAAATAAACTATTGCTGTCTAAAAACAATATTCTTCTGAATAAGGAAATTTTTATTCATGCCATATTCTCTTTTTGATAAGTCTGTTTATTTTTTAAATATAATTGCCTAACCTATTCTGATCAAACTATTTCTTAACACTGAGTTATATAACCTTCAGAGTATCTTTACTTTTTATATTTGTCTTCTACCATGTATTTATTGATGCAGCCATTGGCATCATACTAATGATCAGCATACTAATTTTTGTTAAATTGTAATCTCCTTGAGAGCACAGACCATGTTTTCTCCTAATTTTATAACTATCAAGGGAAGAAAATTCTATCACTCCATAGCTGCTTTGAATCAATTATTTCCTAAGGGAAAATAAAAATCATAGCATATAGAAAATAAGGTTTCTTTATTTAGTTCCTCCCATAAATTCTACCTTGTTCTTTATATTTCTGCTAGCATAAAATAGATTCCCAGACAACTGACAGTGATGGCGTAAACTCTGAATCTCCTTAAATTTGTTCTTGTATGTATTATGCTCCAAGTATTAATGCCTTTCCATGAGCACTCTAATTCTGGCTCATAGATTCATTGCAAGGAGACCAAAGAAGAGAAAAAAATCTTAATTTGTACCTTATGAAGGCAGTTCTTTGAGCTGCCTACAGTTTGAGGAAAAAACATAGGTAACTGTCCTGAACTCTGTATCTATTAGGAGTGTCCAAACTTTTGGCATCTCTGGGCCACACTGGAAAAACAGTTGTCTTGGGCCACACATTAAATACATTGTGACACATAATAACAAAAAAATCTCATAATGTTTTAAGTAAATTTATGATTTTGTGTTGGGCTGCTTTCGTAGCCATCCTAGATACCATTTGACCTGAGGGCTGTGGGTTGGACACTCCTGATTAACTTATCTTTCTTAATACCCCTGAAGACAAACCAGAGAAATGTGGCTTGGGGTTGTGACTACTTAACTATATCAACCAGTTTCTAAAGTGAAATTAAGTCTATCTAAAGGGTAATGAATGATAGAGTTATTTCAACCTCAAGTGTTCAGATAATCACACACAAACACACAGTAGGCCATGGAGTACACAGCTAGTCAGGATGCTGGGTCAGTTAGCCAGAGCTAATGGCAAATTGAAGGGCTGAATAAAATGAGGAATATTATATTACATAGACCAACACAATACAAACTATTATACTATAGCAAGTCCCAGCCAAAATATTTTAGGGAGCACTAAGAGTCAAATATCAAATGAATAACATCAAGATAAGTGACAAATCATAAGCCACAGGTAAAGCCAAATGCAAATTTATATTTTAAAAAAGGGGTGAAGGAGGTAGTACTCAAGAGCTCATAAAAAGGAAGGATAGACATAGGTAATGACAAAAAGGAGAGAGAATAACTATAAGTGATCTGTTAGTTTTTATTTCTCAGAAGGTGTAGAGGCATGAATTAAAAATCAAAGGCATATTTTATAAGGCTGAACTTCAGCATACATGTCTTACAATCACACTAAGCCTCTCCTAGATATATAAGCTAGAGAAACTTACAAATATACACTAACAGATGTGACTAAGAGTGTTCGAAGCAGAGCCATTCATAAAAATAAATAACTAGAAACAACCCAAAAAGCTATTTATGGGAGAATGGATATATTGTGCTATATACACATAATAGAATATTATATATCAGGGGAAATAAGTGAACTGTAGCTACATGTAATAACATAAATGAATCTTAAAAATATGATGCTGAGTGAAGAAAATGAGCCATATAAATCCTGCTTCCACTTAAGTCATACAAAGCTGCAGGAAAATGTTGTTCCCATCCTAACAACAGCAAGAAAAACCAGATAATATACAAGATCATAACTTTTATTGAGCCCATCAGGGAGCTGAGGTCATACCACAAGAACTGAATTTCCATAAGAGGCAAGCCCCTCCAGGGAAGGACAAGGCATGGAAATTATTTTCCCTTTGCCAAAATACAAGAAAAATAGGGAGCCACTCCAGAAGAATGTAAGTGTTAATAATCAGCTAAAGTTTTAACAAATTCCTAAAGGCCAAATGTGGGCTAGTATGTACATTTAGAACAACTAGGAGCCCAGACACAGGGCAGTTCATAATCACACACCAGCTCTTCTCCATTGGGCTCCAATCATGCTCTCATGAAAGATTAGGGACAAAACAGGAGATGAGAGAGATCTTCCTTCAGTGCAGCAGGTATTCAGAAGGTGAATAGCTTCTGTTTAAATTTAGGTACAAAACAAGATACACTTTTGTAGACCATCTCTCACAAAAAGCAAAAACCTTAAGCCACTCGGGGAAGGACAGAAACCCTCTATTATCTAGGTTCACAAGAGAAGAGATAGAAACATAATCCATCTACTGCTGAAGAAAGACTATGACACTCCCCTTCCCTCCACTACAAACTTTCTTGGGTAAGGGCAGACACAAACTTTTCTTCCCCAGGGCAGAGAAAGGAAAATCTTTATGTCCCAGCATGCTGCACCAATGCAAAGCAGAAGTCTGCTACCCTAGGGAAGGGTCAAGAAATGCTTCTGCCCAGTACCTGCCACAGATACGAGGTAGAGTTTGCTGGATACAAGTGGAATTGGCAGGAACACTGAAAATGCCATATAAACAAGGCCCAGTTGCACAGGCGCTGGCTAAAGATAAGTCTGATCCGTAAGAATGAAAATATCTCCTGGTCCCTCAACAAACCTAGCAGTAAGTGACAAGCAATAATAGTCCCTCCCCAAGGAAGGGGAAAGAGTGCAGAGACCCTTGCAATATAGACATACTTGGAGTCCTGAATACTGAGAGGACAGAAGGAGCACAAAAAATAAACCGAGTACTCCAGACCCCACAGAAAAATCAAGGTAATAGTTGTTCATTCATGGAGGAACTTAAAGCCTGTGATATACTAAGAGTATCTATAGCAATGACAAAACAGAAACTCAATTGAACCGGTGACTAGATTGAGTCAACCCCCCACACTAACACTCTGAGTGAAGAGAAATGTCCATTCCCAAACATAAATACTATTTACTCCATTCTCTACTGTCTATGAATAATGCCCTATATTCAATAAAAAAAGTATGAGACAGACAAGAAGCTAGAAAAAAATTATCATCAAGGGATAAAGCAATAATTACAATCAGACTCAGAGACAACTCAGTTGTTAGAACTATCAGAGACTTTAAAATAATTATAAGTAATGTAGTAAAGGATCTAATGGAAAAGTTTTATGACATACATAAAAAGATGAGACATTTTAGCAGACAGATGGAAACTATTGAAAATGTCAAATAGAAAAGCTATAAATAATAACTTGATATCAGAGATAATTCTTTCAACAGTCATATCATAGACTGCATATAGCTGAGGGAAGAATTTGTGACCTTTTGGATAATTCAATGGAAATTATCCAAACTTAAGAGCAAAGGTGAAAGAGAGAGAGAGAGAGGAAAAAACAAACAAAGGAGAGAGACAGAGAGAAGACACACAGATAGAGAATGAACAGACCAGAGTACCCAAGAGCTGTGGAAAAATATCAAATGTAAGTCAATATCTAACATAAGTCATTGGAGTTCAGAAAAGAACAGATTTCCTGTCAGAAGGTTTGTGAGTTAGAAGGCAATGAAACATCATAATTAATATACTCAAAGAAAATATACTGTCAACCCAGAATTCTATATTTAGCAAAGTTATATATCAAAAAGGAAGGGAAAACAAAGACTTTTCTCAGACTGCCAGTCAAGATGGTGGTGTAGGCAGACATGGCTCACCTTTTCACACCCCCACATCAGAATTACAACTAAAATATAGAACAACCATCACCCAGAACTAACTGATATCAAGTTGAATGGAAGTCTGACAACTATGGAATTAGAGAAACCACATCCATCTAGACTCGTAGGAGGGGCACAAACATGAAACAGGTTGTTCCCATATCCACGTGTGGTAGATAAGATTTGGGAGGGATATCTTGGGAGCCAGGAGTCCCAGCCCCACACCAGGCCCCCCAACCCAGGTTTCCAGTGCCAGGAAGATAAGTCTCCATACTTCTGGCTGCAAAAAACAGTGGGGATTCAGTCTGTGGAAGAAACTTCTGGAGCCCCAAGCACTTCCTCTTAAATAAAGCACACACAGACTGATCTACTCAGACTCACTCTGTCTAGGCTCTGGTGATGAGGTGGCAGCTCAATAGGCACCAGGGCTGTGCAGAGGGAGGCTGAGGTGTCTGGTATCAAGGCAAGCAGAGGGCATTATTCCTTTTCTGAGACCTCCCCCAGCAGAGCCAGCAACCTCTTGCTTTACCTAAAATTTCATCAACCTGTCTAACACTGTTTGACTCTCCTGGGAGATCCCCAGAGACTCCACCCCACCCAACTTAAGGGCCCACTCAAGCTGCTTTTCCATGTGAATGGCTGATCTATCCTCTCAAACAAGCAGCAGCTGGCCTCAGTGAGCCCCAGGCCAGGAACTAGCAGCCTAGATTCACAATGAGGCTTCTCCTTTGACTCTCCAAGCCCAGCACAAGTATCTGCCATCTCTGATTGATTTATAACTCAAGAGGGGTGGCCCTGGGCAAAACACAGGTGAGGGCTGATTTTGGCCTGTACCACCTAGGAAACCCCAGGGGTCAGCGCTCCCAGTGGACAGCTACAGACTACATCGAGCACCACCACTCTGTCCCTGCATAGTTGATCCTCCATGGAGGGTGGAGGTTTGTGGTCAATGGTCACAGCCAGTCCTTGCAGCTGACTGGCCTGGGTAAATCCCTCCCATTCATCTGCCAACAGCAACCAAGGCTCAATTACGAGAGGAGCTTGCACTCAACCCACATGAAGGGCACACCTCAAATACCCAGTTTGGGTATTTGAAGGAAGGAAGGCTGTGTCTCTGGACCCTACAGGACACCTACTACGTTAGGCCACACTACCAAGACATGGAGTCAAAGCAGCTCTACCTAATATATAGAAACAAACACAGGGAGGCTGCCAAAACAAGGAGACAAAGAAACATGGCCCAAATGAAAAAACAGATCAAACCTCCAGACAAAGAGCTAAACAAAATGGAGATAAACAATCAGATGAAGAGTTCAAAACACTGTTTATGAGGATGCTGAAGGAATTTAGCGAGGACCTTAGCAGCATAAAAAAGACCTAGTCAGAAAGGAAGGATACACTAATTGAAATAAAGAACAGGGAAATAACAGTAGAGTGGATGAAGCTGAGAATCAAATCAATGATTTGGAACATAAGGAAGCAAAAAACAACCAATCAGAACAATAAGAAGAAATGAGAATCCAAAAAAATAAAGATAGTGTAAGCAGCCCATGGGACTACTTTAAGCAACCCAACATTCGCTTCATAAGGGTGCCAGAAGGAGAAGAGAAAGAACAAGAAATTGGAAATCAATCTGAAAAAGTAATGAAAGAAAACTTCCTGATTTGGTGAAGGAAATAGACATGCAAGTCCAGGAAACACAGAGAGTCCCAAACAAAGAGGCCCACACCAAGACACATAATAATTAAAATGCCAAAGCTTAAAGATGAAGAGTTGGAAGGGTGTGTATGTAAGAATAGGTGAGGGGATTAAGAAGTATAAATAGGAGCAGATTATCGCGAACTCAAATGTAAGCACTCCGTCGTCTTCACCCCGTTCTCTGAGGACGTCCAGGGCAGGAGAGGTGGAACCGCTCATACAGCAGGGATCTTGGTGTTGGATGGAAAGTAAAAGAAATCTCTCCTGAGACTTTATGCTCACACACTGGCCCTCTGCTGGACTGCAGCTACTGAGCTGAAACTCTCACGCTGAGAATTTATTTTTTATTCTTGGAATTTGGGAGAAGATGGCGACGTGGTAGGAGGGAGCACACGCCGCCTCCCGTTTCAAAAGACAGAAAAACCTAACCATACTAAAGAGGACATTGCAGCTTACATGAAAATGAGAAATCAAAATTGCAGCGGACACGGAAAGACCAGACGGTAAGGAGACTACTGCAGGATTATAACAACCCAGTGATCTGCGTGAGGAGCAGGG
>CM052543.1:55549648-55665356 GCA_028533065.1 Trachops cirrhosus
AATGGAAGGGAGGTTGGGAGGGATGGGTGAGTGGGCTGGAATGGGAGTAAAAGATTGAAACTGTACTGAATAATCTAAAATAAAAATTAAAAAAAAAAAAAAAAAAAGAAGTATAAATAGGTAATTACAAAATAGTCTTGGGAATGTAAAGTACAGTATAGGAAAGGGAGTAGCCAAAGAATTTACACTCAAGACCCGTGTTCATGAACAAGGGTGGGGGGATTGCCTGAAGGAGTTGGGGGTGCTGGGCAGAGGAGGGTAAATCAGGACAACTGTAATAGCATAATCATAAAATATAATTTTTAAAGAATACTCTTTTCAGACAAAAAAAAGCTGAGACAACATAATGCCAGCAGATCTGGACGGCAATAAATTTTAAACTAAGTTCTTGGGCAGAGGAAGATGGTATCAAATGCAAATTGGATCTGCATAGAGAAAGGTAAAGATCAGAAATGGTAAAAATTAGAATAAATATAAAGTTTTAAATTATTTTTTCTTATTAACTTTTAAAAAGCACATATGGTAACAATGTATTATTGGGTTTATAACATATGAGAAGTAAAATGTATGACACAATGGTAAAAAAGTGGGAGGGAAGAAATGAAAGTTTTCTGTGTAAAGTTCATATACTCCATGTGCAGTGATATAATATAATGTGAAGACAGACTACAAAGATTTAAAGACATACTGTAAACATCTGAGCAATCACCAAAAAAATTATAAAGGAGCTTTACTAAAAAAACAAGTGGAGGTGAAATAGAATATAAAAATATTCAATTAATCAAACAACAACAAAAAGGTCAGGAAAAGCCAAAAAAAAAAAGGGCACAAAAACAGATCAGAGAAATACAAGGTAAGAAGCTATACTTAAACTGAACCATACATATAATTACATAAAATGTAAATTGTCTGAATTATTTAATTTAAATAATGATAATTCACAGAAACTGAACTACAACATGATAGCATTTTTACAAGCCTCAATAAATGAGTAAAACTAAACAATATCCTTTCTAGAATGTGGGTCCACATATTTATATAACATTTAAATTTTGAATGATAAAATTCACAATACAGATAATTTCTGGAAAGAGAGAGAGAGCACAGGATCACAGCTTCAGTAATTTGGTGAAATTCTGGTTCTTGAGTTGGTTGTTGAGTGTATACTGCATTTCTATGCTTTTATATTCCCAAATATATTGCTTATATTTTGTGATATGTGTTAAATAAAATACTTCAAAAAGAAAATTGTAAATAACTAAATACAGAAAATTATCTCAAAGTAAGCTAGACTGATTTTGAAAAAGGTAGAAAGGGCTTCTAAGTATGCTAAAGTGAGAGATTCCATAAAAATTTATTTCAACAAAAATTTCTTGAATATATATTCTACATGCAAGACGCTGAGCTATCAGCGGATATAAAATCATGAATAAGCCACCATTCCCAACGTGAATAGCTGGAGGATCCTTCAACATAGTGGAGGACTCACTGTCAAATCTCTATCTGAAAATAATATGGTGTTTGCATGTGTTTTAAAAGAACACAATGGCGGGGCACAAAGAGAGAGCCAGTGGAGACAGAGATGAAACAATATTGCCATGTGTTGATAGCTTTTGAAGTTCTGATGGGTACAAGGTGTTCATTATACTATTTTTCACATCTACAGATATTTGAAATTTCTCCCAATGAAAAGTAGATTTGCTTTGTTTTATTTTATTTCTTTTTACAAAAACTATCTCATTCACTACTTTTAAATCAAATAATAAGATGAGGAATTGATTAACTTTTGGTCACCAGTAAAAAACTAGGTGATAGTTTCACGATTCCAAAGTTTTTGACAGGCTAGAACAATGAGCTAAATAAAAAAGAAAGAAAGAAAAAATACAATTAATAAAGATGCAAGAAAAAGAAATAAAAGGCATACACATTGGAAAGGAAGACATAACTATCTCTACTTGCAAATGACATGGTTTGTCTATACAGATATTCTCTCAAAGAAGCTTCAGAAAAGCTACTGAAACTAATTAGTGAGTATCAAGGTTGAAGGGTACAATGTCAGTATAAAATTTAGCATTTCTATATACTCGTAGTGAAGTCACAATTCAATTTTTGAAGTACTATTTTCAATAGCACCCAAAAAAGAAGTATCTATGTAAAATCTTACAAAATGAATGAGTGCAAGATCAGTATGCTAAAAACTATAAAACACTGATGAAAGAAATCAAAAGGATCTAAATTAATGGAGCAATCTAACAGGTCACAAACTGGAAGGTTCAAAACTGTTAATCTGTCAATTATCCACAAACTGATATACAGAATCAACATAATCCCAATCAAAATCCCAGCAAAACTTTTTTTAGAAATTAATAAATTCATTCTAAAATTCATATAAATAGGCAAATAGAATAGTCCAAACTTTTTGAAAAAAGAGAAGTTGGAAGTTTCACATTACTTGATTTCCAAACTTACTATAAACCTGCAGTCTCTTTTTTAAAATTATTTTATTGTTGCTCAATTACAGTTGTCTGCATTTACCCTCACCACTCCCCCGGCCATCCAGCCCTCCCTCCTTTGCTTCTACCCCCTGCCTTGGTTTTGTCCCTGTGTCCTTTATAGTTGTTCCTGAAAACCCTTCCCCTCTTACCCCCCATTATCCCTTCCCACCTCCCTTCTGGTTACGGTCGGATTGTTCTTAACTTCAATGTCTCTGTATAAACCTGCAGTCTCATGTGGGAGAGAGGATAGACATATAAGTAATAGAACAGAATAGAGACTCTTCAAATAGATGTATCCATATAATACCAATTTTTTATAAAGGTGCTAAATCAGTCCAATAGAGAAAGGGAAGTCTTTTCAAAAAATGGTGCCGACACAATTGGGTAGAAATAGGTAAACATATTTTTAAATGAACCCTCTATCCATACCTCTCACTCTGTACAAAAATAAACTGAATCTCAATCATAGACCTAAATGTAAAACCTAAAACTATACATCTAAAAGATAAAAGAAAATCATTGTATTGAGTTAAACAATGATTTCTTATATACAACAGCCAAAGCACAGTCCATTAAAGAAAACAGTTGAAAAATCAGACTTCATTAAAATTAAGAACATCCACTCTTCAAAGAACACAGTCCAAGTGTCAGATAGGTTGTAGAGAAAAAGGAACTCTCATGCGTTGCTGGTGGGAATGTAAACTGGTGCAGCCACCATGAAAGACAATATGGGGATCCCTCAGACAATTAGGAACAGAGTTACCATATGACCCAGCAATCCCTTTTCTATGTATCTACTCAAAAATTTTAAAAACATTTATTCATAAAGATATATATACTCCTATGTTTATTGCAGCATTATTCATTGTGGCCCAGATATGGAAACAAGCGAAGTGTGCTTTGACAGATGACTGGAGAAAGACGATGGGATACATACATACAATATACTACTACTCAGCCGTTAAGAAAAGATGAAATACTGCCACTTGTAACAACATGGATGGATCTTGAGAATATTATGCTTAGGAAAATAAATCAGACAGAAAAGTAAAATACCTATAATTTCATTCATTTGTGGGATATTAAACAAAGCAACAAATGAACAAACAAGACAAATATCATAGACACAGACAACAATATGGTGGCTACCAGAGGAAAAAAAGAGGTGGAAAGTAGTATAAGGGAGGTCAAGTATGTGTGACAGATGGAGAAGTGACTTTAGGAAGTGAACACACAGTGCAATGTACAGATGATGTGTTATAGAATTGTACACTTGAAACTTACATAATTTTATTAATGTCACCCCAATAAATTTAATGAAAAATTGTTTAATAAAAGACAATGTCAAGAGGCTGACAACACAAGTCAAAGACTGGGAGAAAGTATTTGCAAATCACATTTCTAAACACAGCACAAGTGTCTCTCAGCTGGGGAATGGACAAACCTGACTGCAGCATTTCTTCACAATAGAATACTACACAGCAGTGAAAAGGAACAAACACTTGATACATGCAACAATGTAACTGAGTCTCCAGTGCATTGTACTGAATGGAAGAAACCATTGTCAAAAGCCTACATACTGTATGATTTCATTGAAATGACATTCTTACAAAGGCAAACCTATATGAATAGAAAACACATCAGTGGTTGCCAGACTTGGGAACAGGAGACTGGGTGACTACAGAACTATACTAGGGAAAAATTTTGAGCAATGAGACTGTGAACATGATTGTAGAAGTGTTTACATACTATATAAATTTGTCAAAACTAGCAGAACTACACAATAAGTAAATTTCACTCCATGCAAATTATACCCCAATTTTTTATATGAAAAAACCCCTCCCAAGATATAATTGTAGTAACTTTAAAATATTTTGTTTTACAAAACACCTAAATACAAAATGATGAAGAATATATAGTTTCATATGTATCCATGCAGAAAAAGTATAAAAAACAATTATGAATTCAATATGAGTAAACTCCTTGGCATTGTTGCCCCAAAAGTCAATTTACTTATTGTACAGAGAATTCAAAATAAAGCAGGGAGTAATGCCCTGTTATTCTGTACCATGGAGGTCATACACAGGGCAGTTTCAGACCTGAGGCAAGGGGGTAGGAGGACTATGAACTATGTACCAGTATTTACAAATGAAAGAGCCTTTTCCCAGCCAGTGTGAATTCACCACCACGGAGTTTGTTCAAGCAGAGAATATGGAGATCAATTTTGAAGTGACTTAATAAGTCAGAGCTTTAAGAATTCCTTCCTTTCTTCCCCCAAAACATCAATAAAGCAACTATCTGGGCCACAAACTGTAAAAACACAGGAATGTTATAGTGAACAGATAGATGTGTTTCCAGCCTAGTGATGATATGGTTAAAGTTATAAAACTAAGCACTCTTTTTCTCCAAACTACAAAACTTGTAGTTGAGAAATAGGAATGCAAAGAGAAATACTCCCTGATTTATTTTAATTATGTTTAGGAAACTCTCAGACAGTCATGAACTGTCATGAGGAGTCAGCCAAATTCTAATTGACTGCCTATGACTAGAATTCAGGTCTGATCTGTTTGGCTTTGCTTTTGTAGCTTAGGTACTATATCTGGACTTCCTCAGCATGGTGGCTTGTTACCTTACCTTAAGCCTTTCTCCAATTAGTATCTGAAATGATTTCAGTACAAAGAGCAGAGACTAGCAGCTCATCACATACCTCTGTTTTTACTGAGCCTCATAGGCACTTAATGGTTTACAGAACACAAAATCGATGGCCTTGACCTATAGCTTTGACACTCAGTGTAGATTATTCCAATCTATGACACATTTGTCATATTGTCTATTGATATATTTTATATATCAAACCACGACATGCTTTTTTGTATATGTGAATGCTCTCTTTAAGTAATTTCTTAATCACTTGCAATTCATTCCCTCATTTACCAATTAATCACCTGCATATACCAACTGTTTACTGTTAGTGTCACTCAACCTGCCAGGTGTTAGAGGCACAAAAATGATTATTTATAATTATTTCCCTATAATTTAATTTCATTGCGCCTTTATTTTTCTTTTTTATTGTATTTTTTTCATTACCATTCATCCTCCTTATACCTTCCTCCCCTCATTTCATTGTGCTTTTAGATCTCTGACATAGGAAAAACAGATTGTTGATTTCTCAAGCCACTAGCTTTTGTTAGTGTAGCGCGCACACACACACAGTTGAAATTCCTTGATCCTCATATTTTCTTGTCAAAAATATACTTTGATTTAAAATAACCTCCCATCATGAAGGTTTCTCTCATTCTTTTAGCCCAGAATGAACTCCCCCTCTTGTATTTGCTAAACACATTTTATCATTTGTCTTTCACTTGTAATACTTTATAATATTGTATCTCTTAACGTACATCTATGTACCTTTTGAAGATATTTCATTATCAAGATAATATAGCCATATAATATTAAGTGGGTAATAATGATAAAATGTATCATACAAAAGAAGTAATATGGAAAGCAACAGCATCCGTCCCTCACTATCTTGCTAGGCATCCCCTCAAACTGCCCTAAAGGTAACGGCTTTTGAAAATGCGTAGATACTAGCTTGTCTAGATATTAGCTGTTTTACTTCTGGAGAAATAAACTTAAGGTATTATATTTTGATTCCTGCTTTGAAAGAATACATTTCAACTTATTTTATATTGTGTTCTGTATTCTTAATCCCCACTCATTTTTTACTTTCAATTTTTACTAATCCTGTTTCATCAGCCGTGGAGAGTGCACCTGGACTCCCAGTTATGCACAATGAAGACATTACTGCTCTTACCTTTAACTCCACCTCTCCTCCCTCTCAAGGAGAAGGCTTCTACTATCAAGATCAAATTGGTCCAATATTGTTAATTAATGCAATGGCTTTATTTCCTTCACATTTGGACCATGACCTCTCATAAAACTTTAATTTTCCAGAAGTTTCTCATTGCCTTTATTTTCTTCTTGACATAATAATGTTGCTTCTCTAATATTGTCAGTTTTCCTCTGATTATTCTTTCTATTCCTTACAATCCACTTCATTTTATTTTATCATGAACAGTGTCTTTGTAGAGGCTTCTGTCTTTTGCAATTTAAAACAGTAATGTTCTTAGACCTCTGCACAAATTGTCATTACAGGATACATTTTAATCATACTCTTTAGTCCCATAGTTTTAAGATGTTTTAATATTTTTTCTTAGTTTTCACCAAAATTTCACTAGAGGTGCATTATTAGAAAGGTATCATAAATCTGCAGTAAGAAGGGTATAACCCTGAATATATGAAATGTTTTTATTTTGTTCTCAAAAATAACTTGGCTTGGAATGGAATTCTAGATTCAAAATAGTTTTCCATCAGAATATTTAAGCCATCATTCTGTTGTCATCCACCAGCAAGTGCTGTTGAAGGGGATTTCCACTAATTTGGCTCTCATTCCTTGTCTCTGTTGTTTTCTTTTCCTCTCCAGTAGCTTTAGAGTACTCCTTTTTCTTTGATATTTTGAAATTTCATGATGATCTACCTCATTTCATCCATCAGGGTCCCCATAAGCATAGATGGCTGTCTATTTGTAAACTCAGGAGTTTTCCAGGCAAAATCTTTAAACTGGCCCCCCTATCTAAAGGGCAAAGGGAGACTGAAGACTCAGGCCACTCTAGATTGGTAGGCTGTGGGTTTAATAAGCAAGAGAACTTATACACAAGGCTTGTCTTGGGACGCAGCAAGATGAGTTGCTCTCTGCACCTGCCTACCATAAACTTAAGTTTATATTATATAGAGGCCTTAACTGGGTTCAGTCATGTATATTGTCTAGAGACTCTCAACAAGACATCACTTTGTCAAAACTGTGCCCTTGAAAATGTCTTTGGCTGTGGCAGCATGGGAAAAATGTATATTCCAAGAAAGGTTTGTGGGGGGAAAGTAAGGAGCCCCTAGTTGCCCAGGTCTACTATCTCATGGGTCAGTGGGTCAGAAGACCTCTAGATGACATTCAAATTAACAAAAGTGTTGAGGAGGATTTAATATGGAATATAATTACAAAGGTGTTGGGAGGTGTAAAGGAACCACAAGTGATAATGCCATAAATCAGGATTAGGATTTGTGGAGCTATTACCACCCCTAAACCCTAAGGGACAGGTAAAAAGAGGATCACCAGAGTCATACCCAGAAAACTATTTGGGGAGGAGCTGTAACTTGTGTTTGAGAAGCACAATCAGCCAGAAGAGACTGCACAAAGAAGGATCCAGGAGAGTAAATACCCTGAGCCCACCTCTCTGGCTTCCTCCCACCTCTAACTAGGACTCCCATTGGCCAAATCCACCCAAAGGCTCAGGAGACTGGGACCAGTGGACATCATCCATCCTATCAGAATGTGGTAAATGATGGAAATTGAATGTAGAGAGACAAAGAGAAGGTAGTGACTAGTTTTGCACTGATAGCCACACTGACACAATGTACACTATACAGAAAGAAAGAAAAAAAACCAACCCAGGAGATTTTGTTAAATTTTTTAATTAAGGTGAAGAATGAATGCATATTGCATTTATTGACTTAAAATGCACAGAACATTAAAACACTTAGCTCTTGAATAAAGAGGTAATAAACAGATAGTAATGGCCAACAAATTTTTGAATTTATGCTTAATTTGAAATACACTGGAGTTTTTTTAAAGTTACTATTGGGATTCTATGTTACAATTTAAAGTAACATGATGCATGAATAACTTTTATTGTTACTTTATATTGTTGTTTAAAGTCTTGAGTTTTTTAATGTCAAGAGATGTTTAAACAGCAATCAAGTTCTTTCTGTCAGAGAGAGTCAACCATGTAAATTCCCACACTCCTTAGAGTTAGGGAGACCAACTCCAACCCAAAGATGGTATTCTAACTCCACCACCCACCAGCTAATTGAATTTAGGCACATTACTTCTGAACTTCACATCACTCGCCTACAAAATAACACATTGGATTTTTATAATTGAGATAATCCTGAAAATACCTTACTATCAAGAAGACCTATTCTCACACATTTATGGTCTATTAGAGGACAATTAAATAGGGAATTATTTAAACTAAAATAAATGCATAGAAAGTGTTAGACTGGGGAATGTCAAGGATCTATGTGGCAGAAGGTAAGAAAACCTTATTTTGATAGAGGGCAGGTATAACAGTGAATATGTCAAGTGGAATAGGCCAAGGAAAGTGTGTTGAAACATAATGTGCCTGGCATGTGATTAGTCTCAAAAAATGTTAGCAAATATTAGTCAGTCAATACAGTGTCAGGTACAAATGTAATCAGTAGATTGACTAAATGAGACTCGCAGGGGCAATAAAGGAGTCCCCGAACTCAAAATGGGCATTCAAACCCATTCTGTGGGGTTTGTTCTTCCCCTGCTATTCAATAAAATCTCAGGCAGTTTCAATAATGTGCCCACTCCCTTTAAGATCATGGGTACATACTAAATACATTCATACCTACAAATATACCTACATACCTATATACCTGTACTGGTTACTATCAGTCCAAAAAATAGTCTTGTTTCAGTAACTGACATGTCTATTGCAGTAAACATTATTCAAAATTAAAGCCTCTCTTCTCCTCCGCCAGGAGAATGGGTGTTGGTTTGCAACCTTGGGAGTTGCTGACATGATTTTCAAACTGGCCCTTGCATGGATGGCTAAGGAGAAACATAAAAGGAGACAGACCAGACCACATAGGTAGATGACAGGTTTAGTTAACAAAGGAACTTAAATGAGACTTTTTTGGTGTGGCCTGTCTTCTGTGGCTGCAAAGGGAATAATCACTGCATCTTCCCATAAGAATCTTGAGTATACCACGTCTGTCCAGAAAAAGTCCAGCCATTGTTAATATAACGAGAACAGTTTGCATGATATTGGTGTAACCTGGAAGCCAAGGAGAGTACACTGGAATGAGCATGTGTGAACAATGATGACTTCACTGTGCTAGGCAGTGGAGGTGGTAGATGCAATTGAGTGAGCATGTACAGTGTGGCTATCACATTCAAAATGACTGAGCCAATAGAGCCAACAAATCTGCATCAAATTTTGTGTTAAGCCTGAACATTCCTCCATAGAAACTATTTGGATGATTCAGCAGGCCACAGCTATGGGCAACTGGTGATTAGCAGCTTTATCACAACAATGGGCCGGCCCGGTCATGCATCATCACATCTAGTGCAGAGTTTTTTTGTGAAACATCAAATCACCCAGGTGACTCAGCCCCTCTATAGCCCACATTTGGTGCCCTGCAACTTCTTCCTTTTCCCAAAACTAAAATCACCTTTGAAAGAGAAGAGATTTCAGACCATCGATGAGATTCAGGAAAATATGACAGGGCAGCTGATGGCAATTGGGAGAATTGTGTGAGGTCTCAAGGTACCTACTTTGAAGGGGACTGAGGTGTCACTATTCCATGTTCAATGCTTCTTGTATCTTTTTCAATAAATACCTCTGTTTTTCTTAGTACATGGCTGGATACTTTCTGGACAAACCTATTGTACAGAGGCCAGTCACATATGCCACCTGTATAGTCTTAGCCACCCCTTACTCTCCCAGGCTGTGTCCTCGAAAATGGGAATGGTGGCCGGAATGTACTTTCAGGGACAAGGGTGGGAGTGAGGAGCTTCTGATTGCCCAAGTACAGCTCTCAGGTCACTTGGCTGTCACATATTTTCAATAACCTCTTCCAACAATGGTTTAGTTATTTCCTACTTTCCCACCTCATTTCTACCAGCCCTGGTCTGCACAGGCTCTTCCAGGATAGAAGCCAAGAGAGAGATAAGAGGTAAGGGACAGAAAAAGTGATACTTACCTGATATTAGTATTCTGCCCTTGGTTTCCTTTGGATTTGCTGCAGGCTTAAATGTCAGTAAAAGGTGTCTACCACTAATCTTATGCCAACAGGAGTCCCCAGTCTGGGGTTCAGTAAAAGGAGAAACTTTATTCAGGTAAAAAGTTTGCAAACCAGAGAAATACAGCCTCCTGAAGAAAACTGAAAGTGCTCCCATGGAGACAAAGGGCAAGCCCCTTTTTATAGAGGAAGTTCCTGCCCTAGACTCTGATTGGTCCATTTTTATGTAAATGAGGAATCCAAATTTATAAGGTCTGATTGGTCCATTTAGCACTGTCCTGATTGGTCAGAATCATACATTCTGATTGGTTGTAATGGAGTCACTCTAATTGGTCAGTAAAGATGCAAATGAGGATACAGCTATACAGTTCTGATTGGAAGGGGAAGGTCTCAGCTCATTGGTCAAAAGATGATCCAGAAACTCCTTTATAAGGGTTGACTCAGATTGCAGGAAAACATCAGCAGACTGGCAGCCCAGTCTGTAGCTTTTTCTGTGAGAGGCCTCTGTCAGCAATGACTGCTACATTCTAGTTATAAATTTTTGCCCGGTTAACCATTAGGAGTCCTTCTTGGTAGATATATCCCTTCTCAAGATCCACAAAAACTAAGTCTCTTTGGGACTGACAGAAGTTTAGACTCTTTCTAGGGCTCTTCATGGCATCGTCATTAGGATTTTTCACCTGAATTCCCATAACAGAAGCAATGTCTCATCTGTCTGGTCCCTTAAAATCCCCACATTTCAGTGACCTACTCCACACAAACTCTCCCTTGTGAGGATCCATCACTCCTCCTTATTAGAGAAAGCTATTTTTAAAACATCTCTGGACAGATTTTGTCTCTTACTGTCTCACTCTCTGCTTGTCAGGCAAACCTTACCCATCATTTGCTCCCACAGAGTCTGGGAGTTCAGGACTCCCTAAGACTACCACCTCACCTCACTCTGCTGTAGACACATCTAACCAGCCATAGCCTCATAAATTTGGGCCTTTCTAGGCTTGACCTAGGGCTACAGAAAACAGAAGTCAATCTCTTAGAGTGGTTTCCTTGAAGCAACTCTCGCTCAATTTGGGGTGAGTGTGAATAGAGTAAGGGGTAAATAGGAGAAAATGCCTTCGAACTACAACAACTTTTCCACATGCAATTTCTAATTAACACTTTATAATTCTTTTTATGATGGTGTTGATTGACAGGTTACAAAGCTGGAGTTTGAACACTGTTTTGCAAATCCTGCATAGATGGCTTGGTACCACCCCACTCCATTATGGCAGAGCATTTGCACCTGCTGATTTGGGGCCCCCTGTGACCCACAGTGGAGACTAAATAAATGATTGTCTAGCAGCAGTTTGTGTGGGAGAAATTCCCAATAAAAGATAAGCAGACACTATGAAATAAAGTGAAAAAGAGATAAAAATCCATGAAAGCACATAAAATAAGGATTTCAACAAATCCTTATTGGGGAATACTTGAGATAAACAACAGAATGATAACACTGACCTTATTAAATAAAATAATAACAGTTACTAGTTATTAATGGTTTATTCTATGCCAAGCACAGTGCAAAACACTTTACAGATCGGATCTCTTTTAATCCTCAAGCAACTCTATATATTAAGTTCCTATAATGCACACAAGGAAAGGAAGGCTAAGAGAGGCCTAGCAACTTTTCCAAAGACACATCTCTGTGGCATTCTGTGTAGTTTGCTGAATGCATATATGTTTAAATGTATATTTTAGATCTACTCCTGAAATATCCCATAGAGAATACTTCAAGATACTGTTACAAAAATGACTGAATTCGGGGGACACTGATGACACCCACGACAACGGTTCTGGAGCCTAGAATGCACAAGTCAGGTTAGAAGCATCAGTAACCAGAGAGTAACTAAATCAGGTCTATTCATTTTTGTGGTGTCACATTGCAAAAGGACTTTTATTTTTAGAAAAGAAACTGAAAGTCTCTTTGCAACTTATTCCGAGGCTTCATGATTCAGATCATCTAAGATATAACTTCAATATAAGCTAAATCATTTGTAACCAGTTTTTCCCCCATTTATGACATTATTTAACCCACAGTCTCGTACATGGTTTAAGCAAAAGCCACTTTTAATTAGTAGGGGAAAATCACATACATGAAACTTATAAGCTTCCAATTATTTTATGGGAATGACTAGCTAGTCTTTGCAGAATTTCATAATGTGGTATATTTCCATTGGTTCTTTGTGATTTGAAAGAAACTCTTTTAAATTTTCCTTCTTTCTTCTCTGTAGTAGTTACCAAGGCTCTTTTGTTTCTTGTGTATCTTGTTGCCCATGAGATCTATTCTTTAATTTGCTCTCTGAGGCTTTAAATTTACTTTTTATGTTAGTCATCAGAAAAGAAAGTAGAGAGAATAACCTTATCTTACCATACTTTGAAGTACTATGTTTAAAAAAAGAGAAAAAAACCCACCCTGAACCCGTGACCATTCACTGCCAAGTACCCACCAACCCCTGAAGCCTGCTCCTCCTCTCCTATTCTCTCTGTATTACGAATGCCTCCATTCACCCTGTTGCTCAAACCCCTCCATCTAATTGCCTCCACATCAGGTCAATTCTAACACCAAGGGCATTTCAGATATCTCCACTTAACTCTATCATCACAGAAGCCACACTGGTCCAACCCACCAGCATCTTCTCGAGCTTCAAAGTCATCTATTCACTTTTGTCTCCATCCCAACCCACTCTCCAAATAAAAGCCACAGAGAGCTATTAAAAATGTAAACTGCATTCCACTGCCCCCTATTTAAAACCTTCAAAGGCTTCCCTTACACTCAGAATAAAATCTAATCTTTTTAAAAGCCCTACAAAACCTATATAGTCTTGCCTCTGCTAATCCCTCCAAGCATATGCTGACCTTTCCACCCAGCTTTTATCCCAATTTGTAAGTATTTATATGTTTAGTATGTTTCTCTTCCCCACTAGAGTGTCAGCTATGTAAAGGACTACAATGGTTTAATGCGTCATCCATCATCTGCCTGTACAAAAACATCTGGCTTGTAGGTTCTCCATAAGTTTTTGCTAAATGAATAAATGAATCTAAGTAAATATTACTATAAACAGTAGGAAATATTCTACATTATATGCAGCCAGTAAACTGAAAATTACAAACATAATAGGGAAATGTTTATAGTATATGATGTGGGAAAAGCAAAATAAGAAACATCATGTAAAATACAATTGTGCATATTTCCAGTATGTATGTATTTTAGATATACATAACACTTATAATACTATTGATCCCATTAGAACATAGAGTAGATGTACATATTTTTTAACCTATCCTGGTTATAAAGAGAGGGATATCTATTTAAAAAGTTATTACAGGGTCTGTCTTCTGAGGTGGAAACGAGACTTTGTCTTTAGATCACATCAGTCCTTTGTCTGGAATGGAATGCTTTGGTGGGCCTTTTGGTTACACAATGAAGCAAAAATACCTTTTTTGAAATAGGAAGATATGTTGAGCTTAACTGTTCTGTATAATAATGAGTTTCTCTTCAGTGTAAGTAGTGGTGTGTCTCTGTTGATTCTTGTTTCCTTTTTGAGAAACCTCCTGAACCCACACTCCCCCCCTCCACTGTGGGTAGCAGTGTTGAGGAGGGTCTTTCAAGGAGGCTGGAACTTGAACTCTGTGTAGAAACATGGACAAGGAAATAGTGTGTTGAAAGCAGCTCATAAAAGGAATTTTGTGAGATCATTGTTAAATGCAGACTTTATTAAAACTCACTATATAATCTTACAATTAAATAAATTTTATTAAAAATAAAGGTAACAAATACTCAAAATTCATTACTTCCTAAGTATTTTATTATTTTTACTATCCCCTATGCTCTCGAGGTCTCTCGTACCTGCATGGTGAAAGCGCTGTGTAATGGAACGCTGCTGCTACACAGCTCTTCGCAAGCCTGAGTCTGATCTCGCCGTGGGGATGGCCTGAAGTCAGCCATGGTGGCTGTGCTTACCACGGAAGTCAAAGCGAAACGGGCTGATTCTTTGCTGACTTTCTAGACTGGGCAAGTGATACAGAAAATGTTAAAAACCCAGATCAAAGCTCAATTGTGTCATGTCTGTAGCCATTTCATAGTGAATAGCAGAAGACATTGCCCAAAACCGAATGAGTGAAGCTCCGACGTATGTTTTCATTGTTTAACTTTTGCTATGTTCCTTAATACAAACCAAAATATCAACCAACATTTATGTCAGAACCACACCTGTTTGTCAATTGCAACCATATGTTGTCCGTGGGCACAAAGGTTCTGCAAAAAAAATCGATGGAATCATTCTGTGAGAATCCACTGCTAGGTGGAATTTGCTATAAAAATTATATTGCCTATTTTATTATTATTGTAAATTGTGTTATACATCCTTTACAGCAATGGATTAATAATAAACTTATGTACATATATAAATGCATACATATTTTTCTGGAGAGCTGGTACATCACTGGGTCTAGGCCACTTCTACAACAGAACAGAATTTGTAAAACACTGAGAATTTGGAAGGATGTATAGAAACTTTTGTGAAGGAAAATCAAATAACACACAGTCTTTCCTGCAACTATTGGTATTTGGGAACTAAAAGTGAGAGTGATTCCTGAATCTTGGGACTGTCAGATACATGTGTGTTAAACACACATAAAATATATTTATATGTAGACATGGACTAGGGAGTGATAATATCATGAAATACAGAATGGCAGTTTTGTGAGTCTCCTTCCTTTATTTTAAAGATACTTCGTTATCTTGAAAAATATATAAACCATAATAAACACATTGATTTTAAAGCAAACTGGTTGGCTCAAAGAATTAAGAAATATGCAGATTCCGACTTGAAGTCTAGCTCTCAACTTCTAACTAACACAGGTTAAGTGTTTTCACCTCACAGATTCTGTTTCTCATCTCCAGGTAGCCATGCAGAATAAGCAATACAGCGCTTGTCACCGGTTTCTTTAAAAAGTGACAGATGGAGCAAAGAACACTGTATATTACAGATGTACTAGAGGTAAAGCTCAACTCTACTTAATATATTATATTTCTATGGTGGTCAGCTGATATCCTTTATCAAATCTGATGCTTTGACAGATCAATGATCTATCTCTGGATAATCCTTTATTAATTCTCTTAAGTGTCATCTTCATCATTAAATTGGAAAAGTAAGAAATACATTCTAATGAGAGTGTTAATTATAGAAAGTGCTTTATTTCCTAACTTGGCAACCTTATGAATTAAATGTTTTGCACTCTGAAGCAACCATGAAGCAAAGTCATTCATTTTACAAGGCCCAAAGTAACACATAAAATTTCCAAAGAAGCCATCACATGATCTGGGTGCTAAACCTGCCCTGGTAATCTGGAAGACTTCTGTTACAGAGACACTTGACTTCTCACCATTTTACATACAATAAATCAATGATAACATTTAAACTTAATTGCTGTGCTAGATGAAGATAGTGTCAAATTGGCAATTCTATAGGTAAAAGAAGGTTGCAAATCACTAGGGAAAAAGTTATTTCTTTTAATAAGTGGCCTTTTACCCTCTCATTATTTTTGTTACCTCTAATTGGTGTCAAAATGTGATCGATATCACATCCTTATCTCATAGGACTCTTGTGAGGATTAAATGATAAATGGAGTGCTTGGAACAGGCACATGGTACACACTATAGACATATTGCTATATCATTATTATTACTCTTAGACTTTGGCTGTGGGGATATGACATCACTGTGTACCTGCCTGGTGGTGTGTTTGCAATGCATGCTTTCACTGTCTACCCCTTAACGGTCTGTCAGGCCATCTCCTTCAGCCCTGTTCCACTTCTCTGATTGCTTTCTTGTTGCGTCATCCAGACTTCGCTGGATTCTCTGGTCACTTCACAGAAATTGAAGATAGATATTTAGCACACTAGAGGTATCCATGTAGCAGATCCACTGGGATTTTTGGCATTTTGTTTTTTATGTTTCTTGGGTTTTTACTTCAGGGTCACCTAGAGCAGGGGTCCCCAGCCTTTTTGGCACCAGGGACCATTTTTGCAGAAGACAATTTTTCCATGGTGGGGAGCTGGGGCGGGGGTGGTGAGGAGCTCAGGCAGTAACGGGAGCGATGGGGAGTGGGATGAAGCTGTGCTTACTAACCCGCTTACTTCCTGCTGTGTGACCCTGGTCCTAACAGGCCACAGGCCACTTGGGGGGTTGGGAATTCCTGACCTAGAGAATGTTACTCCTGATGATTTACCTTTCCTTATGTTGTTTCTTTAGTCATTCTTCTTAATACTAAATATACAATATTTTACTACTTGTGTTATTTAGAATAAACAGGCAGTTGTCTTAGAACTATGGAATTAAAGGAATGGGAAGAATCTTGCAGATTAAGAAGTCGAAGCTCTCACTGGAAGTTGTGTATAGCATTGCAAAGCTTCCATTATAAATCTCTCTCATCTCTGCACCACTTGGCATCAATTCCACTCAAGTAACGGGCACCTCTGTGTTGCTGTTTTTATCTGTCTACCCTCAACACAGGAGTGGTCAAGTGACATAGGGAAGTCAAAGTATCCCATCACACTGGACACTATCAGTGTGAGGGTGGAAGTATGACCAATATTCTGACCCATGTTGTTTGAAGATTGATAGTGATGCCAAAAAGGGGGTCACCCTCTTGTCTATGGCATCATTAACAGTGACAACAGTTCAAGCTGAGAGTCATCTCCCTCACCATGTGGATAAAGACTTGCTAGAGAAGTCAGTGATTTCTAATTAAGTGGAGTAATTAGCATTTGTTGCATTTGTAGTATATGCCACGATCTGTCCCCAATACCTCAAAGATATTGTCTTATTCAATTGTTCTACCAATTTTTGAGGTGGGTATTATCTTCCCATTTGTAGATGAGAGATTTGAAGCTCAGAGAAGTTAAATTGCCCAAACCAAATCAGATTAGTAAAACTCTTTCAAACACATCACGTGATGACAATTTCCATGGAAGTGAAACTGTCTAGTGGTTGGATCCACCTTCTCGCCCCCAACAAAGATGATGGACGTTCCTGCAGAGAGGGCTGAGTGGGGAAGAGGCCAAATCTAGCCCTGGTGCTCCCTAAAAGAGACACATGGCTGTGTCTAATTGCTAGGTTCACGCAGTGTCCAGCCATGGAGCAGGCACATTTCAGGGCGGTAGTGTGTCTCTTTTAGGGAGCACCAAGGCCAGACTTGGCCTCTTCCCCACTCTGCTCTCTCTGCAGGAAGGCCCATCATCCCTTCAGGGGTAGAGAATGTGGCCCCAACCACTAGATGCACTAGATACAAGGTGTCTAACTCACCAGATACACGCAGAGGGGGAGAGAGCTTGAATGTTGCATATAATTATTTAAAGCATACTCAGGCTAGTCTTCCTTGTGTCTTTCAGCCTGTTCCCTCTGAAGTCACCAATCCAGTAGTCAAGACAATCTTGTAGACAAAAAGCAGTGACACAAGGAAGCTGAGACAGAGCTGTGGTTGGTTATAGCATGCTGTGGGGTTTTTCCATGAAGCTGAGAGGAACTCTGCCTGTTATTCTGCTTTCTAAGGTTATTCTCTCGAGTTAATTTTTCCTGGCATAAAATCACTTAATTCTCTTCCACTTACTTCTTCAAAATATAAAAATAAAACATCCTCTCTTCTAAACATATACCACCACCACCACCACCACTACCAACAACCACCACGACTTTTTTCTCTGTCTATTGTTCTTTTCTTAGTAACAGGAATTCTTCCTAGATATTGGTGGTCTAAGACTCTACTTAATGTGCCCCCTGCCTTCCTCAAAGCATTGCTAATGACATGTGACTGGAGTAAACCAGTGTTAATTTGGTCCTGTCCTTGTCTACTGCCCCAAGCAAGCCCTGGCTGTGGAGCATGGCAATTGTTAACTGCAGAGTTTTCCTCTCGAAGAAGAGAAGGGTCATATCTTCTTCCCTGCTCAGAGTACTCCTTTTAAAAGCAATTTCCAGGGGAGTTTCTCTAACCTTTTTCTTACCTCCTTCAATTATTTGTCCTATTACAACAGGACTCATTCGAAAGGTCTCGTCCTTACCTCTCATTTTCTTAATCCGTAACTTCACAGTATCGAGGGTCAGTGTGTAATGTGCAAGCAAAAAGGGTCCTCGCTCACAATGCCTGTGGTGGCTCTGTGCTGCCCCCTGCACGGATCTCTCCAAGAAGCCTGACCTCCTGCAGTAATCACTGAGCGAGCATGCCCCACAGGCCAGCCACTGTGCTAAGCAGAGCACACCATCTCACCTGACCCTCACAATGATCCTGTTGCCTGGGCATTATGATAGTCACCTGTAGATTAGGTCATCCACGGTTATAAAAGAGATAGAATTTAGCAGGGTCACAGAGCAAATGACACTGCTTGGACTCAAACTTCTCATTTTGTCTGAGTCCAAAGCCTGTACTGTTTTTTCTTTTTATTTCTTTGTTTAACCCCTACATTGTACTGCTCCTTCTGCCTGGAATGCCCTCCTACCCACTCCAAGCCTGGCTAAGGACTACTTGCCATTGAGCCTTCAGCCCTGAGTTCCTCGAGGCTGGATTATCTCCCCCTCAAACAAGCTCCTAGGCCTCTGCCCTTACCCATTGGAATGCGCTGTAAGCAGCTGCTCTGTTGCTCGTGTCTACCTACATTTGTTTGTCACCAGCATCCTATCAATGAGCCATGTGTGATGCAGAGTCCAATATATGCATATTTATTTTTAAGTAACTTATAGTACTATTTTTCTGACCAATATAATACATATTTTATATCATACAAAAATTAAAACATTAATATAAGATAAATATTTTTAAATAATGTTCTCAATATCCTGATAATTATAATGGTTTCAGACTATGATGTTGCAAATAGTTCAGGACACAATTTATACCTGAGGTTTGTCATTAGGAGAGTGGAAATAAATCAATATTTCAAGTATTCACCTCGGTATTCTACTTTATGTGACTTGTCAGCAATCTGCCTGATGTGGTTGAAGAGGGAAAAAAGTATGCTTGCCATGTTTTCTTGTTTGATTGTGTTTGTGTTGTGAATCTTATCTTCAATCCATTCTTTCTTCAGTACGATCTTTTTAAGCCATTTCTCCATTTTGTGAGAGTTACATATTCAAAGACCCACTTCACAGACACCCACAGGACACAGGACTGCGAGGGACAGTAAGTCAGTCAGTGAGAAACCACCCCTGGCTGGTCGTGGGTCACAGAGCTGCTGCTCTTCGAGGAGCACACTCCTCCCTCTCCAGGTGCCAGTCCCAGGGCCCTGCGGAGAGCCCACAGCTCTGTTATGATAGCCTGACTTGTTTCTGTTTTTAGATTTAAAAATAAGAGTTATAAATGAGACTTCAGATCTTGTTTGATGATCTTGCCCAACCTACTTCAGAGGACCGCCGCTCTGGACAAATTCCTGGAGGGCAAGCACCGTATTTTCTCCATCTTTTTTGTTTTAATTCAATCAGAAAGGCTCTCTTCCAATAATAATGAACAACCAAATATGGTTTTAAGTGTTTTACCCTTATCACTTAATCTTTACAAAAACCCTACGAGGTAAGCCCTGGCCAGTACGGCTCAGTTGATTGGAGCATCAACCCATACACCAAAAGGTTGCAGGTTTGATTCCGGACCAGGGCACCACCTAGGTGGAGGATTTGATCCCCAATTAGGGCACATATGGGAGGCAACCAACAGATGTTTCTCTCTTGCATGGATGTTTCTCTATCTCTCCCTTCTTCTCTCTCTAAAATTATATATATATATATTTAAATGTTTAAAAACACCTGAGGTGAATTGTTACTATTATCCGCAATTTATAGATGAAGGACCTGAGGTGTTGAGAGTTGAATTAACTTAATTGAGGTCACACATTTAGCAAGTGATAGAGCTGGGATTCGAGTCTAGGTTCTAGGGTTTTTGATCCCATGTAATTTTTAATAAAGTTATCAGCCTTATTTATGAATTGTGTGTATATATTGTTGCATATATTTTCTCCTAGTTCATCATTTGTCTCTTTACATTTTAAAAGCTGTCTTTGAATTTTAAAAATATGTTTTTAATTCTAATACATATATTTTTTCAAATCTTATTTTGCTGGCTACTCTGTCCAATATAATGTTGGAGGGAATTCATGACAGTGAGACCTTTTTCCTATTTCATGTTTTATAAATGTTAACTTTATATTTTACCATAAAAAATACTTGCTAAATTTTTTTCATAGCCACTATTTTTGGTTTTTGTCTACCTTGTTTTATAAAACATCTTTCTAATCTTTTCTTTTTAACAGGGATGTGTACTCTTTATTTAAATTTTTCTGTTACTGTTATTGATTCTGTGGTAAATTCTTCCTCTATTTGTGGACTTTTGGGATTTCTTTGTTATTAGTTTCTTTTAAATGTATTTTAAATTGTGGGACTGCAGATCTATCTTGATACAGAGGTTTCTGTTACCTTCTCCTTCCCTTTCTCCCTCTCCTTCTTCCATTCCCTTTGTTTCCTGTTCCTTCTCTTCTTCCTCTTCCTCTTCCCACTCATCCTTGTCAACCTTTGAATTTGTTTTCACTCAACTTTTGCCCAACTAGTGGCCAGCGTGGCTCCGTTCTTGGTCGTGAGGCTGGGGCTCCGTCCTCTGGCTTCCATCGCTCTATAGCTGCATGTAAACTCCAGCCTAGAAAGTGGCTGCAATGCTTTTTCCACATCATTTCATCCACAGATGCTGCACCCCTGCCACTGGTTTCAAGCAGTGAGCCTGGCTCAGGTGCCACCTCATAGAGAAGCACTTGCAGTCCAGCTGCCCCTGACTCCTGGCTGATGCAAATATTTTACGGGAGGCCAGGAGACCAGCAGGACACTTTCTCAGCTTTGCTCCCTCCTTTGCATTTGTATTTCATTTCTGGTCCATGGAGAGACTTGTTTTGTTTTAAAGCTCAAGAATCTCTTTTTAAATTTCTCATTGTATGTTTTTTTTCTTATCTTGGGGAGAGGATGGTACTTACGTGCACAATTTACAACATTATCTCAACATAAGGTCTCCTATCTTTGCAACGAGCAAACTTATCCACAAACAGTTGATGAGTCACTGAAGACCCACACAACTTTGTTCAAGGAGAAAATAATGCCTACCTTACATAACTGTCCTGAGGCTTATTAGTCTTTTTTTTTTTTCAGCTAATTTTATACCATCTGAGTTAGTACCTTGAGGAATTTCTGACTTCTAGGAGCTTGTGGGGCAAGAAAGACTGCACAAAACCCTCCTAATCTGAGCTGGCTTCTGCCTGAGGGGCACCTTTTGAGAGAAGAGTCAAGTGACTTTATAATTGGGAGGGAAGTGTGAACACCAGACTTATGAAGAAAGCCAGTGGGCTCTGGGATGGGAGAACGCCATGTGGGAAGGCTAAAGCCAACTTGGGGCTAAAATAAAATGAGGTGCAGTGTGTGAAAGAGTTCAAAAAGGTATAATACTAAACCCGGAATGTGGGGTTTTATAATCAGGACACTTTACTTAATCTCTCTGTGGTCTGATCTCCCCAAACGCAAGCAGGGGAAATAAATTCTTTCTTTCCACAACCCTTAGAATGTGCTAAAGGTTGGCTGACAGTATCAGTGAAGCAATTTCAGCTTCCTGGAGGGAAAAAGGGCAGCAGTGTGTATATTAATTTCTTAAGTGTTTCTACATTAATTTTATTACTAAAAGTTTCAAAATATTTTTATGAGCTCTTCTGATTTAGAGGTGTTTATTATACATGTTTTACAATTTGGTTATTTAGACTGCTTTTCTTTTAATTTTATTTTTCTCATATGTAACTTAAAAATTTAATAGGAGAACTTGGTTAGAAAAGGCACTAAAACTCACATTCTCTTTTTCACACACAATAAAATGTAAACCTCCAGGGGTAAATATATTTTAAAGATATTTGTATTCATTGTAAGGTAAAGCTCTATTTATCTATCTTTGAGTCTGAAAGCAATGCCTCTCTAGGAGGTGTCCGGGTGGCCCTTCTGAGAAGAGGCTAACCCGACGCTGGAAAGGACAGCTGTGTCCAGCATCTGGTATACCTGCCAACCTGTTGCCGAATCTATATTTGGCTGCCAGAAAGTCTCTTCTAATAAATAAAAATGAATGTACACATGAAGGAACCAGATGCTATGGAAATAATTTTGCTCAGTTTGAAGATGGTTTTTATGAACTGTAATTTTCAAAAACAAAAATTTGCCTCTGAACAGGCTTTAAAAATGGAAATTGAAACAGTTCTAAAGACGAAAGGAAGGCTGGTGCGTTTGAATACCAACAGAAAGATGTATTTCCTAATGTGAGGTGACAGGTATGAAATGAGATCACAAAATTGTAGGCATCTATAAATATATTATTTATATTCTTTCCTGTATTCAGGTACTACAGTGTAATTTTTATCCAACAGTTAAAGCGGTGAACCCTGGTAAAATCTAACCAAGAGTTACTGTACTTGTATCATTACAAAGAAGACCCTTTTTATTGCTTCAGTTAAAAGACTGTCCATTTTCATTTTAACCCTGATTTCTGTAAGTTTTTAATCTATTAAGCTGTGTAAAAGGTTGAACTTGACATAAATTCTTCAGAGTTGCAGGCAAAGGGATGTTTTCTTCCATTTAATCGCTCATATATTTTACTCTGATTACTGCAGGATAAATCAGTGTGGTCTGAAGATCAGAATGTTCTAATCACCTGCCTATGTTGCAAAAGAGGCAACGTTCCCATTCTGGGTTAAACTGTTACTTGATCAGGCACAAACCAGGGAAGCTGGTGCTTCAGAACACCTACAATGCTCCGAGCTCCCTCAGGTAATGTGCACCATTTGATCCTTACAACAGTTTTAGGAGGCAGAAAGCATTCTTTCCATTTTTTCAAATGAGGAATCAAAAGCTCAGAGAGGTGAAAGAACTTGCCGGAGGTCACACAGCGAAGCAGTGGTACAAGAATAATTCCGTCCAAGTTTTCCTGACTTCAAAGACCCCGATTGCTGCACATTCCTCTACTAGATCTTCATTCTCTTAAGGGTGCCAAGAGGGGAGGGTAGAAAGAGGCTTTTAGCTCTTTGTTCTTCTCCTTTCAGTTATGAAATTCGAATGATTAAAAAGCAGATGTTAAGTGTGTGGACTAGAACCAGAAGTGCACTTGAACTCACATCTTTGCTGTGGGAGAGTAGCACCTTTCCCTGACAGAGAGCTGAAGTAGCCCCCTGAGATCCTCCTTTTGGTCCTACTTTGCTAGCCCCATGGAATGCCCCAGCTCCCCCAACAGACACCAATGCCCTTTGCCACCATCCAGGTGTTCCCCAGGTCACCTTTCAAGCTTTTATTCCCAAAGGAAAGCCTCATTTTTTTAAACCTCTATGGTTAGTCAGCAAGCATTTATCAAGGACCTATATCAGCCAGAAACTAGTAGAAATGGAAGCTGTAAGGAGAGGGAAATGATACACAGCTTCTGTCCTACAGTACTGCAGAGGGGGAAAAGACACCCAAACAGGTCATTAACCACAATGTGACAAATCCTACAGGGCAGCGAGGAAGCAAGGAAAATAAGAACACTGGCGTGAAATGAACTCTCCCTGTGGTGTTTGGATGAGGCTTCTTGGAGGAGGTGAGCTTTCTATGGTTTTTGAAAGCTGAATAGAATGCTAAAAAGCTGATGAAGAGGGAAAAAATTTCAAAAAAGGGGAATTGCATGTATAAGAGCAGAGAGGAATAAATCGGCATGGGAGGGCTTTGACGTGACTAAAATGGAGAATAAGAAGAGTATTGGCGAGTATTGTTCCCCGTAGCTGCTATAATAAAACAGCAAAAACTGGATGGGTTTAACAACAGAAATGTTTTGTCTCAGAGTTCTGGAGGCTAGAAGTATGAAGTCAAGGAGTTGGCTTGACTCACCCTCTCCCATAGCTCTAGGAGAGAATCTCTCCTTGAGTTCTCTTCGTTTCTAATGGTTTGTGGCAATCGTAGTGTTGCCACAAACACAGGGGCTCACAGTTTTTTGAGCTGTGCTATAATGAATTCAGGATGTAGAAACAGAAAGAGCATTTTATCACTCAAGTATTGTTCTAAATTGATCACTCCAAACTTGGTGGCTCAAAATAACAATCATTAACTACTGATCATGCACCTGTGGATCAGCTGGGGGCCCAGCTGAGCTAGTCCACTCTTATCTGAGGATGCTCTTCTTCATACCTCTTGGATCAGTGGACCACCTGGCCATATTCTTCTCTTGACAATGGTGGAAGAGCAAGAGGACATCAAGTGGAAATAAGCAAGGACTGTCACTTCTGTTCATACATCATTGATCAAAGCAAGATGTACAGTAGAGCTCAAAGTTTAGAGGGAGCAACTGCAAATTTAGGAAACAATTGCAGGAAGGATGAAAAACTGGGGGAAATCTACAATACAGATTTTGCAGTCAAATTGGACTTTGTAAGCAAATAGGCCAGTGGTTACATATGATATATGGATGATAGATGATAGATGACAGATAGATAGATAGATAGATAGATAGATAGATAGGTAGATGATATAATTATTATTTTGGTAGTACATAGCCTTTTGGCTGTCTTTACAATAGGCAATACCTTGTTGCTGTAGAATGTCTGAAGTCATACTCTCTCCTTTCTATACTTCTAGTACTTTTAATCTGTTCTTAATTTGTTGTCAAAGAGATCTGATATTCAGTATAAAATAATAAGAATGGATAATGGTATGATATACTATCTTCCCAGGAATACTCCGAAGGACTCTGCCTAACCTGCTGGTGGATATTGCTTAATCCATCATGGTGAGGTAATAATGGTGGAATTTCAGGCATCTAATGCAAACTTTGGGGGCAGGAACAATCTTCCCACTACCCATGTACACAGCCACCTATTTTACTCATATGGAAAGCTATTATGATAGTAAAGGGTACCAGAAAAGCCTCTGTACCTCTTTCCCCTTATCAGTCATCACCAATGCAGGGTGACGCTAAGGGCTGTCTGCATGCCTTACAGAAATGCAGATTAAAACTGGACTTTGGTACTGTGTCTGTCTGCATGCTCTGACAACACCTTTATGCTGTCTTTTCGCTCAGTGCTCTTCCCCCGTCATTACTGCCATCAATACCACCCTCCCACCAGCAAATGCACACTCAGTCTGCCCGCAGTGCTAGCTCCCATGGACCTGAAGTGTGAAGCCATCTCTGGGCTTCTATTGGCAATAGAATGATAGCATAAACCACACCAGGTCTGGATGTGTGAAAAACAGAAGGCTCTGGGATGCCACTGTGCTTCATTAAGCAGAAACACATATTTGCTTTTATGAAGAAAAAAACTTAAGGAATAAGTGACTCTTTGGGTTCACTTCTAATAACTAGAATTTTTTCTCTAACTTTCAAAGTAGAGCATGGTTATAGACAATAGGGAAAATTATAAAGAGACAAAATAAAGACCATAGTGTTTTTCTTTATAAAACTCTTACATATACACATATATGTGTTTTATGTAAAATTAGAATACAAATATTAGATGGCCCACTTTTTATTCATCTTTATTACATAAGTATTAACCCAGACCATTGTCACTAACTATTCTTGAGGAACGTGACTTTTATGCCTGTAGGGTAGTCCAACAAATAGATTAATACCTTTTTACTTTTGCATTTCTCATTGCCACGTTTTGTACCCATGAGTCAAAACACAATGGCTTCTTTTTAAGGATATAAATTGCTAAGACACTGACTTTCCACTCTCAATGTTATCATAACCTGAAACCCCCTAGAAAGCACAGTTCAAGGAAGCAGGAGGTGGGGGGTGGGGTAGGGGGGTGCATTGGTAGGGAGAGAAGCAGGGAAGGAAGGAGAGTAGGGAAGGAAGGATATGAGAATGCATTAGTAAGCCAGCTACCCCAAGGCTGTCCAGGAAGCTGTATAACCAGAATCTCTACTTCACCTACTGGAGGATGGAAGAGCCTTTATCCACATATACCCACCTCTCTGGACACAGATTCACAACACAGAATGTTAACACTCCTGTATTTAGGGATTATCCATGCAGGGACATTAGGAGGAGTCCCTTGACATTGGCCTGAGGCAAAGCATGGTCTAGCTGAGTCTGCATCAGGTTCTCGGGAATGCTAATTAGCAGGGGAAGGAAGCAGACAGATCTGAAGAGGTGAAGAAGAGGGTCTGATACAATGCCTTACCTACTCACCCCTGCAACTTTACAGCTATATAAAGCCCAAAACAAGACAAAAATAAACAGCAAATAAATGTTGTTAAAAGGAAACAATGTTAGGAGAGCAAGAGAGATAAGAGGAAAGAAAACCAGGAGTGAGGGCTTGGTGTGTCATATCCTAGCAGGACTGTCACAGTGGCCCGCCATTCGTTCCCTTCAAAATCCTCCTAAAAATAACGTTCTGGGATGCCTTTCTCTCTTCATTCCCCCCAAATGAGCACTGTTTGTCTAGCGCATGCTTAGCATTTTTGCACTTTTCACACTACAGTCACGACAATACTGTAGGATGAATTCTCAGTTTAACAGGGTAGAAATTCCTTGGTATGGCTGTTTAGCCTTTTATATATGTATGTTCTCAAAATTGTGAAGTAAATTTAAAACAGAATTTTGGAGGCAGGAGGGCTTCATTTCAATATATTAATAAGGTCCAACCTCCATTCTGTAAATAGTAATGTCCGGGGCAGTTCAGTGGACATGGAGATTATTCTGAGGCGGCAGTGGGGGCTTGGAGTAAGTAGCACGAGTTTACCACTGTTTTCTGTCCAACTTATGCTGCTTCACCATTCATGCTGAGCATGAAGAAGATACACACAAGAACCAGACACAACGCTTTATGTCAAAGGTTTTTCAGTTGAATAAAGAACATTCTCTACATTTGTTGTAAGTTCAAAGTGTAACTTTATGTACATTTACTAGTTAGATGTTTATAATAACCCTGGAGAATGGATGTTAAGCCTTAGGACTCTGGATTAAGAGAGATGTAGTTTCCCCTTTGTTTTTTTCCACTACTGGTCATGGGGTAAAGAAGGCATTCCAAGCCTCATTCATTTATTAAAGAAGAATAATGATAATATGAACATTTTTGGTTTGCTGTGAGAATAAAATAATACACATAAAGCACTTAGTACATTGCCATGCATTTAGTGATTCAATGAGTGTTAACTCTTTTTATGTCATTCTCATTTCAAAGTGACTTTAAATGCAGTATTTAGTCACATGCCACAGCCAGGTTTAGAATCCTGCCTTGTTTTCTGCCTCCCAGTCTAGTGATGTTTCCTTTGAGGGATGACAATGAGGAATATGGTCACAAGCTCCAGACTCTCAGCCCGCACGCCTAGCAGAGCGTTCTGCATGTAATGGATAGTCACTAGACACTGCTGAATAACTAAAAAGCAGCAGACTTCAAGTCAAATTATAGAGTTGCTAAGATTTATTAAAAATAAAATGTGTTTCAGAGCTTTGCTTGGTATTGCTTTGGAGAGTATTAAAGATATCAAAATTGTTTGTCCTTTTGGCCCACCACTTGATGATAAAAAATGTAGGTGCTCAGATTATGAACAAATCTTTTAAGGACACATTTTGCTTTACCAGAGTTGACCTGAGTACAGAGATGCTGACGAGATAATTCTAGTTCTCACTGTCTTGTCAGGTGGAAAGGAGTTGGCGAGTAGAGTGGCTGAGGGAAGGAAAGCTCCTTGCTCCCAGCTGCAGGGAGGCCTGTGGCAGATTCCAGGGCCTAAGCATCAGGGGAGCAGTTCCTGGATTACTGGAGTCTGACTCAGTGGTGTCTGACAAGTCCATGCAGGCATGAAAAGTTTAAGTTCCAGAAGGCTAGCCAAATTGGAACAAAAGGACAGAGCTTCCTAGAGAAAGAGTCCGTGGGGTGGAATCCATATCCTGAAATATATTCCCGTCTTGTCCTCCAGCAACCATGATTCTGGAAAATCATATTGCTATGATTTTTCTATATGTAGTAATATCCTGACTATTACTTCAAAGGACTTTCTAGTCACCATTTTTTGAGTATCTACTGGATGCCACAGATTGTATACATATTACCTCATTTAATCCTTCCAATTTTCCTATGTCCATGAAGAACTGCAATCCAGGTAGGTAATTTGTTCATTTTGCTCACCAGTATACCCCCAGTGCCTAAAATGGTGTTTGGCAGAGTAGTTTCTCAGCAGTTTTTGCTGAATGTATGAAGAGGATAGAAAGTATGATCCAAACCCAGAACGCAGAAGGTTAAGTGATAGATGTGCACAAACTCAGAAATGGAGGGGTTGCGTCTGGAACCTGGAAGCGTGAGGTCCCAAGCACTGCTCTCTGAGCCACTGCCCTCCTCCTTCTCACTGGTTTCCCATCCTCTAGGCTTTCCCTTTTCAAAGCAGATCACATATCACACCATTATTGCCCTAAAACAGTCTTCATCTCGTCATTTCTCAAGTAAAAATCCTCCATGTCTCTCAGTTGCCTTAAGATGACATTCAGACTCCCTTACCTAGCATTCCATAACCTTTAAATATGGTCTTCACATTATTATTTTCCACTAAAGCTCCCACAGAAAAGCTCTAGCCCAGCACTCTCACTGTCCCCAGAAGAGCTCTTACTCATTTCCACCCTCCATATTGCTCCCTTTATACATGTCTTTGAAATTACCAATTCATTCTGCCCATCTCTCCCAATCCCCCCGCCATCCTTTAAGATTCAGCCTGAGTCGCACCCCTTCAATGAAAGTTTTCTGAATATCTCAGCATGCACTAATTTCCCATTTCCAAGAAATTATAAATCTCTCTTACCAGTTTGATTATGTTCCTATGATTACTGGTCTTTGTTAGGGGTATAACACAAGTCTCTAAAACTAGAGTGTAAGCATATTGAAATGAACATAGCCAGAAGCGAACAAAACCAACACTATATCTAGCACATAAGAATTATCGGTTGAATGGTTAATGCAACTCAATATTTTAGGTTAAGTGAGCCAGATGGCAGATATTAAATATACTTATATGAAATTACTGATTTAGAACAAGAAAGGGCTAACTCTCATATCTTTATACTGTAAAATGTCCCTTCCTTTCTTCTTTCTTTGCCTCTTCACCATTTTCTGTTGGGATGGTCTTAGTGTGTCTCTGATGCAGGGCAGGGACTTCTGAGGGACAGTCCACTGTGAGACAAACACAGGTTACATCAGCCTTGAGGCTGGGCTGTGGTTCAAAGATCCTGGCCAAGATTTCACACTGGTTCCATTCAAGAGCTATGGACTTCAAGTGGCAAATTTTGCTGTGATATTACTGCTGTTGCACTTTCTCAGTGACTTCAACAGGGACATGATGAAATACCACCCAACATACCAGACCAGTTTAGGGTTTGGCAGGGTGAAAAGCGAAAACTAGGAAAGACAGTAATTTATCAACCCTTGTTAATGCAAAACCACAATGCTATACTTCTTATACTTAGGATGGAAGGAGCATTCAGACTGAATCTTATTGTTCCTTCCAAGTTAATCAATTGTTATGGAAATGCTAATGAATCTGACTAAATGTGCCATTAAGAGTGAAGGTAAGGAGGAGCTGTCTCTGCTGTACCCTGCACATGCCACCACAATAAATAAAAAGCTGCCTAAGTCTGTTCTCAAGGACAGTTTCTAACCCTTTTTGGGTATGAGACTGATTTGTGCTGAGCTGACTCCCATCAATAGCTGTTCCCATTCCTAGAGGAATCCAGTTGTTCCAAGAGAATATACTATTGGGAATAACCCCTTGAAGCTGTCCAGGAACCAGACTGAGGTCTCCACACCATGTACAGCGGAGACACACAGCTGAGATCCTAGTAGCTACTCTAGAAATACTTTTCAAATAGTTGTCTGCTTAAAAAAAAGCTCCCTTTTTTTCTGTATAATAAAAGCAAGTTGGAATTTAAAGACTGGGACAACCACTCTGTAAAGGAAGCAAAAATAGGCATTACACTGAATTAAAATCACTGCTGATTAGTGTTCTAGGGTATTGTAAAGGTGAGTACATACAACTACAGAAGGATACAGTCTCCTTGAGGCAGGAACTAGATCATGTGATCCTCCAGGCTCTTGGCTTGGATGCTCCAGAGTGTCTATGGAATGCATTTATGCTTCCACATGTAAATAAGTGGGCCAATAAATGAATAAAAGTACCGGTCTTTTTCTATCATTCTTATTGAGTACATTAGTCCAAGCTTATCTGAATTTAGTCACAAACCCTCTACTGTAAGTAACACTTAAATTGACAGAAATTAAAACCTGGTGTTTCCTGCATTCTCTACAGCTTCCAAATATTCTAACCATAATGAGCTAAAGCATGTGTGTTTACTCAGAGTTTTGGAAAAAATTGCTCTGCCCCCAGTTAAAAAACTAAACAAAAAATTATGTGATCTCTAAATGTTACTTGTCAATATCAAGATTGGGCCAGCTTCCTTGGCTGTGACCACTAATAAGAACACTCTGTGCAACCTTTGGGAGCTGGAGAGTGCTCAACAGATTTGCAGGAGATTTTCACACCGCTCTGGCCTCTCACTGGCTTCCTGGAGCAGCACTTCAATACCTCGTAATGCCATTACTGTCACTCCCAAACAAGGTCAGAAATACGTCCTGAGAAATGAAATTTTCTTTAGACATTTCTTCACCTAAGCCTTTCAACTCCAAAGGATAGAAGACTCTATTAAGTGAATCAATTTTGTCTTAAAGGGAAATAAAAAGTTATTGACACCAGGTTCCAAATATTTTGTGGAAGGTAATACCTGTAGCATGGCTTTTAAAAATTACTGATTTTAGTCACATACTTTCCATGTAACTCCTTCAACACACTTTCATATTTCGAGGTGCCTAATCCATGTAAGTAATCTGATTACTTCTTAAAACCAACAAGAATTGCTTGTAATTATTTGCCTGAAAATTCCCTTCTCAGGTTTTCAGAAATTGTGTTCCACTGTAACTGTAATGACAACGATGTCCATCAGTTGCACAGACTTAAATTCCAGTTCACAACCACGCAAAATGTCAGTGCACTTGCCATTGACAGGAAAGTCAAAGCTGTTGAGGAAGCAGGCAAGGAACTTTTCTCAGTCTAATCCACTTCTCCTATTATGATTCTAATGGCAGGGAAATTGGAGACATGCATCCAAAGTACATTGTATATCAGAAAGCACTTCCTTCTATCACTCAGGTGCCAGACCTTGATAGCATAAAATCCTATGAACCAGGATATAAAAGAAAGAAACTTGTGAACAGGGTTGAGGAGATGCAGACACTGGCCCTGTTCTCTCCCCAGCTAGTTAATTTCCCTTCCCTGGCAGGTCTCTAGCTGGCTTCAACCTAGGGTGAAGAAGCTAGAACACCTAGGATACTGTGGATGGTTTTACCACCACTGTGTCTACCTAAGCAAAAATGAACTTGTTAATTAAAGCAATTGCCAGGCAATTCAAGCCCAAACACCTCCCCATGGGGAGCAAAGACGTAGGATATACCGAGGTTTTTGCCAAATTAGTCAGACTAATTGACTACATCCTGCTCATGGATTTAAACTTTGAGTTAAAGGGGTGTGACACTTCCGAACTTGAGGACACAAGATCAGGTTTTACGTGGGCTTACTCTGAACTGTGGGTACAGATGTGTATGTTACAGGTAGGAAGACCTAGCTAGTGGTTCTCAAATTTTAACAAGCATGAAAATCACCAGGATGGTTTGTTAAACCTCAAATTACTGGGCTTCACCTCCAACATTTCTGGTTTACTGGGTCTGGTGTAGGACCTGGGAATGTGCAATTCTAACCAGTTCCAATATGATGGGCATGTCGCTGGTCTGGAGACCACACTGGAAGAACCACGATTTAGGCCCAAGAAAAATAAAAACAGCAGGAGGGTTATATGGACAACTCCACATACTCTCCCATCTCTCAAAAATTCATACAAACAAGGCTAAGGTGCACTTATTCGTTCAACAAGCAAACATTTGCTAAGCAACTGTTATGTGATGCTCACCTTGATGATAATAGAGATAAATATCAGCCTTTATTCTCAGGAGGCTCCCGGTCTGGTGGAGAGGCAGACACAAATCCAGATGAAGATGAGCATAACACGTTGAGAGAAATGATATCACAGAGGCGCCATCGGGAACACAGAAACTTCACAGGGACTGGAGGTCACCAGGAAAAGTCCCAGGCTTGGTGCAGTAGCAAAGAACTGAAAATGAAGGTGTTAAGGTTAACAGTTCTGTTTATACTCATACAAGTCAATGTTATTGAGTCCAGGGGCAGTGCTAGATTTGGGTGGTGGTCATGGGTAAGTTTCCCATTTTACCAGGGACTATTTATCCTGCAGAGACTTCCAACATCTGCCCCTCTGCACAGAGCAGATTTTTTTGTGTATCAAAGAATTGCTGTCAATGTGTAATAAATACTGTATAATGATGTAAACTGCCCAATGGAAAATGTGCTGAGAGAAGTAACTTGTTTCAAATTGACTCTTGGATCAGAGCCAGAGGAAAAGAAGTTTTAATCACCCCAAATCTGGTTCGAATTTGGACTGGCAGATTTTGAAATTTAAAAAAAAAAACCTGAATCCTATTATCAACTCCTTTAACCTACTACTTCCTGTAGTGTTTTCTTTTTTTTCCACTTTACTGATATCAACTGCATTTGGTAAGTAGCAGTTATTTTCAGATGAACAAAACTGTCAGACAGGAAAATAGATATTCTTCCAGCTTCCAACAACCAGAGGCAGAACAGTACTGGTTCACAGTGACATTTTTGTTATGCAAATAATTTCAGGCAGCTCACTTTTGACAAATTACACTGACATTCAGGGCCTGGTGAAATGAAATAGGTATTAACTCATTTAGTTAAAGTATTCCAAAAATAAAGGTAAATAGGCCTTTTTAATGAATTCAAAATGAAAAAAGGATCTATATTCCTTAATTTAAGGCAATGTGCCTGCATTTATTTTTAATAATACTTTGCTGATTCAATTAAGATCTGGTTAAAAAAAATCAATTCCTATAATTTGTTCACCAAACTCTTGGAAAGGCTTTTTCCTTTTCTTTGATTTCGGAACTTCTTAGTTTAGATAGATTTCCTTTTAACTTTCTTTTCTGCATTAGTCTATGAATAAAGTAGAAAAAGCATATTTCTTCCTTTGAACAAGTAGAAAAAAGTCTTCATTTTGTGCCGAGACCATTTTTCAGAAGCACACTAAAGAAGGAAGTTAAGACTGAAGAAATAAGCAGCTATGACTTGTGGGCAAATTTAAAGATAGTGAGGTTGATAAATTCTAACTACTTTTCAAACTCTAAGATTTTATGGAACTTACAATAAAGGGTTACTTCACATTCATATTACAGAGCAACTTTCTCTGTGATTGGTAAAATAATGTCTCAACTCACAAACCAGTCATGTTTGAAAAGTCTGGAGGCCAGTTGTTTTAAACTGGAAATGCCTTTCCCACAGAAAGATGTTATACATTGTGGTCTAACTAGATTAGCACACATAAGAACATTTCATTCCTAATCTAACTTATCTACTGTATTGAAATATGGGGGTGGATAAGAATCCATAATTTAAAAATAATTAAAGGCAGTGATTTTGATGAAAAACAAAAATTTCATCTCAGAATACTTGAGGAAAATAAGGCTAAGTAGAGGTCAATCAGGTAGATGAAAACTTTCGGTGAAGATGTTGGAGTGGGATCCTGAAACTATTAATACCTTAATATTTGATGACATTGGTCATTTATAATATTATGTCAAAACATACATATATCAGGTGTAGCACTACATGTTGGCTTACCAGCCATGGTTAATGTTAAACTTTAGTTTATTAATAAGTGGAGAGAGAAATTAAAAATGATCCTCTCTGGGATGGTGGTGAGCATTACACAAAAACTTGAGGCATTAACTTGCAGCTCTTTTCACTGCTACATTTCTTTATAAGATCATTTTGTCGAAGGCAGTTAGACTGACATGAGCAGAGCAAGGATGATGGGCCAGGTACAGAAGGTCCCCAGGATACAAAGCCTCTGGTGCCTAGCAATAGAAAAACTGGAAAAACAAGGACCTCTCCCCCAAGGTGACCTTTCCTCCCCTTGCATATCACTGGTCATGTGGTTTAGACCTCTGACCTTTCATATTTCTGGTCACACAGCCCGGACCCTCCCCTGAACTTTCCTCCACAGGATGTCCCTAGACATGTGGTAGACCCCTTTGGGGGAAGAACAAGGAGCTGAGGAGTGGCCTCATGAGACACCCATATGGGCCCTTGTAAGACCACTCCCTTAAGTATTAACCCCTAGAGATCACATCTAGCCTCAGTTCTGTTTCAGCTCCAGGCCCAGAAAAGCAGCAAAACCAGACAAATGATGCCATGGCTGACATCAGGATCAGCTACATTGATTAATGACCCCCTGCTCTGGTGCTGACCAATCAGTGGAGACCATAACCCTGGAAAAACACACCTGGAAAGCTGATGAACATTCTGTTGAAACCCTCCCCTGGGGCCTCCCCTAAAGTCTCAACCCTTAAAAGCCCTTAGGACAGAGGATCCAGTGTCTCTCCCTCCTGGGAGCACACCTATGCCTTTCCCCTCCATCGCTTCCTCCTCTCCCACCTTCACCCCTCTTGAATTACTTTACCTTCTACCACTCAATGCTTCTACCTCTGTAACTTTCTAAATAAACATATTTATATAGTTTGAGTCTTGGCTCTGAATTCTTTCTTAGTGCTCAGGTACTGAAGTTGCTGAAGAGAAGTCCAGTCTGATTTCACTGGTCTAATACCTGGTGCTATTTTGGTCATCACCACCAACAGTTCCATAAATGGTGACTCCTCTGGCCTAAAGATCCTAGAAAACAGATATCTTAGTAGTTTTTGCTAACCATTATATCCCCAGCACTTAGCAGAGAGTCAAGTATATAGCTGCTCTTAAGTATGTTTGAATGAATAAATGAATGGGAGAATAAGAAAAAGAGGAATGGTTAAAGGAATAGAGAATTGTAGTTGTGTTAAAAATAGTTGTCTGACACTATAGTCCTCAACAAAATATTGGCAAACCGAATCCAGCAGTACATTAAAAAGATCATACACCATGATCAAGTGGGTTTCATCTCAGGGATGCAAGGATGGTACAATATTCACAACTCAATAAATGTAATACATCACATAAACAAAAGGAAAGACAAAAATCACATGATCATATCAATAGGTGCAGAAAAAGCATTTGATGAGGTGCAGCACCCATTTATGATAAAAACACTCAGCAAAGTGGAAATAGAGGGAGAATTCCTCAACATAATAAAGGCCATATATGGGAGACCTACAGTCAACATCACACTCAATGAACAAAAACTAAAAGCTTTCCCCCTAAGATTAGGAACAAGACAAGGATGTCCTCTTCTTCCTCTTCTATTCAACATAGTATTGGAAGTCCTAGCCATAGTGATCAGACAAGAAAAAGAAACAAAGGGCATCCAAACTGGGAAGGAGGAAGCAAAACTGTTATCTTTTGCAGATGACACAATAGTATGTGTAGAAAATCCTACAGACTCCACAAAAAAAAACTACTCAACATAATAAGTGAATTTGGCAAAAACAGTGGGATATAAAGTCAATATTCAGAAATTGAAGGCATTATTGTATACCAACAATGAAATATCAGAAACAGAAATCAGGAAAAAATCCCATTTGTTATAGCAACAAGAAAAATAAAGTACCTAGCAATAAACCTAACCAAGGAGGTAAAAGACCTATACTCAGACAACTACACAACACTGAAGAAAGAAATTAAGGAAGATACAAGTGGAAGCATATACCATGCTCATGGATTAGAAGAATTAACTTCATCAAAATGTCCATACTACCCAAAGCAATTTATAGATTCAACATAAATCTTATTAAAACACCAATGGCATATTCACAGATATAGAACAAACATTTCAAAAATTTATATGGAACTGTAAATGACCCCGAATAGCTGCAGCAATTTGGAGAAGAACAAAGTAGGAGGGATCACAATACCTGATATCAAACTGTATCACAAGGCCACTGTAATCAAAACAGACTGGTACTGGCATAAGAACAAACACATAGATCAATGCAACAGAATAAAGAGCCCAGATATATATCCAAGTCTTTATGGTCAATTAATATTTGACAAAAGAGGCAAAAGCAAAACATGGAATAAAATTAGCTTCTTCAACAAATGGTGTTCGGAGATCTGGATGGCTACATACAAAAAAATGAAACTTAACCACCAAATTACACCATACACAAAAATAAACCCAAGAGGTATAAAAGACTTAAATATAAGTCACGACCCATAAAAGTTCTAGAGGAAAACATAGAGAGGAAAATCTCAGATATTCCATGCAGCAATATTTTTTACCAATATGTCCCTTAGAGCAAGGGACATAAAGGGAAGAATACACAAATGGGACTTCATCAAAATAAAAAGCTTCTGCTCAGCAAAGCAAAAAGGGAACCAACTGTATGGGAAGATATATTTGCCAATGATACCTCGGTCAAGGGTTTGATCTCCAAAATACATAAAGAACTCATATGACTCCACTCCAGGAAGACAAACAACCCTATTAAAAAATGGGCAAAGGACCTTAACAGACACTTCTCTAAGGAGGACATACAGAGGACCCAGAGATACATGAAAAGATGTTCAGCATCACTAGCCATCAGAGAGATGCAAATTAAAACCACAGTGAGATACCATTTCACACTGGTGAGAATGGCCATCATAAACAAATCAATAAACAAGTGTTGGAGAGGTTGTGGAGAAAAGGGAACCATAGTACATTGTTGGTGGGAATGCAGACTGGTGAAGCCACCGTAGAAAACAGTATGGAATTTCCTCAGAAAACTAAAATGGAACTGCCTTTTGACCCAGCAACTCCACTGCTGAAATTATACCCTAAGAATCCTGAAACACCAATTCAAAAGAACCTATGCATCCCAAAGTTCATAGCAGCACAATTTACAATAGCCAAGTGTTGGAAGCAACCTAAGTGCTCAACAGTAAATAAGTGGATCAAAAACTGGTACATTTACACAATGGGGTACTACGCAGCAGAAAGAAAGAAGGGGCTCCTACCCTTTGCAGCTGCATGGATAGAACTGGAGAGCATTATGCTAAGTGAAATAAGCCAGGTGGTGAAAGACAAATACCATATGATCTCACGTTTAAGTGGAACCTGATCAACAAAACAAACAAGCAAGCAAAATACAACCAGAGACATTGAAAATAAGAACAAACTGACAGTCACCACAGGGGAGGTGGAAGGGAATAATGGGGGGAAAAGGGGAAGGGTTGTCAAGAAACATGTATAAAGGACACATGGACAAAGCCAAAGGGGTGTAGGATAGAGGGTGGGATGTAGAGATGGCTGGGGTGGGTGGGAGTGGTGGGGGGAATATGGAGACAACTGTACTTGAACAACAATAAAAAAATAAATAACAAAAAATAGTTGCCTGAAATTACATTTATTATTAGTCAGTGTGTAACCAAAGAGAGGAGAGTCATAGCCAAAGAGGGGTATAAATTTTTTTCTTAAGGATAGGGCAGTCAGCAAGATAAACTTTTACTTAGTAAAAGCTTGGTATAAAGCAAAAAGCTGCCGAAAGTTTTGTTTGGTGGTTATTTCAAAATAAGGGGAATTGGTTCAATCAGTCTTAGCATAGATAAGTGACAAAGAAGGTCCTGTAAAAATCTAATCAGTGGCTTGCATACCAAGGAGAGGAGACACAGTAAGGGTGGCACAGTAAGAGTGGTCTGCATAGTATGCAGGTAATGGATTGTGGAAGCGTTGTCTGTAGAGAATTTAAAAAGCCAGGCTGCTTTTTAGTATTACCGTGTACCTGCAATTAAGAAAAAATATCCGTGATAAAGGATTGCTCTATAACAAGATATATTTGGTCTAAGTTCTAAAAAATTCCTGCAGTTGCTATTGTCTTAGTTAGGTACCATTGAATTTTAATTTGGAGTTTGTATACTCCAAATTAGCACATTTAATTACATACGTTTTAATAAGCTTTGTAGTCTAAGTAGCAGTTAACTCAGAGAACTTCTAGTTGTATAGTGGGTCCCCCACGCAGGTGGCCTTGTCTACATGTTTAAGAGTAAATTCGTAAAAGTTTGGAATGATCCAAGTTTATTCCAGGTACAATGTATACTTCTAACCCCTGAGGTACTACACATTCCTTCCTTTAAACAGTAGATAAAAAAGCAGAGCTGGTATAACTAAAGACTTGAAGAAACAGAACTTGAGTTCCAGACAATATTTTCTCAAGTAAACATTTTCCTTAATCTGTGTTCTATGGAGGGACTTTAGAGGTATTCTGGAAATACTGAAATACAATGCAAACAAATATGAGTGTATATATGTGTATGTTTAAAAAGAGGTTCCATAAATTTAATCGAAGAAGTCTATGAACCAAAAAATATAAAAAGCCACTGGTATAAAGTGTATCCAATGCTTCCTCTATATTTGTCAATGTTTTATAATATGCAGTTACATGAAAAAACATTTTTCTATAAAAATATTTGAATTAAAATTATAGTCACATATGAAGTATATGATGTATGTCATTCTTAACTACTAAACATAGTTTTAGAAAAGGTAAATTTGGAATCTAAGGGGCTTTATTTATTAATGAAGAACAAGAAGGATATAAATAAATGTTCCCATCCACAACTGTCCCCTTTATATATTATATATATATAATATATATATAATGAATATCTGGAACATCATTTTGCTGTATCTGAATAAAAGTTTGGCCTATAAAAGCTATGCAGATAATAAGATTCTATTCCAGATCTGGAGGTGGAATCAGAATTTTAACATGGAAGGGACAGTAGTGTTGGTGGCAGAAAAATAGCACCAGGCATTAGAGAAGACTTAGGGTGGACTTCAGTTCAGCAATCTCGATACTTGAATTCTGGTTAAGAGAAGAGAATTCAGAGCCAAGGAATGAGAGAGAAGGGGGGGGTGGAGAGACAGGGAGGGAAAGGTGGAGAGAAAGAGAGAGAGAGAATAAATGAATGCATGCCCTGGGTGGGGGAAGGCACTGCTTGGTTGTGGTCCTTAAGTTGTGGTCCTTGGTTGTGCCCCACCTGGTAAGAGTGGGGCTGGGTCCTTCATCCTCATCAGGCAAGGATCTCAACAGAACATTCATCAGCTTTCCAGGTGTGCCCCCATCCTGGTCTCCACTGATTGGTTGGCACTAGGGGGTCATTAGTCAATGCAGCTGGTCCTGATGTCAGCCATAGCACTGCTCCACCTGGTTTTGATGCTTTTCTCAGCCTGGAGCTGAAACACAGCTGAGGCCTAGATGTCATCTTCAGGGCTTATGGGTGTGGCTGTGCAAGGACTTGTAGATCTGCCCCTTGCCAGGTGTCTGAGGCATCTGGCCCATTGTTCCTACTCTGCTTATGCCTATCTGACTGCCTGCTACAGTAGTAGAGTCTAATCTTTGTTCTGGCTCCTGGCATTGACTTTAAGCTCGGATGATATAAAATAATTGCCTTATAATTTGCCTCTAAAAGAATAATAATAGCTAAAATTTGTTGGATTCTTACTATATGTTGAGCACATGCTTTTATGAATTATTTCATTTACTCTTACAATAATCTTATAAGATGGGCACTATTATAGGTCTTATATTACATATGAAGCAATTAAGACCTAGGGAAATTAGAAAACTTAGCCAAGATGATACAGCTTGAGGGTGGAATGTGAGGATTCTAACTCAGTCTGTCTACTTCCAGGGCTGCTCACTTAACTGCCACTCTAAACTGACTCTTTTATAATACAGCTTGATTTGATCTGTTTCTGAAAAAATCTTACTATCACAGTTTCTTGACAGATCCACTACCATCTCAAGCTGAAGGAAATTCCACTACTTTCCTCATAGTTCATTGTGGTAACAAATTCTTCTTTAAAGAAAATCATTATTGAATGTTTTATGGAAGGCTTAAAAAATAAGGTAGACACTGGCTCAACTGTTACACCACCCGCATTTCATCCAGATCGTCACTTTTTAAAGCACAAATAAACTGAATGGGATTAATAAGAACAGATCTGGGTGGGGTATAACTGATCGCAAAGAGGAGCCTGTGTCTGTGTGTGTGAGTAAATAAGTGCGTACATGCTATAGCGTTTTGAAAAATCATTTGACTACTCCTTGATGTAAATATTTAGGATGATACATATTAATGGGTGATATTTGGCCTGGAATGGCCAGATAATAAAGCCTGATGCAAGGACTTATGGAAAGTACATTTTGGGGGAGTGTGATCCTAGTGAGCTTGTGAGGGAAAGAGGGAGGGACCCAGCAAAGGAAGGAGAGCCAGTACAAGCTGGCCGCTGCTTCTGGCTTCTGGCTGCTTAGTTCAGTAAGACCACCTGAGAGCACTATATAACACATTTTAAGATCCTTTGTTGGAGGACAGAAAGGGGAGCATTTGCCAGTGGACTCCCATCTCCCATTGGTCAGAGATTTGCCACAGGGTGTTTAATCTCTCCTGTCTCTTTCTGGCTTTTAGTCTACCCTGAAAGTTTAACAAAGAAACCTCTGTGGTGGGAAGAGAGAAGTAAGAGAGGCCTAGGGCAAGGCACTGTCAGATTGCACCTGTGTGGGGTTGGCTGGAGCCACTGGGAACTGGTTATCCCTGCAGAGGCTAAAAGACACAGGTGAGGCCCAGAGGATTTAAAGTGGTGTATGGGAGGTATAATATAGCAAGTAACATTATTTTCTTATAGGTTCATAATTTTTCATTTTTTTGGCCTCTTTTCCTAAAAGGACTTCAATGTCCTATATACATCATATTAATTGGGTATAATAGAAAATTCTCCAGCTTTCATTATCTGTTCATTCTTTGAATATGTATTGAGCATTTACTAATATTCATTAAGTATGTCAGGCCCTGTGTAGGGAACTGTGGATAGAAATCTAAATACAGGGTGTGGCAAAAGTGGGTTTACAGTTGTGAGTACAGGAAACAGTTTATTTTTGTTTGCTTATTTTTTAATTGCTATATTATTTTCCATACCAATGACTGTAAATTTACTTCTGCCCCACGCTGTATGAGAAACAGATTTTCTGCCATCATAAAGTTACTGGGTTATCAACTCTGTGCCTACTACAGTACTAGCACACAGTAGGCACTTTTTAAAGAAATACAATGGTCTTCTAATACAATCAGTATTAAATGAGGATTAAGTGCTATGCAAATCTTAAATTACCAGAAGGGTGTTCAGCTAGATAAACCACTCCCTCATCCTTGCAGGAAGTCTCTTACCTACAGACGGTAATGGCTTGTTCCTACCCTGGGAGTAAAGAGTGTTTACTATCTATGTACTGCCTAGGTGCATAAAGGAGGCTAAAATTTAGAGAGATTTTTGTGCTCATCTATCTGTACAGTGCCTTCGAGGCATAAGAGAACATTCTAGGAGCTGGAATCCGAGCATTACCAGCAGCAGCAGCAGCAGTGGCCACACCTACACTCATCTGGCAGTCTTCCCAGGCAAAAGGTGGAGGATGCCCTATTTGGTTGCCGGTACTACTTCCCTGAGCATCCACTGGCCAGCCAACCACCAGATGACTCTACTCAAAGTACTTGGTTTTAGGAACCAACTTATTTCAGTACTTCCACAGAAGCACACAGGTAGGAAATATATTGGTTCATTAAAATCTTCAATGTAGGTAGCTGTATTCCATTGGTCACAAGAAAAATGCCATGGTAGGAACATATTTATATGGTAATACATTGTTCAATGTCCTAGAAAACTGCTGACATAAAAACAAGAATAAAATTATTCAAATGATAACATTTTGGAGAGCAAGTAAGTCTTCCTGGCCTTGTTGGTGGTTTCCCTCACTCCAGACCCATCTTCTGTCCTTATGTGACAGTGAAGCCCTAGGTAACATCATGCTGATTACCTCTGAATTAGCTGATGTATGGAGGGTTGTCACTGTTATTCAGTATTCACATTAAAGTCTCAGAGTAGAGTGACCAGAGCATGCCATGCTTTACAGAGCAGTCAAGGCAGCAAGGATGCCAGAGGCTTTCAAGGGAAACTTTCCACCTGTGGAGAATGCCAGTCCATTGTGTAGCTGTGACAGGAAGGAGGCCCCAGACTGGGAGCTGGAAGACAGAAAGGTAAACTTTGAATTGGCTCTTCAAAAGGCTCACTCTAGTAGCTGAGCACAAAACCCCCTAGTAGCAACCCCCCCTTGCTCCCCAAAGAGAATTTCGTGGTTAAAAAAAGTAAAGATTTTTTCCGGAGAACAGATCTGCAGATCTGGTATGCCTCTCCCCGTGTACCAAAGGTTGAGCTGGGGGGACACAGCTTAGGAGACTGCGAGGAGGCAACACGAGTGCTTCCAGGTCTGCTTTAGGGACAGCTGCACGCTGCTCTGTGTTTGGGGGTGGGGGTAGGGAAGGAAGCTGGTTTGTGTGTGGCGGTGGGGGGGCGTGGAGGGCGGCTGTTAAGACTGCCTGTCTCTGACTTGAGGAGAAGAAAAGAAAAGCAGAAGAGTGAACATACCCAAAGGGGACTGGGGATGGGGAGTAGGGGCATGACCACAGTCTCCCCTGCAGCAGAATGTGTGTGTGTTAGGGTGGTGGTGGTATGGGAGTCTTAGGAAGAGTGTGGCTGTAGAAGTTACTGGACCAGGCCAACTGGCAGGCTGTAGTTGCAAACCATCAAGCCCTAAATCAATCACTCATTCTCTTCATAATGCCTTTTCTCTATTTTGACGAAAATGCTTAAAAACGATTTGCGGGCAGGGAAGGAATGAAGAAAATGTGCCAGGTTACCTTTTCAGTTTTAATGCTCCTCCCTTCTCCATAAGGTGGTCACATGACCCCAGGATCCAAAAATGTGTGGGAAACTAGTAGGATCCTTGTCTGTGTAGCACATTTGGAATTAAGAGGTACACATTTTATGGCTTTTATATTAACACTACAAACTAACCTTGGAATCTCAGAGAAGCCATTTTCACTTCGATGTCCCTCAGTTTCCTCCACTTAGGAGAGTAACGCGCCCTCGACCTCTGTGCGTTGCTGTGGTACGGCTGGGACTGCACAGTTTGTGAGCGAGCTCTCTGAAGCCGGCACTTCACTCTACGCGCTACAGGAAGGCACGTTGGTGTTATCCTCGCCCCGAGAGACTGGTGAAGGAAGACTCGAGCTCTAAAATTAGTCCAGCTTGCAGGCCAGGCGCGGGGAGCGCCCTCCAGCTCGCCCGCCTCCCCCACTAACCCCCCCCCCTCCCCGCCCGCCCCTTTCCCCTGCGCAGGGCTCGGAGATCGCTAGTCTTCCCGGACGACGAGTCTTCTCTCCCCCTCGCCCTTTTCTCTTGCGGTTTGGGAGGAGGAGACAGTGAGAGAGAAGGAGAGGGGGAGATGAGAGAGAGAGGGGCTTGGCAGTGCGTCGGCGTCGGCTGTGATGGGGAGCTGGGAGCTGCGAAGCGGCGAGCAGTAGCGACGGCGGCAGCAGCTCTGAGCCGACCTGAGAGTCGGCGCTCCACCCGGCAGGCTGCGCTGTGATCTGGGTTGCGGATTTGGATCTCGCGCCCCCGTCCCCCTCCTCCCGCTGCCGTTCTTCTCCTCCCGGTTTCCCTCCTCCGCCTGCGAGCCCGCGTGGCGGCGGCGGCGGCGGCGTCCCAGGCGCCAAGCGACTCTGCTCGCGGCTCTAGTCTTCGCGAGCGGGCCGCGAGCTCTGCGGCTGCGGCGGCAGGGTGGCCAGCTCGCCCTGGGCAGGAGCTCCGGTAGAGGAAGACCACCGGGAAAGCGCCTAGTGGATCTGTGGATCGCTCGCGGAGGCAAGGGTGCGTGGGGATTTTTAACGTGATTTTTTTGGCTGCCCGTTGCACCGGCTGGAGCGCGCCATCCGGACCACAGCTCCCGCAGCCCAGTGCAAATGGGCTGTGAGGCGGGCTCTGGGAGAAGAGAGCCGGCGGAGCGCGTGGGGGAAACTTTCCACCTTGTAAAGTTCCTGCCTCTGCATGGCTTTGAGCCGGCGCGGCTGCAAGGAAGGGAAGGAGGTTCGGTCCTGCGGCGGTAGCAGGGAGGTTGTCAAGAAGAGTTGGCCAAGTTTGGGACTGAGGATTTGGGCAAGAGGTGCGAGGGGATTGTGAATAGGTGCACCCATCCCCATCCCTTCCCTATCCCGGCCGCTGGTGCAGGTGGATGAGAGGGTCAAGGCAGCGAGCCTGCTTGGTAGCCCATCCCAGTCTGGCGCAGTGGGGACGTTCAGATGCCGATGAGGAGCCCGGCGGCACAAGTTGGGTCGTCGCTAGCTGGAGCAGCGGACAGAGCTGGGAATCCAGTTGCAGTTTGGCCCGGGGGGGAAGGGGTGTTGCGGGGAAGAGATTACCAGCCTGCGAGTCTGCTCCATGCTTCATTCCCGCCTGCGAGGGTCAGGGGCAGGATGAGATTTACTGAATTGGCAGCGGCTCTCAGACTGGAGCGACAGCCTTTTACAGAATGGTGGGAGGAGGGACTTTTCCAGCTATCTTGACAGGGAGAGGGAAACCGAGTGCGGTGGAAGAAGAGTGCATGATTTTTGGCGGGCGTGAGTGAAGGTTATACTGTCTTTGGAAGGAAAAAAAGAAAAAAAAAAATTGAGCGGGCCTGACCGTCCTAGGGGTGCATTGCAGCCCTCTCTGGGTTGGGGGGAGGGAACGTGAGGGCGCGACAGATCTGCGTTCTGGGCGCCTTCCCAGGAGGTCCTGGTTGGACCCCCTCGCCCGGGCCATTGTGGGTGCGGGGCTGAGATGGGGGTCTGAGGGGCGCGGGCAAGGAGGCAGCCGTCCTAGTACAGATTGTCTTCTAGCGGCGTGCGGTGCACACCAGGATTTCGCCAGTGGGGGTCGCTGAGCTAAAGTGCATCTGGCCCCTAGGCTTGCGCGAGGTGGCGAGCAAGGGTATTTTTAGCAGTACTGTGGTCTGTATTCCTCTATTCCTTATCCCACTGACTTTTGTCGCGTGTTCTTCCGAGATGGTTAAACATTGACCACGATTGGGCTTAGCGGAAGGCAACTTTTATTGTTCACTTTTCCCTGCCCCGCTCCGGTGGGCGGGCGTGCTCTTGGGGCAAGGATATGGGGGTGGCGGGAGTTTGGCTGGGAGCTAAGAGATCCTCGAGTAGCTTACGACGCAAGGGTGGCGCTCCAGGGATGTGTCTGTGGTGGTGATAGTGGCATCCTGCAGTTGCAGCTCGGTGTAATAATGTGAGCAAACCAGGCAGTGGAAGGGGGTCCCCGAATGAATGTGAGGAGGGAGGGACGATGTAGAGATCTGGTGAGGTCGCCGTGGGGGGCTAGGAGAGTTTCTTGGGAGGGAGACGCGCCTGCAGCCCGGAGCGTGGGCAGTTGGTGGCAGTGGCAGGCGGTACCTGGCCGACTCAGGCGCGGAGCTCTCTCTCACTGCTGCGGTGCGCAGACTTAGACTCCGCTTCTGGTTTAGGCGAACCTGCTGTAGCCGCAACGGGAGGGTGGGAGGGAAGAGCCGACCTCGCTAACGAGGGAAGAGTCTTTTCTCTTCCTCTCCTCTCCTCCCCCTTTCTCCCCGACCCAGACTCTGGCGCGTTTGTTTTCCAAGTTGGATCCTACTTCCATTTACAAGTGTCAGACAAATGCGCGCAAACCTCCCCCACTACCCCGGCCCGGGCCAGACGGGAGAGGGGGCGGGGGAGAACTATCTGGACAGCGCCTAGGACTGTGCACGCAGCCTTGGGGACTTGTCCAGCTTGGGTTCACACTTGTATGGGTCCTTGATGCTTAAAAAAATACGCAAACAAAACAACGAAGCCAGAACCAGACCTGGCCACTGTATACCGCCGCTTTCCCCCTCCTCGCCTTGGACGTATTAATTTTCTGGCCCCAATACAAAGGCTAGTCTGGGGCAGTGGGAGGAAGGGGGCTGGGGCGGTTGGAGGAAGGGGGCGGGGGAGCAGGCCAACCAGTTCATCACGGTGGATTTGTGCTCTTGGCTTTGTTGCTAGGATTAGATTCTCTGATTGTGCCCTGGCCGAGTTAAAATAGATGCAGAGAGACTGTGAACCGACCAGAAAGCCTGCAGACGACTTTGCGTCAGATTCAGGAGGCAAATTCAGGTGGTGGAAAAGGGGTTAGCCTGCCATCTAGGAATTGAGAGCTGAGGTGCCCACTTTTCAGTACAGATCAAAGAGAGCCTAGATTTCGCTTCCACTGGCAGGCACTGAACTTCTCTTAACGTTTATTGAACGCTTGAATGACGTTCTGGTTTGTGACGTGTAGATTTGAATCTGACAAGGAAAAGAACGAAGGGGATAAAGAGAGGGAAAAGCGATCGAGAGAGTGAGATTCTGCAGAATCCTGGAAATTGCACAAAGCCAACTGCTCCTGCCTCCCTTTTTTTTTTTTTTGTTTTTTATTCCTAAATTGGAGCTGCTGAGCAATGAGAGAATAAAGAACAGCCAAGAAAACCAGGGCGCCAAGAGACAAAGACAAAAAAATGCATAATAACTTTAACGCTTTGATGTTCTTTTTTTCTAGTAGGGTTGGAGTGGGGGAAGGGTTTTTTAACGTTTTACAAGGAGAAAAGTTGTCTCTTAGAATTAAAACCAGTGCTGATGTTTAATCATGAATCCTAGTTGTTGCCTTTTTGGAACTTGGACAATGAAGGGTGTTGGGGCCAATTTCTATGCACAGTGAACTGGGATGAGAAAGTTCCCAGAACTGTCCAGTTATAATGTCTTCATATCTGAACCACACAGGGAACTCCACATGAAAGGCAGCTGGCCCAGAGATCAGAAATCGGTCAGCTGCTGGGCTGGCTCCATCTCTTGTAGCTGCAGGATTTTCACAGCCAGTGTTTGTTACCCAGTGACCACCTTTCAAGCTCCCACCCTAACCCTCCTTTGCTTTTTCCAAATTTTATTTATTCTGGTTCCAGGCACTGTCACTTTGGGGGACTTTTTTTTTAAATAGGACCCAGTCTATCTCATAACTAGCAATTACAGTTGTGCTGAGCTACTCAAAAATGAAATGAGTAGCAATAAACAGAGTGTGTGTGCCCACTGACCTGTATGCTATATGGTTATTTTGCCAGCTCATAGCTTTTTGTAAAGCAGCAGCTCTTCAGGCTGCTCACATAAGACCATTCTGATGTGTCAGGTTATGTTATCCTTGCTTTCTTTATTTGCCGCAGAATGACCTACTCTAATCTGGCTGATGAATTATGTCAAATAGAAAGAAGTAGGCAATTACCAGAGAAGAGGATATTTAGTCATTACCAGCCGGCCTGAGAGGTGCTTCCTATGGCTGTTGTGTTGTTAGACTGTATTAATAGCTCATAATGCAAATAGGACCCATGTGGCTTTACCTTTACTGTTTTTTGGAGTTGGGTGTGGTATTCCATGATACCCCTTTCTGTCCAGTGGCTGATGGGTTGGCTTCTTCCTCTGGGGCAAAAAGCAAAGGATAATTTGGGGGCCGTTTGTTTTTTCCATTGTGGGTCATTCCTAGGTTTTTCCCTTCTGCGGGAGCATTGAGTGGGGATCATCTGATGGGATCAGGTGGGCAAGTCCATTCAGACTGATTTTTTTTTATTGCTGAGGAAGGACTATTGATGAAACCATCTTCTTTGCTTATTGTGATGAACACCAGGGAGGCATGAAAATATAAAAGAAGGGGATCTGACAGACCCTCAGAGGAAAGGATGCATCTCCTGCCCAATTTCTTCCTGCAAATAAGGGAGCCCTGACTTACACAGATATTCATAGTCTTTAAAAATTGAAGAAACATAACTCCTTTGTATATTGCTTCACTTATTGATAAAATTTTCTGAGAGAGTTTTCAGTCTTTAATTGTTGACTATGTCATTATGACCAGTTTTCCACCCACTTGGAAGGCTTGGGTCTATGTTTTATAGCCTGTCCTCTTAAGGACAACCACAGTACCTACGTCCTGATAGGCACAAAGTAAATGCTTTTGGTTTAGGTCACTTTCTCTGGGAAAACCCTGGGGGTAAATATCCTTTGTGTTTTGGTCAACATGATTCTACTGCCTTCTGAAACTTAGTGATTTTTCTGTCAATTGAAGAGTATCTACTCCTTTAATAAGCTTCTTTACTTTCTTTGTATATGTAGCTTCTTTTCCCCTAAATCCCTTTCCAAGAATAATTACAAGAAAGCTTGCCTTCCCTTAAATAAAAATATGAAGATTCTGATTGAATTTATTGAGAACATATTTGACACTTGTCTGGTGGCTTAAAGCCAGTTTCTGGCCTACCAAAACAGGTTATCAGTGATGTGTGACAGTGACAAATGACCCACTCCAGTGGTTCTGAAATGGAATGGCCCTCCCAGGTTAGTCTTAATTTAGGCAATCCTGGGATTGAGGTATTTTTGTTTTAAGCAGAAAGAATGACAATTTGAGAATGAATTTATTGCCATGATGATGGTCAGAGAAAAATAGAGAACAGATTTCAAAACTTAAGTGAACAGGCTCTTCATATAATGAGAGATGTTTCTTCCTTCACTGCATAGATATGTCTGAATGTGAAGGCTCAGGTGGAGTTCAGGGGAGGGTTGCTTGACTTTCCTTCTTTAGCCATTGCTTTATGAGAGCATCCCCTTGCTTGGACATAAAAGTTGTACGGGGTCCATGAGCAGATTTTAGTATTTCACCCTTCTTATCTTCCAGGTTCCAAGACTGTGGATTACAGCCTCTATTTAATAAAGGAAATTTATTTAATTAACTCTTACTCTTGTATGTCACAGTTATCCCTTTGTTTTTAATTCTGCAAAGTCCCACAGGTTAAAAGTCATATATTTTAGTTTTCCTTCTTAAAGAAGCTTCACTTTTGTCTTTTCTATTTTATTTTTCTTTGTTGCTTTTTTCTTTACAAATTTTTTTCTTTGAGATTTATTTTTAGTAATATCGAAGGCAGTGCAAAGGATATATTTGTAAATGTAAAATACATTCTTTGCTTCTGTGTACTTACTGGTTTGTTGGGAAGGTGGGATATGCCATGTGCAAACTAGAAATCAGCACATTGGCCATGTTTGTTCATTGATAAAAAAGTGTTACCTCACAGGGTCCTAGAGGAGGGGAGAGAGATAAATATGAACTGAAGTAAACTTTTAGGAGGAGTATAAAGTAAATAGAATCCAGCTTCATAATTCTTAGTGAATTCTTAGTGAAACCCTAATGTAGGCAAGAAAGCGTAAAATTAATAGTTCTTTCATTTCTGTGGGATAGGGTTCCTTTGTGGAAGAACGTGCTCATGGAACAGGCCACAGAGGCTCTTGGAATGCCAGTATTTTGCAAAGACACTGGAATTTATTCGGGCCCTTTTCTCCATTGTTCCTTTGTGGACCCACCCCCAACTTCAAAGGGGACCTTTAGGTGTTTTAAATGTGTCTCAGGCCTGTATGCAGGTGCATCTGCATGCCCCCGCTTCCTCCTCAACACAGCACACACTCTGTGGCTTCCTGGTGGCTACATCACCAATTCTGGGTTTTGTACAGAACCCTTAGTACTATCAAAAAAGTATCGGTGCAAATAAGCTACCTTTTAGGGAATCATCCATTTTGCTGTTTTCATAAAAGTTAATGGGTTGTTTATGGTGCTACCTATTATTCTTCCACAGTTAACCCTGAGAGGTTTCTCACACTACCCAGAGCTTCCAGAAGTGGTCCTAAAGCAGGAGTGCTCATCCTTGACTGCACTTCAGAATAACCCAAGTGCTTTTAAAATTATTAATGCACACATTGTATCCAAACCACTTACATCAGAAACTCTGGGGGAAGGACCCAGGCATCCGAACTTTTTAAAATCCTTGCAGATGATTTTATCGTGTCAAGGAACACTGTGGCAAAAGTTGTGCATTACACCTGGGATTGCAGTTCACTCCTCTAGAAAGCACCTAGACCTCAGGGAATTTGAGTGAAAATCAAGAACATAAATGTGCTTTTCAGTCTCCTGCTGTGAATGGAACCGCTGGAACACACTATGCTGAGTTGAAGTTGTGCTGGACTGACCTGAAGGTGGCTAGGAAAGTTCATGGCTTCCTTCCTCCTGCATTTTTTGGTTCTCAGTTTTGCTAGTGGTTTACATTCCTTCTGTTGCCTAATGTGGATCTGTCCTCCGTTTTACTCTAGTTTACCTCAGTTCCTTTCCAGACAGTAATCGTAGCATTGTCCAGGAGCTGATGAATGAAATTTAAAAGGTTTCAGACATCTCCAGGAGCAGCAACTCCCCCTCTTCTCATATTGAACTCTTGCTCTGGGGTCTATTTGATAATGTAATTCTGAATTCAGGGAATCAATTCCAAGTAATCCATCAATACTTGCTCAGTTCTCTTTCTTTTTATTTGTAGGGATTACAAGAGATATGTTGCATAAAAAAATGAATCATGTCCTGAGGGAGCGTACAGTCTAGTTGTGGCTAAAGATGTATATACACTTAAGGAAAAATTCACAGCACTATTTAATGTTGGAGGTGGAAGGAACCTACTAAGTTTGGCAGGCATACTTCTGGCATATACTAGGAAGAAACTTCATTCCTGCAGAATGAGGTACTTGGTGTGGTCTGAATTCCCTGTTTTCTTCTGTTTGAGACTTAGTTATAAATCTCAGAGTTAGCTTTGGCACAGAGAACTTGGAGGTGTTCTGTCCTTTAGGAATTCAGCATTCAGGTCTGTTACTTGGTTTTCAACATTAGAAAAAAATAAGTCAAGCAAATGATACACGTAGTAATACAAACTTCCAGAATGTGGGCAGAAAGGCCAGAACTGTTACTTTGGATGTTTACCATGACTTGCTGATACTTACACCATGCAAAGCAGTTACAAACAACATTTCACCTATTTTTTATTTCTATTCTTTTTTGAATTGTCAGTGATAAGCCCAGCTGTTGAATGAGACACAAATACAAAAGGTTAACTGAAGGTTTAATTATAACTTCAGGACTTAAAACTAAATTAAATTCCAAACAATTTGATAAAAATTATATAGCCTTTTCAGTACCATGGAAGGTTAAAAAGTGAGGCTCACTGGAACAGCTATCATGTTTCACATTTTTAAATTAATACTGTATTATTAATGCTACTAAATATCATGGAACATTATTTAACACTAGTAAACATCTGAAGTCATGCCAGATAATACAGATTTAATCTAATGACAAATATACTTAATGACAATATTAATGTCATCCTTTTTTTCCCTATTACAGAAATACTCTGTGTGTATGTGTTCTTCAAAAGCAGAATGAGGCTGTATCTTGGGAGGAGGTATCTTGATCTTTTTTGAAACCTAGAGCATCTATTAAAAATGGCACTGTTGATATTTTTAAAAGTCTAAGTATGTGATTAATAGTTAGGGCTTCTGAAGCCTGTTTTAAGACTGTTCTGAAATTCTCTGTTTTGCTCTTACTGGTGGTAAATGATGCCAGTTGCTGCTGTGGTTAATTGTGTAGTGTGTTGTGTGACTCATGTGGCAGGTCCTGTGTCAGGTTGGAACTGGTAGTTCTAGTTCATCAGACTGGCCTGGCTATAGAGAGCTGTGCTGCAAAGAAAGGCACACATCGAAAGTGGGCCTGATGCAGATGACTTTAACATTGTTGGAGTTATGGAAAAAGTTGGATGTGACTTTTTCTCACATATCAAAAAATAATTTTACAATAACAATTTCAATCAAATGAATCAGAATTCAGAAGTGTGTAGTCGTATCCCTTGAGATTTTGGTACCTATCTCATAGAACTGTAAAGACATTTCAGAATGTCAATTTATGGAAAAATATGTCTGGAATTGAATATAATTAAGAAATGTTGAAGTCTGGTGTCTACATATTCAGACACTGTATTAAATGGCTTAATTAGTGAACCAGGATTTGGATTTATTGACAGAAGGTCTCTTTCTCATGGCATGCTTCACTCATTAAAAGCTTATAATGTCTTAGATTTTTATAGCTGTTGGGACTTGACCGTTTGCCTTTTTGTGCTTCTTGACTTCAGTGATTTGTGCTTTTTTTTCTTTGCAACTCATTAGGATGATGGTGCATCTCCCATCGGTGGCCATTCTCATGGACTGAGCACATGATATTGCATAACACATGAAGTGTCACCAAAACATCAGACAGGGCTTTATATTGCTGAAAAACAAGGTGTGGGGAGGAAAGGTGCTAATTGTGGAATTTTTGTTCTAGCATTTTAAAAGTAATGTGTGACTTCTGTCCAAGATGGAGGTGTAGGTAGATACACTTTGCCTTCGTGCACAACCAAAAGAAGGACAACAAAAAATTAAAAACAAAAAATAACCAGAACTGCCAGAAAATCGAACTATATGGAAATCTGACAACCAAAGAGTTAAAGAAGAAACATTTACCTAGACCTGTAGGAGGGGTGGAGACAGGCAGCCAGGGTGGAGAGAACCCACAGCAAAGCAGCAGCTGGAGGACTAGGGGGGCAAGGTGGCAGCTGACAGACCTGGATGTCCCACATTCGTGTGCAGATAAACCAGGAGAAACAACTGGGGAGTGAGACAGACTGTGCAACCCAGGGTTTCAGCCCAGGGAAATAAAGCCTCAAAGCCTGTGGCTATAAAAATCTGTGGAGGTTGAGGCAGTGGGAAGAACTTTCAGCCTCACAGGACAGTTCGTTGGAGAGACCCACAGGGTCCTAGAACGTACACAAACCCACCCAATGGAGAATCAGCACCAGAAGGGCCCATTTGGATATGGGTAGCATGGGAAGTCACTGAAAACCACCTGAGAGTCAAGCAGGAGACATTGTTCCCTCTCTGACCCCTCCCCCACATACAAAGTCACAATGCAGCGACCTGGGTTGCCTCGCCCTGGTGAATACTTAAGTCTCTGTCCCTTAAAACATATAAAACAGGCAACTGAGATAATGAAATATGGCCCAAATTAAAGAATAGATCAAAGCTCCCAAAATAGAACTGAGCGATGAAGAGGTAGCCAACCTATCAGATGCAGATCTGAAAACACTGGTAATCAGGATGCTCCCAGAAATGACTGAGTATGGTGGCAAAATAGAGGAAAAAGTGAAGGCTTTGAAAAGTGAAATAAAGGAAAATGTACAGGGAAACAATAGTGAAGGGAAGGAAACCGGTACTCAAATCAATGGTCTGGACCAGAAGGAAGAAATAAACATTCAGCCAGAATGGAATGAAGAAACAAAAATTTGAAAAAATGAGGAGAGGCTTAGGAACCTCCAGGACAACTTTAAACATTCCAACATCCAAATCATAGGGGTGCCAGAAGGAGAAGAGGAAGAGCAACAAATTGAAAACTTATTTGAAAAAATAACGAAGGAGAACTTCCCCAATCTGGCAAAGTAAATAGACATCCAGGAAGTCCAGGAAGCTCAGAGAATGCCAAAGAAGTTGGGCCAGAGGAAGCACACACCAAGGCACATCATAATGACCTTACCCAAGATAAAAGATAAGGAGATAATCTTAAAAGCAGCAAGAGAAAAGGAGACAGTTACCTACAAAGGAGTTCCCATAAAATTATCAGCTGATTTTTCAAAAGAAACCTTGTGGACAAGAAGGTGCTGGAATGAATTATTCAAAGTCATGAAAGGCAAGGACCTCTATCCGGATTACTCTCTCCCGCAAAGCTATCATTGAGAATGGGAGGGCAGATAAAGTTCTTTCCAGATAAGATCAAGTTAAAGGAGTTCATCATCACCCAGCCCTTTATTATATGAAATGTTAAAGGGATTTATCTAAAAGCAAGAAGATCAAAACTATGATCAGTAAAATGACAAGGAACTCAAAATTGTCAAAAACTGAAACTAAAAAAAGCAAAATCAAAAACTAAGCAAACAACTAGACCAGGAACAGAATCACAGAAATGGAGATCACAGGGGTTATCAGTGGGGAAGGGGAGGGGGAGAATGGAGGAAAAGATACAGGGAATAAGAAGCATAAATGGTAGGCATAAGATAGAGGGGGCAGGTTAAGAATTATATAGGAAATGGAGAAGTCAAAGAACTTATATGTATGACCCATGGACATGAACTAAGGGGAGGAATGCTGGTGGGAGGGAGATGCAGGGTGGAGAGGAATAAAGGGGAGAAAAAATTGGACAACTATAACAGCATAATTAATAAAATATACTTAAAAATAAAAAAAGTAATTTGTGAGATTTCTTCTTTATAACTTTTAGCTCTCTACTATATTTAACTAATAACATAGTTTACATTTAAGTCCACATTTTTCTGTGTCCTTTTCAGTTTTATGGTTAGTGGTTTAGTGGTATAAATCCTCCATACTACAGATTGTTGATGTGGAAAAGTTTCCAGTCATACAGTGGACTGGGAAGTTCTTTTTTAATATATTTGATGTGGAATATATACCTTTTTGAACTGCATTTGATAATTTTAAATGTTTGAAACTACTGCAATTAGTAAAGAAATAACTTGGAAATGTTGACAATGAGTGAGTGAGGGAGAAACATGCTTCATCGAATCCTTGAGGATTTGTCACTACCTGTTTTACAATTTAAATTTTAGCTGCCTCCTGTACAGGCATTAATGTGAACAGCTAGTTTTATAAGATTTCTTAATTCCTCATCTTCATAGGTATGTTCTCGAATTTGGAGCTGTTTAAAGTAATCTAGCATTCCATCTTTCCTGTAGACAGAGCAGATCATTCACAGTCTGGGTGAACTGCATACACATTATATTGCTAGACTTTCTGATGGCCTGTGCTGGATTCTTCAAATGCATGTGCCTGGAAATGTATTTCTGCTTGGTGCTCTTATCACCTGGGACTGACTTTTTCATGGAGCATATTAAAAAAGGTGGTGTCTCTTCTCCAGGGAGCACATACAGAGGGCCCAGAGACATATGAAAAGATGTTCAGCATCACTAGCCATCAGAGAGATGCAAATTAAAACCACAGTGAGATACCATTTCACACTGGTGAGAATGGCCATCATAAACAAATCAATAAACAAGTGTTGGAGAGGTTGTGGAGAAAAGGGAACCATAGTACATTGTTGGTGGGAATGCAGACTGGTGCAGCCACTGTGGAATACAGTATGGAATTTCCTCAGAAAAATAAAATGGAACTGCTTTTTGATCTGGCAGTTCCACTGCTGGATATATATCCTATGAACCCTGAAGCACCAATTCAAAAGAACCTATGTACCCCCATGTTCATGGCAGCACAATTTACAATAGCCATGGGCAACCTAAGTACCCATCACTATATGAGTGGGTCAAAAAACTATGGTACATTTACACAATGGAATACTACACAGCTGAAAGGAAGAAGGAGCTCCTACCCTTCACAACAGCATGGATGGAACTGGAGAGCATTGTGCTAAGTGAAATAAGCCAGGTGGTGAAAGACAAATACCATATGATCTCACCTTTAAGTGGAACCTGATCAACAAAACAAACAAGCAAGCAAAATACAACCAGAGACATTGAAATGAAGAACAATCTGACAGTAACCAGAGGGGAGGTGGGATGGGATAATGGGGGGAAAGGTGGGAAGGGTTTTCAGGAACAATTGTAAAGGACACATGGACAAAACCAAGGGGAGGTGGGATTGGGGGAGGGAGGTGGGCTTGGCTATGGTGGGGGGGGAGTAGTGGAGGGAAAGTGCAGACAACTGTAGTTAAACAACAATTAAAAAAACACAAAGCAAAACAAAAGGTGGTATCTGACCGTTCAAAAATTGGCTTTCTCAATTGGATGATGCCTACTTACACCCAGAAAAGGACATAAGGCACATGTGACCCCAAGTCAGAAAGATGAGACCAGCATCTTTTACTGAGTTTAAGGAATGTCATCTGCTTGGAAGTTCCTAGCCTAACAATGGTTCTACGATGCCTTTCATTTATATTCAGGAGATGACTACTACAATGAGGGAACTATGCGGTCTAGACAATTGATTAGGAAATGTAAGACAAAATTCACTGTATTGCCAAATCAGTTTCCTAGATCTCCTTGGATTATCCAATATTTAGAAAACCTTTTGCTCTGGAAGTGTAGCTATTGTATGTGTAATTATTTGCATTAATTACTTTATTCCCAAATTGCATTAAACAATGCATACAGTCTGTTCAATTTATGCTCTCTATTTCTGTTAAATAGGTAGGATTAATAGCATATTATACCTCCTCTCCAAAGAGATAGAGGGAGTTACATGTATTTTATGATTTGCCAGTTTCATATAGGTCATCAGTGCCTGTTATAATAATCAAAGTAAATACGCCCAGATTGCCTTTGTATAATAGATATGTTTTAAATATGAGTGTAAATCACATTCTTCAAAGCAAAGCACATTTTAAATGCATTCAATTAGGAAAGAATCACTATTAAAGCAGATCTTGTAGCATATTCTTTTATCAGATGAATATTTTGTTTTTCCTTAATTTATCTGTTTAAATTTAATTTAACTTTAAATTCTTAGGTATCAAATTTCTTAAAATGAGGCAAGAGTGTACATGTATGGGAAATGCACTGCTTTGAGAAGCACTACAGGGGATGCTAAAGAGGAGATGGAAAAGAGGACTGGAGTTAGAGAGGATAAATGTCCATGTCAATAATGGGGACCTTGGAAAAATGTTAAAGATTAAGAGTTTGGGGGCCAGTAGGTACAGTCCAATCCCACACAGAGTTACATCTCTGACAACATCAGCTTTTTTGTGTATATACTGAATAAGGTGACCCCAGTTCCCAGACTTTGGGACATCCAGAGACATGGCCCTTATCACTCAGGGTTTTTCCTGTTCTGCAGCAGCCCCTCCTACCCTTTTCTCTTCTTGTTGCCATTTGGTCCCTTTGTATCTCCCCACTCTTCCCAGCTTTTGTAGTCACTACTCTGAGGCCTGCACCATCCTCAAGTTCGCTTAAAGCTTACCCTCCTATGTTTCTTTTTTACATTTCTGTTCTTCAGGTCCCCACTACAGTATGTACTACTATTGAGTTGACCAAAAAGTTTCTTTAGTTTTTTCCATACAATGGCTCTAGTAGTGCCTAATAGTCTTTAACTTCACTCTAAATAATTTTGTTAGATTGTATTGTGGCAGCTGTCATGTCAGCGTGCATTTAAAAAAAAACTTATCAAAATTGGTAAATTTTTGTGAAGTCATTTTAATATTGAAGATGGAAGAAGGTACACAGTATTTTCAGGGTATTATGCTTGATTATTTCAAGAAATGTAAAAACACAACTGAAATGCAGAAAGAGATCTGTGCAGTGTATGGAGGAGGTGCTGTGACTGATGGAATGTGTCAAAAGTGGTTTGTGAAGTTTCTTGTTACAATACTGTTACCATTTTGGCCAAATAAGTCTTCACTGTGGGGCTGTCTTATGCCTTGGAAGATGTTTAGCAGCACCCCTGGCCTCTACCCACTAGAAGCCAATAGTGGAGATAGCTGACATACTCAAAATATCCAATCAATAAAATTATTGCTGAAAATAAAAATATGTCTTTTATTTCTTGGAAAAAACTAAACAGCCTTTTTGGCCAATCCACTGTTATGGCACCTAATCCTACCTGCCTGGTAGTGAAGTTGCCTATGCTGTGTCTCTTTCCCCACTATACACCATTCTTCCCAGGGCTCAGTGGCATAACACTCTTTGGTTCCCCACTCTGATTATTGCTGGATCTTACCAGTGTTAAGTTTTAAAAATGAATGACCATATTTACTTATGTTCAACTTGAAGAGTGTGTCATTGACTTTCACTCTGGGACATTTATGATCGAATACTGGAAAATATCCCTGAGGTATTACTAGTGCATTATGGTCCTGGTACTGATGGGATATAGCATGTTTCAGCTCCACATTTTCTCTTTGAAGGAAAGGTCCTCCAAGCATATATACCTAAGTTCTTGATAGTTCTTTCAGTCCAGGTTCTGATACCCAGATTCTGTCAAAGCTATAGATCTTTCCTGTGAGTTGGCTTCGAGTGTGGTGAAGACACCAGGAAGGCATGTTGGATGCGTCCAAACATTTGGTCATCTTCCTGTAAACCACTTTTTGGAGGAGATCCTGACAGGAATTACATACCTGATGGTATACACCAATGAAGGTTGATATTTATAAAGGTAAAATACGAGTATACTGCGAGGTGAGAGTATTCTCAGTGCTAAGTCTTTTCCATCTGAGGAAAGCTTAGAATATGTATGTAATGATGTTATTTGGAGGAACCCTGGAGCCTTTCTAACTTATATTTAAAAATTACTCATATACACCCTGTGCAATAACTATCATTGTGCTAAATTATAATATTACACCATTCTAGTGTATACTGAGACATGGAGTTGCACTGGGACACTGCTTACCATTGTGGGCAATAGACTCTTGCTTTTTAAGGGTCAAATTTACAGTGTGTGGCACATAATAAAGCTGCTCTCTGTAAATGGATGCATGTAGTTACCTGCAATTAATAATAGAATAGAGTAAAATGCAAGATGGGAAATTCCAAATGTCATGCTTTTTTCAATTATACTGCACTAAAGCATTATTTGAAGGGCAGGCAGGTAATATCAGCACATAAACAGGTATGTGTCTTGGGAATGTTAAATTATAAAAATGTTCAATAACTCTGTTGAATGAATGGAAATGGAAAAGGCTGTATCTGTCTTTTCAGAGACTTTGCTATTCTGTGAGCTCAACAAACAAAATCTCATTAATACCAAATCCATGGGAGCATGAGAAACGTGTAATGCTCTTAATTTCTTATTAAGTGATTTGTGTTTATTGAAAATTGACTTGAAGGTACACTGAACATAATTCATAATATTGGATTTAGGTGAGTCTAGATACCCAAGTCTTTTTTCTACTTTGAATGTGCTCACAGTTCATTATTGGAATAGGTGGTAGGTAGAGTGATGTCTTATTTCTGAAAGGATTTACTGAAAAGAGGAGATGATGAGTTAGACTTCGGAGATCCTCTTCTGCTCCTGTGCCTTTTAGTTTTGTGTGATTGTTCCAGGCTTTTATTTCTCCAGGCACACTTTGTACGTGTCTACAAGCAGATGAGAGAGAGAGCAAGGGCACTTAGGGGCTGGTGGAGGCAAATGTGAATCCCGTTTTTTCCTTATTAACTCATGAAGCCTGCTGAGTAGCAGCAGGCATTACCAGACATTTAATTGTGTGCTAGGTAAGGCTGGCAGAATTCCAGCATCATGGTGGAGCAAGAATTATACTAATCAGCTGGGATATACTGCATATATTGATTAGAGTTGGATTTTGTTATGCAAAAAAAATCCTTATAAGTAGTGGGAAAGTAATTGAGAGTAATTAAAAAGGCAGAGAGTTAATTCACAGTTATTTAGATGAAAGGGCATTTTGACCCTTTGCTTCCATGCAGATTTCCAGGCAGGCTGGAGCTGTCTAAATGGTGTGATCGCTGTTACCACTGAGCTGGAAAGAGAGTGAATGGGCAGGCAGTGTAGATGAAGCACTGAAGATCAAGTTCCAGCAGTTTCTTCGTGGTTGCTTTTTGCTGCTGGAAACCTTTTTTGTTTGGGTCTGGGGCTTTTCATTTCTTTCCCTTGGTCTCACTAATAGCTTTTGGTTATTATTAATATCCCTGATGAGAACTGAATTGGAACCCCAGTGTCCTAGTGAACGCTGGTGAGAACATTAAACTGCACTTGAATTATCTGGAATTCCAGCATGTTTTGTCATTGCTTCCCTCCTTCCCCCAACTGAGAAGGCTTTGTAAGTTATTCGATGTCACAGAAAATACTTTGTCCATGAAATGGTGACCTGAAATAGTATACTTGCACACCCTTTCTTGCCTCCTGGGCCCTTTCACTCATAGACAGTGTCTGACACAAAATAGATGCTCAGTAAATATTTGCCAAGTGGATGAATGAATGAGCTGTTTCATAGGTATTGGATACTGGAATGATTTAACATCTAGAAAAGTTATGAATGATGTTTGATAGAGTTCCAAGCATCATTATGATCCGAGATCCTAAATAACGAGTAAGAAAGGGGGAATGGAGGTGGGAGAAGCAAATGGCTAAGATTCATTAAGCATATGCTGCATTAGACTCTTTGTGTATGTACCTTTGTTCTAGCATCAGCTGTGTTCTAAGAGGTGAATATTAGTGTAATCATTTCACAGATGACAAAGATATGGGTAGGAATTGAACCAAAGTCATAGACCTTAATTGCCAGGACTGGGATTTAAACTCATAGCTCTTGCAGACAACCAGGGCTTTTCAAACACAGCCATACAAATCCCTAATTGGAAAGAGGAGGATGGTCTCCTGTTCAGAGCTTGGTGGTGGAGCCTAGAGATCAGGCATGAGCATCAGTCAGATTTCTTTGATGGGGGAGTATTTTGCTCCAAAAATTGATGTGAATTTTATGGTCTGTTATATAATGTATTTGTTTAAAGATGAAATATTTTAAATTACTTACCAAAGTACTTAAATTTTCCTCCCAGAATCTTTAATTAAAATTCACCCACCTAAAGGTGGCTCCAAGGGTATCCTCTGGGACATTTCTGGAACTTCCGTGTAGAGAGAATAAGAGGTGGCAATTTTGGTGGGAAGAGAAGTCTATCTTAAAATTTTATTTCCATAGCTAGTATAGTTTTACCTAGATGGCTTGCTTATTTTCAGGGGCTAGGGGCTGTCAGAGATCAGGAAGGTGCTAAAACTCCCCATGATTTCATTCTTGTTTATCCAGGAGCTTTAAGCATCATTGATGTAACTTTGGAGAGGCAGGTGCAGAATTATACTGCCCTGAGCTATTTGAATAATAGTAATAACAATACTGACAAGGACAAATACTAATTACAAAGGACTGTTTCATTATCCTGCTTTTACTGTGTGGGTGATAAAGTTTATGGAAGAAACAAGAAAAGGAGAATATGGATAAAGAATCCTGAAAAACAGAACACGCACAAACTTCCTTAGGCTCAGCAAGCGTTGAATTGATAGGAGACTTAAAAAGGAATTACTGATAATATTAATAATAGTTGGGCAATGTGTACTGAACTTGCATTTGTTTAGAACTTTGCCATTTATGATTTTTTCATTCATTTTTGTATTTTACAACAACTAACATGGATAAGAGTTTTACATATATTATGTCAATTGCCCCCCAGCTCTGTGAGGCAGGTGCTATTATTGTCTCTACATCATAGATAAAGAAACCGAGGTACAGAGCTAAGTGACTTGCCCAAAGTGATGTGGTTGAAGAAGTGTCAGAGTTAGGATTCTAACTCGGCCTTGTCTAACTTTACAACCTGTGCTCTTTACCCCTCTGCTGAGCCAACAGGTGTCTCTCTCCTAAGTGGAGTTCTGGGTTCCTGGCCTGTCTCCAGGGGCCTCATTCATAATTTTAGTGACTCTAAAGTGACCCTGTGTAGTATCCCTGCAAACACCTGCCAGCACATGCATGGCAAATTTGGCTTGATTTTCTAAAACTTGAGTGTGTATCCAGGTCAGCAGGAAGCAAATTGAGTGCCTCCAGAGAGTCCTGGTAACAATGCAGAAGCCCCCTCTTGGAACTGAATTTCCCCTTCCAGACTAGTCTGATAATAAAAGGAAATAGAAAAGTTAACCAGTGCCTAATAAATGTGGATTAAAACCCTGTATGAGTCATTCACCACTTGGTAGAACTGACTAAAGAACTGTTGGGATGTTCTGAGTTCCCGTCATTTTGCTCTTGTGAGTGGGCCGCTAGATTGTGCATGACTTTCATGCACTTTCCATGGCTGTGCTTGCACAAAACAGGTTGGATTAAGAAGCTGGAAATTTGCTATATTCAGATTTGGGCTTCACAGCTGAATGTAGTGAAAAGGCAGAAGATACACTGTAGGAAATTATGTTAGTTTAATTAGGGGTCTTAGTTGCATAAAAAAAATCTTTGAATTGCAATTACCACCCTCTGGCTTTGGACCCTGCTTTCTTGCTTTTTCTATTGTTAGGTCCAAGGTCATTACTTAAAGACTTCCTGTTTCATGGAAGATGACTTACTGAAATATTAATTTCATTGCCTGAAGTAGATTCATGTGGTCTGGTGAATAACTTTAAGCTCTGTCAAAATCACAAAGTAATAGAGTTATTTTTTATGCCTTTGTAAAGGTCGTTCAGGAATTTGAGTAATAGGCAGCTAAAAGTTTATTCATTTTGCCTGTCTTTATGGCAAAAATGAGTAAAAATCTTTATGCAGTGAACAACCATAACTGGGTAAGTTGCATATTAAGGAATTATGGAGAGGGGTTTTTTGTTGTTGGTTTTGGTTTTTTTTTTGGTTTTGTTTGTTTTCATTTAATTGCACTGTGACTGGGTTTGAATTTGATACATAAGACTCTGGGAGAGAAATGAACTTGTGACATTTGAAACTTGGAACTACTTTTCTTTTTTCTTTCTTTTTTAAATATAGGTAGGGCTTGAGTATTCAACATTTTGTTGAATGCCTTTTCAGTTTGTAACTGCTGGAACACAAAAGCTTGACTTCAATGCTGTTTTTTCCCCCCAGTTGTTCTTTTGCAGCCTTGGCTGTAAGTGTAATTCAATCCAGTGCATTAAAAAGAAGTTTCATTCCTCAATGGTAGAGGAAAAAGCCCTCCATCTTCCTTAGTAGTAACTAATGATTGTAATACCTGCAAGCACAATTCCTTAAAACAAAATGAGACAAAACAAAAACAAACCCCAAGCTGCAATTGAAGGATTTTTCAGCATTACAGGCAACAGCCTAAGGCAGTGACAGATTCTTTGAGAATATTGGGCTCATTTTATTGACATATTGTTGTGTCTGTTGTGAGTAGACAAGAATTATTCTTGGACCAAGTAACACGTATCAGTTTACAAATGCCAGTAACTTACCTGGTCTCACTTTGAAAATATCCTTGAGAGTAATTTTATTATCCTTTTCAGCTGGTTTTGTTCAGAGTTCACGGAGACTCAGTAGCTTGCTGCCTAGCTGTTTTCCAGTCTATTTTATAATCTATACTTGTCCCCCCTTCCCTACTCCCCCCTGCCCCACATTGCTGGAATCATTTCTGTTTTACTTTAAAAAGCAGTTTGCTTAATGTCACAACAAAATAAAGCATGGATTAGAAACAGCATTGTAGTTTTAGATTCAATGCCTTTGTGACATCTCATTGCTATGCAAATGAGATTCAAGAAGGTCATCCCTTTAGCAGTTGCTCTAGCCCTGGTATCTACTTGATATTCTTTGGCCAAACTTGCTAAGCATTCATTACTGAGCTAGTCTAGGTGTTTAACTATTTGTTGGCTTTGAACCTGCTATTTCAGGCTGCTGAGCTTAACCTCCTTTTTTGTGGTTGTTTTCATTTTGGGGACCCCCTTGTATCTCTCCTCAGCTTCTCAGCATAGAAGCTGTAGCAGGAAGCCCTGTTCTCATATTTGCAAGGTGCTCTTGTTTGTATGCCAACACAGTATTAGGAAAGCCCATTTGTGATGTGTTTCCTTTGGTGTCTCAGACATTTTTATCATGGCTAAATAATATATTTTTGGTAGATGCTTTATTCACCTGCATCTGTGACAAGTTCTTGCAAATATTTCACAGAAAAATGTCTTGTTTGTGCTGGTAAATCTTCATGGAATACTTACTTTAAAATTGTCTGCAATTCAAATTTCATTTCACCTGATTTATCGGATGTATTCATAGTATCGATAAATAGTTACTGGGGGTGGAATCCAATTTTAATTCAGAAAACCAGCTACATTTAATAAGTGCAGATTTTTGTTGGTGTTTTATTTGCTCGGTTAAAGGGTGTTTTTAATTCATTAGTATGATAGGTTGTTTTAAAAAATTATAGAAGTATGGTTCTTTTCCTTTTAATTCTAGTTTTGAATGAGCCTTTTATAGTTTGAGCAACTGGCCATATTTTAAATGTTAACTTATTAAGTAATTATTCTCTGAGTGATTATTTCAGTACAGTAGATTTTTTACACATGCACAGATACAGAGCTGACTAGACACTGAGTTTGTTCTGAGATTTTGGCTAAAATAACTGCTAACCCAAAGAAAGTGTACTTTACACTTAGAAGAAGAAGGCTTAGGAACTATGGAGGAAACATTCATCTTACACCATCTTTCCCTACACATTAACACTCAGAATGATGACATTGATAGGAGGGTTGATTTTGATTTAAAAAACTTTGTGTTTAACATGGAGAATTCTAGAATGATGATTTGACTCTTTTCAAGGATTAAGAAGGCATCTCTAGATTAAGGTTTTGAATCAAATGCAAATTTTATTGAAGATGATACATTGACCTTTTATAAACCAGTACCTTTCCAAAATCTAATCTGACCACCTGCTGGATGAAGGACCACTCAGATATCTGATAATGACAGGTTATGTTTAATTCTGCTGAGAGAGTCTTTATGAGTTCATGATTTTTATCAAGGACAGTAGAAAACTATTGTGGTTTAAACAGTGGAACAAAATTTGAAGGGTCTGCTAAGTGCAACTTCCAAATGAAAGCTTAGAACCATCCTTTTTTGTGGTTCCCCAGCTCCTATCCTGTTCTTTACTGGCTCATAGTATTTATGGGCTCTGTTATAATGTGGCATCTTGCTGGATACTAGAAGGGTCAAGGAGATTAAAAACAACACTGTTCTTCACCTAAAGGAATTTAAGGTATGGGGATGAGATATTTCCAAGGAACAGAACATGGTATTGCTGCAGTGGTTGTGTTCTGCGGGTTCTGACATGTAACTGACCTCTCTGAATTCACCAGGGGATTGGTTTCCTGTCAGGACCCTTGGGTCACCTGGAAGCAGGACTCCCCTTAGTGCTGAAACATCCTGATACAGTAGCCCAGGGTGGCCTCTCGCCTAGTAGTGACCACTGGAAGAGTCAAGTTTCTCAACTTGATATTCCTGGTCTGTTCGGGCTCTTTTTAAAAAAAAATTATTCAAGGAAGGGTTAGAAGAAAATTTTATTTATTTGGTCTGTTCTGGGAAACAGAATCTGTAATCTTTGGAGGTATGTTTTGTTTTGTTTTTAAATTGTGGTAAAATCTTGTCACTTAAAGAAGCCCTACATGTTATTCTTTTGTAAAGAAACATATAATTTATGAGTTGCGAATTTGGATTTACTAAAACAATGTTAGAAATTTAAAATCAGAGAACAGTTGTATTAAATTTGCAGATTATCTTGGTGCCTGGCAGCTGCTGCTTCTCCATTGCCTCCCTTTTTCCAGCTAAACCAGATGCTGAGTGCCAGACCTGTTGAATTGAAGTCGACCAATATTGATTAAAATGAAAAGAGGAGGGAAAAAAATTAAAGACTAGGAATTTGCTAAAATGAGATAAAGTCTGAATTTCATTTGTCTCTGCTGTCATTGTTTCCATTACCCCAGGTAATTCAATGCAGTGTGTTCAGGCATGGGTGAATTATAATAGCAGTAAGTTTTCTTTGCAGGCTTGCGGGGAAAGTTTTAAAAATGAGTTTGTTCAGAGTTAGATGGAAATGCTTTTGCTGAAAGCTGTGATTTTAAAAAAATGGCCTTGGTCTATGTTTTAGGAAATTGCCTTTTTTTTCCTAAATAGAAAACTGTCAGAAAATTAAAAAAATATATTACATCAAATATTTTGAATTTTATCCTTTGTTTTAGAAACCAACCTTCTTGTTGAAGGTATGGCAACTAATAAAATGCTTTATAACCACTGTTGTCATCATTGTTTGCGAACCCAATGTTAAAGAGTTCTGCCCGGACCTTTGGGCTGTTAATAGGGTAAAATGCTACCAGATGAGCCACAGTATTTTGGTTTGTGGTCTGGAGGCTGAACCATAAGCCAAGGATTTAATTTTAGGTACAGATTCCAAACTATGAGCTCTCCACTGCATATCATTTTTAAACAATGGAACCAACCTTTATTAAAATATCTTAAAATAGTAAGCTTTAACTATGTTACTGCTCATTATATATAATGATTGATATAGATCAAAGTTTAAAGAAGTGAGCATCCAAGTATATTTAATGTCTGTCTTATGAATTCATTATGATTCACAGCACAATCCTTTTCTCAGGCACACATTTGATTAGAATACTACTCTCTGCCTTACCACTTTTCCCTCAACTCCGGGGTCAGAAACCCTATTTTGGTATTTAGAAGAGGTCTTTGAAGTACCTTCACCCAATAATTCACTGACTTAGGAAGTGGGGAGGGAGATTTTTTAAATATGAGATTTTGAGGTTATTCTGTTGTTTTGTACTATGTTTATATCATTGGTTCTCTGATTAAACTCCATGCTACTTTGGGGTAAAAACCTTTTGTGTTCAGTTTGTAGCTGTGCATAGTATTGCCAGATCAAGTAAATAAAAATATATAGATTTCCAGTTAAATTTGAATTTTAGATAAATGACAAATAATTCTTTAGTAAAGAATGTCACAAATGTTGCATGAAATATATTTTTACTGACAACTGGACTCTTACAGAGGTCACAGCTTATCTTATAGAAGAAGCTGAGAGGGGGTTTGTTCAATGACTGAATGAGCCTATAGGTGGGAATATCTGGTAGCTGAAAATACTAATTTAGAGCAGAGTAGAACTTGAGTCAAGAGTCACCTTCACATGCATGGCGGGGACTTGAAGCCCTGGAGATTTTCCAGGGTCATTGTATAGACCAGCGGTTCTCAAACTGTCCTCACTAAAGTATCAAAATCACCTGTCTAGGCTTGTAAAACACAAAACATAGGTACCTGTGACCCGCTGCATAATGTCTGATTTACTAGGCTTGAGGTGGGGCTCAAGGACTGCATGTCTTAGAAGTTCCCAGGTAATGTCAGTGCTCCTGGTGTGAGATATCAGACATTGGGAGCCCCTGTGTAGTAGGTATTCTAGAGGGAATCAGCAAATGTGTTTTCCGTAATTATTTTGGGCTATGTAATGCCTCTGTTACAATTGCTCAACTCTACCTTTGTGGCTGAGAACAGCCGTAGGTGATATGTAAACAAAAGAACATGGCTATGTTTCAATAAAATTTATTTACAAAAGCAGGTGACTGGCCCATTGTGGCCCATGGTGGCTCCCATACTTTGCAAACCTTGCTCTAGAGCACAGGTCGCAAACACAAGGCCCAAAGGCCAAATCTGGCCCTCCACCTTAGTTTACCCAGCTGGGCATCTTGTTTCTACCAGCGGCAGCACCAAGCTCTCACTTAACTGTTAAGGAGTAACATTTATACAGTCCTAAAATTACATTTGGCCATTTGAAGGCAACCTTGAGACTGATGTGGCCCCCGGTGAAAGTGAGTTTGACACCCCTGCTCTAGAGTAAAAAATGAAAGTTAAGGATATCCAGGTTTAAGAGTTGCTCAGAGAGCCCCAGCTGGTGTGGCTCAGTGGATTGAGTGCCAATCTGTGAACCAAAGGATTGCTAATTCAGTTCTCAGTCAGGGAACATGCCTGGGTTGTGGGCCAGGTCCCCAGTAGGGGGCACACAAGAAGCAGCCACACATTGATGTTTCCCTGTCTTCCTTCCCCTCTCTCTAAAAATAAATAAAATCTTAAAAAAAAGAATTGGTCAGAGAAAAAAGAACTAGAGAAAGAGCAATCTGAGCAGTGGTGGGAGATACAGGGGGAGGAGAGAGTCCCCAAAGCCAGGAATCAGAAATTTTTAAGAATGAAAGCAGGAGCCACTGGCCTCTACTGTCTCGGAGCAATTAAGGATGCAGGAGTGGATGAATGCTGAAAGAGGCCATTGGTTTTGGCAGTTAGGATGTAATGACTAACTGTTGACTGAGCAGTTTGAATAGAGTGGTGGGGAGGGATGCCTGCCAGATGGCAATGGGCTCAAGTAAAGGAGGAGGTAGAGGCAGCGAATTTTGAACACTCTCAAGAAGTTTGGCAGTGAAGGAAAGGAGGGGGTAGTGGCTGAAGCTTAAGGAGAAAGTTGGGTTCAGGAAGGTTTTTTTTTTTTTTTTTTAATAGTGAGGATAAGAGGAACACAAGTATGTTTATAGACAGAGAGGAAAGGACCATTGGAAACAGGTGCCTGGGCTGCAAACACATTGTTTCTTAAGAAAATTGTGCCCCCAAGTTGTGTCTCATGTATTGAAACGGGAGTAGATGAAGATATAGAAGAGGAGAGAGGATTAATGGAGAAAAGTTCTCAAAACAAACAGCATGGAAAGGGATTAAGAGAGCCTGCAGGGACTGCACCTTGGACTGGAGAAGGGGAAGTATTTCCTCTGAGACAAGAGTGGGTGAGGATCAGATCACTCCAGAGGAAGGCAAGTCTGAGAGTTCTAAGCTGATTGTTTCCTTGGAAAAGTTGGAAGCTAGGCCAGAGCGAAGAGATTGTGGAAAACAGTAGGGATTTTAAGGAAATTGATGAAGGTTTGGAATGGGCACTGAGGCAGAGAATACACCAAATGTAAGTACCAAGTTTACCAGGCAGCACTGGGGGTTCTGCTGGTGTTGGAACGCACCCATTAGTGCACCTGCGCCACCCTGTTGTATGGAACTTTGCTGTGGTTCTTAGCAGCCTGGGAACTGTAAAGATAGATGGGGAGATCCTCAGAATTGTAGACTGGCAAGAGATGTGGGTGGGAAAGACATCAAGTCATAGGTTTTCAGATGCCTGTGAATCGGGATATTAAGGAAAACTAAGTGGAGAAGGGAACGGAACAGTGGAGGGTATTATGCTAAGTGAAATAAGCCAGTCAGAGAAAGACAAATACCGTAAGATCTCACTAATATGTGGAATCTAATGAACAAAATAAACTAATTAACAAAATAGAACCAGAAACGTGGATGTATGGAATAAACTGATGGATGTTAGAGAAGAGGGGATGGGGGGATTGGACAAAAGAAGGTGACAGGATTAGCTAAAGAACATATATGCATAGCCCAAAGACATAAAGTATGGTGAAGGCCAGGGGAGGGAGAGCAGGGGCTGGGTGGAGGTGGGCAAAGGGGGAAAAACAGGATATCTGTAATAGTGTCAACAATTTTTTTAAAAGACTGGTATACTTGTCACAAGTTTAATCTTGGTTAAGTTGAACAGGTTTAGGGAGAGACAGAAGGGTGATGGAGAGGATTGTAATCTCTTAGTGATTTCAGAGATGTAGCAATTCCAAGGAATGACAAAGGCCTGGGATGTGGCTGTGGAATTAGGCTCCGAAGTAGAGTTGAGGGATGTCAGAAATTGAGGTACATGTGTTGCGCAGGTTAGAAGGATAGATTTAGACCTTGAAGTCACAAAAGATGACAGCAGGAAAGGAGAAATCTGCCACAGCAGGGAGACCTGATCCGCTACCTGCCTTACCCTTTGTCCTTGGCTAAGACGCGAAACCCTGTCTTCTGATTTGTGTAGGTCCCCAATCCTTGCTCATGTTTGTGTCTGCCCTTGTCTGGGATGCCGTGCCCCGTCTGTGACCATTGAAGGAATTCACCACGCATTTTTACTTGCCTCATTTAAGATTACCGATAACGTAGGGTATCTCTTTGTTGGCAACTTGAACTCTGTGACCATCTTTATAAATCAGATGGTAGTCATTTTCCAGTTTCCTCAATAATAGAGAGATCAAGTCTTCCACCCAACCATGCATTACTAGTTGTTAGGCATTGCTGAGTATTCAGTCTGTATCACAGCTGACTTCTTTGAGGAAGCCTATCGTAAAGTATTTGGGCTCATTTGTCTTTCATATTCAAGCTTCTGATTTAAAATTACCTTCGAAAAACAAACTGGATATCTTTCTGTTACAAAATACAAACATGTATGTGACAAATTTAATAAGTTAAACAAGAATAACATTTAAATGAAATTTTAAGAAAGGTTTAAAACAAATGGTTAAAACAATTTCACCAGAGGATCCATGCTTCAAAAGAAATATTTCCCCATTGCCCAATCCTCCCTTTTTTCCCCTTTCTCTTAGGATATAACCATTTTCTTCCATCTCCTGAAAAGAGGACTATGTTTTAAATTTGTCTTTGTCTTTGAAGCTTTTTATTTTAGGAATGGCTTTATTTCTATCTCATACTGTCACTTTATTGGTTGAAAAATCAGAGAGAATGAATTGGGAGAGTATCATTTTTTTTGTATTTGAATCAACACATCTCACACTAGGTTTCACATCTCATACAGATTGCATTACCTTCTGTACATTTTCCCTCCAGTTTAGAATTGCCTAAGGAAAGATGTAAATATGAAACATAATGAACATTGGAGAAAGATTTTTAGAATAGCTGATGTGAATACCTTATCTGTTTTGCTGGAATGTATAAAAATTTACTCTTAGGCTAAATCTGTGTTGAAAATTTTACTCTGTACTTGACATTGATCAATATATTGACAACTAAAACATTAAAAACAAATTTAAAAAAATTTTTTAAAAACCCTACCCCAACTTAGTTTATATATAGTGTCATTGTGGAAAATAATAGGTTTTAGACAAAGAGAAACAACTGATGGGGACAGAGCTGAGGAGTCAAACATTGGATCTCAAAACTTCCTATATGACAATGATATTTCTCTGTACATTTTGGAAAGGTGTATGGTTTGGTGTTTAAGTAACCCGTACATACAACAGTTCCTAAGGGGCAGAATAAAGTCCAACAACATAGCCACATTAATAATCCTGGAAAGATATAAGAATCATGGACCGTTAGGACTGGAAGAAACTTTAGAGTGAATCTGATTTAATCTTTTTTTTGGCTCTAGCCAGGTAGCTCAGTTGGTTGGAGTGTCAGTCATCCCAATGCACCAAAGTTGTGGGTTCGATTGCCAGTCAGGGCACATACAAGATCAACCGATGGGTGCATAAATATATGGAACCACAAATTAGTGTTTCCCTCTCTTTCTCTCAAATCAATTGAAAACTTGTTTTTTTAACAGATGAACTCAGATTCAGAGATGGCTAATTGCCCAGGATCATATAACTAATTAGTGACCTGGTGAGGGGTTAGAATTCAATATTCTAAAATTCGGATTCTATTCTTCTTCAGTTGGCCATCTACTTTTAAGCACTGCATTTTCTGCACTTCAGGCTCAATTTGGGGCATTTTGAAGGACTTATTTTTGGTTTAAAAGTAAGTTAATGTACTACCTGCGTTTTGCTCTCAAAAAATGGGAACATTTTGACAGCTACTTCACTCTAGAAATAAACATTATCACCCCAAGGTGAACTTGGGGGGAGTAACAGATGAAAATGCTAATCAGAAGGAGGAATGGGAGACTGTAACAAGACAGGCTGTGTTTGTGAGTACAGACCCACCACCTGTTGACTTAGGACAAGTGAAAATGCAGAGGCACATGCAATCTAAGATGTGTCTCTCACTCCTCAATCAGTGCTTATCAGAATTGGAGGTCTTAGTAAGTGAACTGAATGCTTTCAATCCAGGCATGTCAGTAATTGCCATCGACCAAGTATTCTGTCACACCTGCCTGCTTTTCTTTCTTTTTCTTTTTACTTCATTACATATTGATTGACTTCTTGGGTTTTACAAGTTCATAAATCACCTTCTTTTAAGAAGCTTCTTGGCTTTTGTGTGTGTAGACTGAGAGTACTGGAAAAGATTGATACTTGAATTATAGCAACAAAGAACTTCATCTTTCTTCCTTCAGCTTCATATGCAAGAGCGAAGCATCAAAAGATAGTGTCATTATGATGAAACAGATTTAAAAGCAGTGCAAATACCTTATAAAAACCCATGGTGCCAGCAGCCAGCCCCCCTCGGTTTGATGGAAGCTCTTGTCTTGCACACATGGAAGTCATCAGAGAGAAAGCTGGAGAGACTACAGCTAAGAAGAGTATTTAATATTAATTTTGTGATGAGATGCCACCCATGCAAAAAATGACAGATACTATTACCCAATTGCAAATCTGTAATCTCAGTGCAGGATAGACTGAATTTCATCTCTTTTGTAGGGTTACATTATATATTGCCTATGATAGAGTAATAGATGAGTTGATATCTATGATTGTTTCTGCTGCTAAAATTTTCTGAATGCATCAACCTTAGGGATTGAAGTTTTGTTGTTATTCTTTCTGCTGTGGACATTTTAAATTCCTATATTACGGATGAATCTTAAAGTATTCATTTTTTATAATTTCTGGAAACAAACTGACACATAATTTCTGCAAGTATTTTTTTCTATTTCTAGCATGTCAGTGTTCTTAATTATTATAATTAATATGGCATTTTAAATTCTTGTTTTATAGATGAATCCTGAAACATGTTTTCCTGTTTACAAACTGGTATAGAAACACCGAAGAGATAGTTTTCTATTTTTAGCGTCTATGTTTTTTATTGTCATATCAACCAGTTAGATGGAACTTTTTATGGAAAGGCCTGTGCAATTGTACAATGTTAATGTCTATTGTCCTCCTAAATAACAAGTCAGTCAGCTCTGCAGGTTGCTAATCCAGTATTAGAAACAAAAAATCATAGTCCAGGCAGTCTTAACAACTGATTTAATTTGCAGATATTCAGTCATTCCTGTCTGAATTAATTTCTGACAGCCAATTTAATACATCAAAAGGGAAAAAGAAAGCAAAACTGAATTTGAGGATGTGTAATTAATTGAGCTGACTTCTGAAAAACTACAAACTGTTAAACCCTTACATGTGAGAAGTGGTTATTCTGAAGGGACATTTCTGAGAAACGGCAAAACAGTGGAGGCTTGAGAAGAGGGTCTCTGAACTAATTTCCACTTTAGTGATTCAGAGCCATTGCTGATATTCTCTCCATGAGGATAAGGCAAGAGGACAAGAAATGTTCTGGGGATAGCTGTCATTTCTTAACAGAGTTCACAAACAATTTAGAGGTGTAAGTGTCTTCTGCATTAGTTTGGTAAAGTGACGTTAACTCTCACAGTGTTGCTACAGAAAGTCAAATTGATGAAGTGATGTGACAAAGATCACCATGTTTACTATGCGTCAATTTCTACAGTATACATGGCTTTTTCTGGAGACAGTTTTAGTAAGCATGGAGATCCAGAGAAATTCCCTTTAAACTAGAATCCAAAAACACCCAATGGAATAACTTTCAAGTGTCTCAGTAATAATAAGCATCACTATTAATTGAAAGCCAGGACTGTGCTAAGTTCTGTATAGCTCCTCCCCCGTGAGCTTCACTGCCTCTGGAGGAGGTACTGCCCTTCTTTCATCTTTATGTGAGGAACCTGAGTGTGAGAGAGGTGAATTGATTGATGGTTTCACACATGATAAGTAATGGAACCCAAGTGTGTTGCAGATAAAATTTTTTCTTTAAAAACTGTGGTACATATCATGTTATACTAATTAACTTCATCTGATTGTCTTTTCTTAACTTTAAAAAATATTTTGTTGTTTATTGGATTACAGTTATCCCAATTTTTTTGCCCTTTGCCCCTCTCCACCCATCCCCCATCCCACTCCCTCAGGCAGTCTCCATGCCGGTTGTCCACATCCATGCGTCATGTATACGCGTTCTTTGGCTAATCCCTTCACCTTACAATGGGTCCCTATCTCCTACCCTCCCTTGAAATTGTTAGTCTGTTCTATGTTTCTATGTTTCTATGGCTCTGATTCTATTTTGGTCATTAATTTATTTTCATTACATTCCCCAAAATATCCAGAATTATCTTCTGGAGAGTGGGCCCCTTGCAATACAGTCTTCCCCATTAGGTAAGTGTTTTAGGAACCCATCTGTATCAGTGTACCAGCTGGCATTATTGTGAGAGGCTGCGCTTGGCTTCAGTGACTTTTTTTGAAGAATCAAGTTATTTGCCCATTTCATGATGGCTGATTTAGAAGCACACCTGCCCACATGGCACTAAGTATTCAGCAGTTTTTAACCAAAAGGAGCATGTCCCCCATGCCCCATCCTCCCTATTCACCTGATCTCACCCCAAGTGACTTTTTTTTGTTTCCCTGGGTGAAAAAAGTCCTCAGAGGAAAACATTTTGCCAATGTGGAAAAGATGAAACAAAAAAAAGCAGAAGCTCTAAAGGCATTAAAATCTACGAGTCCAAAAAACTGTTTTGAGCAGTGGAAAAAACATCTCGATGGATGTATTGCATTAAATGGAGAAGACTTTTAAGGTGACTGAAGTTAAAACATATAAGAATAAATATACTATTTTTTATAAATAAATTCTGGGTTTTTTTGGTGTCCTCCTCCTAAGTGAGATAGTATGCTTTTGTCTTTTATTGATTGGCTTATTTCACTTAACATAATAGTCTTCAGGTTGATCCATGCTGTCTCAAAAGGTAAGAGTTCCTTCTTTTTTTGCTTCTGTATAGTATTCCACTGTGCAAATGTTACACAGCTTTTTTTAATCTGCTGTTGAACACTTAGGCTGTTTCTAGATCTTGGTTATTGGAAGTCATGCTGCTATGGAACATAGGAGTGCACGTATTCTTTTGAATTGGTATGTCAGGATTCTTAGGATATATTCCCAGAAGTGAAATTGCTGGGTCAAAAGGCAGTTCTGTTTTTAGTTTTCTGAGGAAATTCCATACAGTTTTCCACAGTGGCTGCATTCCCGCCAACAATGCACAAGGGTTCCCTTTTCTCTACAGCCTTGCCAGCACTTGTTTGTTGATTTATTAATGATAACCATTTTGGCAGGTGTGAGGTGATAGCTCATTGTGATTTTAATTTATATCTCTCTGATGGCTACTGAAGTTGAGCATTTTTTCATGTGTCTATGGACCATCTGTATGTCCTCCTTGAGAATTGTCTATTCAGGTCCTTTGCCCATTTTTTAATTAGGTTGTTTGTCTTCCTGGTGTTGAATTGTATAAGTTTTTTAAATATTTTGGAAATTAAACCCTTGTGCAGTGTACCATTGGCAAATGTGTTCTCTGATACACTTGATTTCCTTTTCATTTTGGTGATGGTTTCTTTAGCTGTGTGGAAGCTTTTTAATTTGCTGTAGTCATATTTGTTTAATTTTTCCTTTGTTTTCTTTGCCCTAGGAGATATATCAGCAAAAATATTGCTACATGAGATATTTCAAATTTTACTGCCTATGTTTGCCTCTAGGATTTTTATGGTATCACAGCTTATGTTTAAGTCTTTTATCCATTTTGAGTTTACTCTGGCGTGTGGTGTAAGTTGGTGGTCTAGTTTTATTATTTTGTATGTAGTAGTCCAGTTTTCTCAGTACCATTTATTGAAGAGACTGTCTTTACTCCATTGTATGCTCTTGCCTCTTTTGTCAAATATGAATTGACCATAAAGGCGTGTGTTTATCTCTGGGCTTTCTGTTTTATTCTATTGATCTATGTGTCTGTTCTTATGCCAGTACCAGGCTGTTTTGATTACCGTGGCCTTATAGTATAGTTTGATATCAGGTATTATGTTACTTCTGAATTTGTTCTTCTTTCTCAAGATTGTCAAGGCCATTCAGGATCTTTTTAGGTTCTAAATAAATTTTTAGAATATTTGTTCTAGACTTGTGAAGTGTGCCATTGTTATTTTAATAGGAAATGCACTGAATCTATAGATTGCTTTGGGTAATATGGACATTTTAATGATGTTAATTCTTCCAGTTCATGAACATGGTATATGCTTCCACTTTTTTGTATCTTCAAGAATTTCTTTCTTTAGTGTCCTATAGTTTTCTGAGTACAGGTCTTTTACCTTCTTGGTTAAATTTATTTCTAGATAACTTTTTGTTGTTGTTGCAATAGGAAATGGGATTTTTTTTTAGTTTCTCTTGCTGATAGTTCATTATTAGTGTATGAAAATGCCACTGATTTCTGAGTATTGATTTTGTATCCCTCTTCTTTGCTGAATTCATTTATTAAGTCCATTAGCTTTTTGGTGGAGTCTATAGGGTTTTCTATGTACCATATCATGTAATCTGAGAATAATGACTATTTTACTCCTCCTTTCCTATTCAGTTGTCTTTTATTTCTTCTTCTCTGATCACTGTGGCTAGGACTCCCATAATTATGTTGAATAAGAGTGATGAAAGAAGATATCCCTGTCTTGTACCTGATCATAAGGGAAGTGCTTTTAGTTTTTGACCATTGAGTATGTTGTTGGCTGAAGGATTTTTATATATGGACTTTATGATGTTGAGGTATGATCCCACTTTGCTGAGAGCTTTTATAATAAGTCTGTGCTAGGTTTTATCAAATGCTTTTTCTGCATCTATTGATATGATCATGTGATCTTTATCTTTCATTTTGTTTATGTGATGTATCAGATTTATTGATTAGTGAATATTGTACCAACCTTGCATCCCTGGGACATATCCCACTTGATTATGGTGTATGACCTTTTTAATGTATTGCTGGATCTGGTTTGCTAACACTTTGTTGAGGATTTTAGCATCTATGTTCATCAGGGATATTGGCCTATGATTTTCTTTCTTTGCTATGTTTTTATCTGGTTTTGGAATTAGGATAATACTAGCTTTGTAAAAAGAGCTTGAAAGTCTTTCCTGCTCTTGAATTTTTTGGAATAGTGAGAATGATAGGTATTAGTTCTTTGAATGATTGGGAAAATTCATCTGTGAAGCCATCTGGTCCAGGACTTTTATTTATGGGGATTTTTTTTTATTACTGCTTCAATTTCATTAGTTGTTACTGGTATATTCAGGTTTTCTGCTTCTTCTGGATTCAGTTTTGGAAGATAGATTGTTTCTAGAAATTTCTCCAATTCATCCAGGTTGTCCATTCTCTTGGCATATAGTTGTTCATAGTATTTTCTTAGAATCCTATGTATTTCTGTGATAGCAGTTGTTACTTCTCTTTCATTTCTGATTTTATTTATTTGGGTGCTCTTTTTTATGAGTCTGGTTGAAGATCTGTCAATCTTGTTTATCTTTTCAAAGAACTAGTTCTTGTATTCATGATATTTTGAATTGTTCTTTTAGTCTCTGTGCCATTTATTTTTGCTGTAATCTTGATTATTTCCTTCCTTGATTATTTTCTACTCACTCTGGTTTTTCCTTTGTTTGTTTGTTTTTGTCTAGTTCTTTTACGTGTAGGATTAGTTTATTTGAGATTATTCTTGCTTCTTGAGGTAAACCTGTAATGCTATGAACTTCCTTCTCAGGGCTGTTTTTGCTGTGTTCCATAGGTTTTGGGTTATTGTATGTTCATTTTCATTTGCTTATAGCTAATTTTTTATTGCTTCCTTGACCTCGTTGATAACCCATTAATTATTTAATAACATGATATTTAGCCTCCATATAATTGAATGTTTTTGAGTTTTTCAGTTGAAGTTCATTTCTAGTTGAATGCCATTGTGATCAGAGAAAATGCATTAACATGATTTCGCTTTTCTTGAAGTTTTTAAGACTTGTTTTGTGTCCTGACGTGTTTTATCTTTGATAATGAGTCATGAGCACTTGAGAAGAATGTGTATTCTGCTGTTTTGGAATGAAATGGTCTGTAAATATCGATTAAATCTGTGTGATCTAATGTGTAATTTAATGTTTCTGTTTCCCTGATTTTTTGTCTGGAAGACCTATCAATTGGTTGCAGTGGGGTGTTACAGTCCCCTACAATGACTATATTACTGTAGATCTCTTTCTTAAAGTCCAGCAAGATTTTCTTTATATATTTAGGTGCTCTCCTATATTGATTGGGTGCATATATGTTTGCAAGGGTTACATCCTTTTGTTGGATTGTTTCCCTTTGTATTATGTAGTGACCCTCTTTGTCTCTTGTTATGGCCTTTGTTTTGAAGTCTGTTCTGTCAGATACAAGTATTGTGTCCCAGCTTTTCTTTCTTCTCCATTTGTATGGAATATTTTTCCCATATCTTCACTTTCAGCCTGTGTAAATCTTTTGTTCTGAGGTAGGCCTCAAATATATAGCATATATATGGGGTCAGGTTTTCTTACCTATTCAGCTACTCTATGTGTTTTGTTTGTAGCATTTAATCCATTTATATTTAAGGTATTATTGTTAGGTACTTACTCATTGTCTTTTTGTTTTTTTTTTTTATACTTATGTTCTTCTCTCTAGTACTTCTTCCTAAAGCAAGCTCTTTAACATTTCTTACAGTACTGGTTTGGGGTTAATGAACTCCTATAGTGTTTTTTGTTTGGGAAGCTCTTTATTTTGCCTTCAATTTTAAATGATAGCCTTGCTGGATAGAGTAGTCTTGGTTGTAGATCCTTGCCTTTCATTACTTTGGATATGTCATCCCAGTCCCTTCTGGCCTGAAGTGTTTCTGTTGAGAAATCACTTGAAAGACATGGGGATTCCCTTGTAGATAACTGTTTTTCTCCTGTTCCATTTAAGATTCTCTCTGTCTTTAAACTTTGCCATGATGTGTCTTGGTGTGTGCATCTTTGGGGTCATTTTGAGAGAAAACTTCCCTAATTTGGTGCAAGAGAGAGAGTCATGCAAGTTCAAGAAGCACAGAGAGTCCCAATCAAAATGAAAAAATAGAGAAAAAAAATAAAAATAATAAAAAAGGCTATGAAAAAAGAAAATAATACAAAAGAACAAAATGAAATTTGTCTCAACAGAGTTTAGTTCCTGCCTGTTAGGATCTCCCTTTGGATACTACTCTGATGGTGTCTGAAGATGGTGTAAGCCAATGTCAGACCCTGTCCACTTCTGGTCCTCCACAGCCTATTTGAAGTTACAAGGAACCCCCAGTTTGTGGCTGCCTCTGCCATGGGAGGGACCTAGCTGTGCTGCAATGCTGGCTTTTACCAGCACAGGACCCAAGGGTGGGTCAACAAATGTACCGGGGCACCACAGGATCCACCTCCACCTGTCTGCCTGCTAGCCTACTGTCAGTTTTAGTTGCTGACCTGATTGTTTCTGAAAGGGCTTTTGGTGGAATCGGGAGAATGGTACCCCTGGATCTCCCATTGCGGGGAATGGGCCTTTCAGACTTCACGAAAGTTGGTGGGTATGTTCCCCTACCCCTGAGACATTCATCTGAGTCCATCTCAGATTATTTCCGTGCACTTGGCAGGGCGGAGCCCCTGGGAGCCAGGCGGGTGGGATCTCTAGAGCCCAGAGTTAGGGCCAGTGGAAAACCAGGCGAGTGTTTTTGTCTGCTCTTCTGTGAGGGGGAAGTACTAGTCTGTTTCGTGGGAAAGTGTAAGTTATGGCGGCACCTCAAAGCCAGTCTCTCATACCCCTGTGTCTGTCTATGTTGCTCTATCCTCTGCAGGGGTTAAGGTGCCTGGTGGGGAAAATTTTTTTTTAAAATGTCCAGGGTGGGGGGAGCAGGATTCCAGAGGGTGGGGCAAGCAGTATTCCACGGGCGAGTAATTATCTTTCCCTAAGCTGATTCCTCTGGGAGGTGCTTGCTCCTCTCAGATAAAATGGCTGCCAATTTTGGGGGAATTGACCCGGTAAAGGGATCCCAGCAGCTGCTACCCTACGTCTGTCCCTAATGCCTCCCACTCCAGACTCTCCTCAGGTGACTCTAGTCCTCCCTGCCCTCCCTTCACTGGAGCCCAAGGTGAGTGGCTGCCAATGAAAAACCTGTGCTTTGGCCCCTTAAAACAAATGAAACAACCTGGTTTTTTCTCCTCCGGGCTTCGTTTCTTTCCAGCGGGCACAAACTCTGCTGTCTCTCACTGGTGGATGCTATGTGGACAGCTGATCCTGACTCTGGTGCTCTGAGCTTGGGGGCCAGGTCTGGCGCCCGGGCTTCACTCCTCCAGGGGGTGGCTCTCACAGCTGCGTTATCCCTCAAAGCCTTGGCCTGCTGCCCCCGGGAGCGGGGCCACCCCCTTTCGGGACTCCGCCCTTCCTCCCCGTCTGGAGGTGGTCTCTGCCGGTCCAGGGTTAAGTCTCCTCTTCAGGTAGTCTGCGGTTGGTAACTCCGGGTGGCGGTTCCCCTCTTTAGTTTTATTTCTAATGTGAGAAAGAACCTCTTACTGTGCTGCCATCTTGCCTCCTGCCTCTCCTTTAGGGTTTTTTGTTTTGTTTTGTTTTTTTGTCCTCACCTGAGGACATGCTTTTTCATTTCAGAGAGAGGGGAGGAGAGGGGTGAGAGAGGGAAACATCAATGTGAGAAACATCAATCAGTTGCCTCTCATACGTGCTCCAACCAGGACAATCCACAACCTAGGCATGTGCCCTGATTGGAAATCGAACTGTGACCTTTCCAGGTTATGGGATGATGTTCCAACCAAGTGAGCTACACCAGCCAGGGCTGTCTTAATGTCTTTAGAAACACTTAGAATATTACATGTGGACAAAAATCAGGTACTTAAAACAATGAAAAGTAATTGGTGAATTTATCGAAATGAAGTTACCTCATGATGCTTGTAGATTTTTCCTACAACTAGGATATTTTCCCTATCCTAGTCTCCTTATCTCTTCAGAAATGTGCTTAAGTAATTCATATTTATTTTAGTATTAATTGAAGTAGAAATTTAATTTTAAAAAGATAAGTCTGCTGAAGAAAGGCCCACAAGTTATAGTTCACAATTAAAATGACTTTTTCCTTAATTCATTGACAAAATCAGAAACTTGAGTGCTTACCTTGTGTTAGCTTTCTGAAGCCACCAGTGCTATATGGGCGACATGACAGGCAAGATCCTGCCCTCAAAAAACTTAGGGGTTTTTGAGGAGAGACAGATAATAAGATCTGATTTGCTTTTATCCACTTTTGAATCACCTGTGACCTAGAAAGACCCAATGAACAAATGCATGTGTTGACAGCGCTTTTAGTTCACTTGGCAAACTGTCTCAAGTTTGCCAAGTAAACTAAAAGCACTGTTTTGCCTTAACAAACTAGACAGTTCTAGACACATAACTCACCGGTTACTTCTGAAAATGTGATGAGGGTATCTAGGGTTGTATATTACTCCATTTTCAACAATTATCATTTTATGAAATGTGAAGGCTTTGAGGGCCTTGACTTGGTCAGAAATGTGTAAAGGAATCAGAGGCCACTTGGCTGAGTGGACCTTCTGGAGAGACTCCAGGGTGTCGAGAACCACACATCTGAGAAGCATGAAGTGCCAGAGGGAAGAATGTAGAAACTAAATTTAGCAACTTTGCCTAAGATTAGCTTTTGACAGAATTCTTGGAATTGAGAGTTCTTTCTAATAAGCTGTGGATCTGGGTCAGTGCTGGGCCAGTGAAATGGAATCCAATGAAGTCCTTAAGGCTCATCTGTCCTTTTTGACCATCTCAACCACACTAGCCCATCTGTATTGCTGTAAAGTGACATAGCTAAATAGTTACAGAGCTAGGACTAGAACTTTTGACCCTTTCCTAGGAATCCTGTGCTTATGGTTCTTTTTTGAGGTGACACCAAGGTGAGAACAGCCTTCCTCTGAATTGTGTCAGCTGAGAACTTCAAAGAATTTACTTGACTGCAAGTACTGCATTGGAACCATGTATCATTTCTGTTCCTTTCTACTGATGTTTGCTGGCCCTGTCCTATGTGCTAATGTTTTTCTAAGTTGTGATTCCCAAATCTAACCATGTATCATAACCAGGGGAGCTCTAAAATGCAGATTTCCAGGTTCCGGTGATTGAGGCCCGCTATCTGCGAAAGCATAAGCAAGTAAGAGCTGGTAAACCTTCCTCAACAGCAATAAGTCATTCTCTGAACCTTCACTAGCGAAACTGCTGGAAAGGGATTTCTTCATCAGCCCCCTCCTTGCCTCTTGCCTTCTAGAACTTTGGAGTAAGTTGCAAATATTCCATGGTACTTTTCCCAGGGTACTCCATTGCCACTCTGACATCAACATTCAAGCCAAAGTACCTCCTGCTCCTATAGCTATTGCCACACTTTCTTACTACCACTGTCTTTTTGTCTGAATCAGGCAGTGTTTTGCAGGAGTTTGGGCAATCAAATAGACTCACTCAACTCTTCCTCATTGCCTAGGGAGCAGCCAGCCTTACAGTTTATCTTTTATTCCCTTTGAGTAGGGCTGGGAGGCCCTGGGCAGGAACTATACAAGTTTGACCAGGTTTTCTGCTGTAATGTTGAAGACGGTTCTCTCTGTTCCATGTCATGAGTGGATCAGGATGATATATCCACTTAGAGGGAGCAGCGTTGATCTATCACATCATAATAGAGCTGTGTACCCCTTCCCGTCCCCATCTCCTGGATAGCTTCAGCTTCCCTTCCTGTTACCGATGAATTTCAGACTTGGTGCTTCCTCTTTTGAGGGCCTCTCTCTCTTCAGTTGCTCTGTCCTTTCCTTAATATAATAACTGTAAACCTACTTGTGCACTGCGCTGTATTTAAAATGTTAACTTCACAATTAGTAGTGTGTCCCTTCATTCCTTCTCATTCTTTCTGCTTATTTCCTTGGTTTCTGCTTGGAGTTTTCTCCCCAGAGAATGGGACTTGGTGCTTGTGTTTGCCAGGAACACCTAGGGTATATTTATTGGTTCTTCATAGAGGAAGTCAGCTGGAAAGCTTAAGGACAGTTATTCAGTACTTGGGATTTATAGAGAGCATTGCTTTACAATAAGTCAGGTTTCTTTTAATGGGAAGTAATGCCCTTCTTAGACAAAATTATAACTATTATTTAGCCATTTTTTCTTCCTAGTACTTTTTTGTTGTCAAGTTTTAAGAAAATCAGCCTTTATGAGGAATTTGTTTACTTCAGAAACACCCAAAGTAAGTGGCCTAGACTGATAGAAAATTCATTAAGTTATAACATCCCAAATGGGAAGAGAGTTAGAAAAGATTTGCAATCTTCTATTGATGAATTCTGGATTGAAAAGACCACACTGTAAGTTCCTAGATTACTCTAAGGTTTAATTCATTTCAGTTTGGATATTTGAATTAATTCAAACCAGGAATCAGTGGTTTTCTAACCTTTTAAAGCAGTGGCATCCTTTCTTGACATTGAAATCCTTCATGGAAGCTCCAGATTTGAAATAGATAGAAGTGAAGTTTTTCTGGTTGCTGCAGGAGTGGGGAGAGCACTCCATACTTGTGCGGTGGGCTCTGGATTAAGGGTTCTTAATCCCCTCCTTTCTACCTGGTGTGTGTGCTTCATGCTGAGAGATGGAAGGAGGAGGCAAAGTAGAAATCCAGCAGCTCTGCCTTTTTCCTGTCATCTTTGAAAACTATACCACCTCTTCTACATCAGGGGCCCTGTTCCCCACATCAAGTATGGTCAGTGTGTCAAGATTTAAGAAATCTTGCTATCTTGAGAAATCTCACAGAAGTATCCAAGATCCTGTCTTAAACAGAGATCAGTTTTATTTTATTCACCAGAATGTTACTAAGATGAAACCTTTCATTAATGCATTTTGGAAAGTTTTTATAAGACAAAGTATAAAAAGGAATTTTCAGAAAATTAAGATCTTGCTGACTAGAACTATTAGTTTTTTTCCAATAAACATTTGAGGAGAAAAAGGCATTACTATATATTAAGAGTTTTCTGTATTAAGACTTTCAGATCATTAGGCAGGGAAGAACCTTAGATAAACTCCAAACTACTGTCAGGTGCCAGGCTAAATGTCAAATGTTACTTGACATTTTAGGGCTGGGGAAAGCATTTTATGGCATGTTACCCTATTGAACCTTTATAGGAACTTATCTAATTCCTATTAGTTCATAGATAACCAGGGAGAAGTGCAGGAAGGTTGGCATTTTGAAACTTTATTGGCAGCCATCTTGTATTATTTTTGAAAATCAACAATTGGCTGAACAATTCCACTGGGCAGGAATCAGAAATCCAAATGTTATAGAAACAAATTCAGTGGCCCTTTGCCTTTGTAGGTGCTGTGGCCAAAGTTATCCCTGGCTAATGGTTTCATCAGCAACATCAGAAATCTTGGTTTCCTGGTCTTTCAGATCAGGATGGTTCCCTCTGCCATACCTGTTCACAGGGTTCTCCCTGGTTTTGTAGCAACATCCTGACTTTACTTAATTCCTTGAATGTTTTAATTGTAGGGTTTTCTTTGGTAAATTTTATTTAAATATTTGGATAATTTTTAATTTTAGGGTTTTTTAAATAAAAATTTCTTATTTGCTTGTAAACTCCTTGTGAGCAGAGACAACGTTTATCTTCTTCATCACTGGATCCCCACTAGCTAGCATAGTCCCTGCAATGGACCAGAGACTTGTAACAAAGCATATTTGATGAATGAATGAATGGATGAATGAGTGACTGCTGAAACAATCATTCTGTATTTTCCATAGTGAAGAGGAGCTATTGTGGTACTTTGGATATGGAGGAGACTGTCTAATTGGAGTAGTGAGGAACATGCTGTTTTGGACTGAACCTGGCTCTGCCACTCCTCAGCTCTTAGCATGTTGGGAATTTACTTAACCGTTCTGTGCTTTAATGTCCTTCTCTATAAACAGGTGACAATAATAGCACCTACCCTATAGGATTGTATGGTTGTGAATCTGGGATCTGGAAAGTGCTTAACAACATAGAAGTGGTAGAAGAAAGAATGGACCTGCTCTTTAAGACTAGGTAAAAGGGTCATGCCACTGCCATATAATTTTCAGACTGCCACTAATTAGAAATCACTATGCTATCACTATGACAAAGAATTCAGGAGTGGGTAAAACCACAGAAGGCAATGCCCAAGTTATTGAAATGTGGAGGTGACGTCTACCCCATTACAACAGAGGGTGTCACGTAAATGTGGAGTCTGATGCAAATGCCCTTACATTTTGTGAAAAACTGATCTACACAATTTTTTATAAAAAGCGATCTTATCTGGATATTGCAGTGTAACAATAGATCGTAGATCATTGTTATTGAGCCTAAATGACACTGAGTAGTTTGGGGTGTGTTGCTTTGCCTTTTCCTGGTTCTGCTTTGAAAGGATGTGGCACCCATTTGTTGTCGGCATAGCAAACAGCTCCTCTATGGAGCAGGGCACGGTGGTGCAGGAGGACGACGGGCGTTCGGTGCTGACCACTCCAGGAGGAGTGCACGTTCAGGTCATATACATTGCTAACGCGCTCCTGGTTTCCCTCAGCGACAGGCGGAATGCTTTAAATGTTTGGAATTTATAGTCAAAGAGTTTCCAAGTGAGCAAGATTATATATGACTCATTTGTGAAGTTTATAAAGCACAGTAAATCATAGATAAAAGATGTCCTCCAAATTTAACATTGTTATTATTATAAACAAACAAGAATATAAATAAATGAAAAGAAAATAGAGAATTATAAAACCAAAGTACAAAACCAAAAGAAAACCCAGGCGTCATTTGGCATGTGTGACTCAAGCCTTTTCTAAATGCAAGGTGCTGCGGTTCTGTTAGGTTTAATAGTAAAGTATGTGCTTTTTATCATTATCATTTACTGTGGATTTCCACTGGACCACAGGATGTTTTGTGCTAAATGTTTTATATGTGCTATGTCAAGATCATCTCAGTTCTTTGAAAACTATTCTTCGAGAAGTTCTGTGAGATAAGTATTGTTATGCCCAATTTATTGTTGAGAAACAGGTTTAGAGATGCCATTTAATTTGTCTGAGATTATATAGCTAAGAAATTGTGGAGCCAGGATTAGAACCCAGGTCTGCATTAACCCAGCGTGGTACTGTTGACCACAGTTAGACTACAAATCATATAATCTCAGCCCCCTGGAACTTTGCATACCTGTGACACTGACACTAGGTCCTGGGTTGGGGAGTAAAGCTTGCTCCTCTCCCTTACTAATGTTTTGAAAGTTCTAGAAGTTGGTAGCCTGCTTTGGACCATTCTGGTGTCGCAGAGAAATCCCAAATAAAAATCTGCACCCTAGCTCAGAAGTTGTCACTTTTTTTTGAGAATTACAGAATGAAATAAAAAAAAAAGGAAATATCAGGAGTTGAGACTTGCTGGGGAGAACAGCTATGGTGAGATTAACTCAAATGTGTAAAAACCTGATGTGCTTGATTTCATTTGTGCCTAGTATTGTTTTGCCCCTTTGCAGAAAACAGAGATCCTGGTTTTCATAGCTGTTTGCAATTTCAGCTCAGGTCTTGTTATAAAGTTTACATTTAAAGTTTTGCAGTGGTACCCAGGTTTGGGCTAAATTTAAAAGTAACTATGTGGGGGAGACAACTTTAACATTTCCCCAGGGAAGTGGACTGGAAAATTGCTGGAGAGTGAACTAACTGGAGGGAACAATCCTGAATTGGTCTCTAGGGTTGGACATAATTACCTAATGGATTTTCCATTTCTCAAAATTTTAGGAAGGAAAAAATTGCTTTTAAAAAATAACAAAAAAAAGTGAAACCAGTAACCCCTTCCGTTTTCCTTCAGGACTATAAACTCCTGTACTCCTGTCTATGCTTTGAAGAATAGGTGTGTACTGGAGTATAGACATGCAGGGGAAGACATGTGGAAGAGAAATCAGATTGATGTGTAATTGAAAACACAAATTACCTAGCCTATTTCCCCTTCAGAATCATTGCTGAATACTGAGATTCAGCTCCATTCACGATTGCTTTGGAGGCAGCTGGAACTATATTTTAATGAATAATATAGCCTAATTATAATTAAGTATTTTATTTTTCCACAGACTCTAAAAGTATTCGTTAAGTGGCTTAGCTGTTTGCATACCAGGGTTTCCTGGTCAGAGGGGCCCATTATGTAATCAGTTTTCACCCAGAACACTCCCCACACTCCATCCCCATCTTGCTTGGAAATTGTATCTGAAGCCAGTAACATTAAAGCCAGTTTCCCCCCCTCTGGATATATCCTAATCCCTTTTCTATTTTAATGTCTTTTATTGTTATTGAGGTTGTCCCAGAATGACAATGTGTCTACTTGCTTTCCTACTTTTCTAACTTTCATTATTGGCTGATATGTTTAAGACTCTGCTTTGCTCTGGGAGTAAATATGCTCCAAGAGAGGGAGCCAGCCTCTGAGATCCCAAATACATTCATGGGAACAGTGAGTGTGAGTTCTTGCCTAATATTGTGTTAAGGCTGAGTGAACCCACAAGTGAAGCAAACACTCTTGATTGGGAGAAGTGAGTCATTTACAGAAGTGAAAATACTTGGTGTACATGGAATGAGCTCTAAGGGATCAAAGTGCTATGAAGGTCAGACAAGGGAGTTTTCACCTTGGCTTGAGGGGTCATGGGAGAGATCATTTGAATTAGCAACAGTGTTGACTGTGCCAAGAAGGGACAGTCCAGCTAGGTACAGCAACACAAGCAGAGGCCTAGTCCTGAGGGGCACAGAGGTGACTGGCAGGGGACTGTGTATGGCTTCATTTGACTGGAGTATTGTTTATGTGGATGGTGGTCATGTGAGAGAAAATTGGAGCCTGATTTTGAAGAGTCTTGAGTGTCAGGGAGGGAGCTTGGACTTTATTAATGAGACAGTGAGGCGTCACTCTTGGCATAATTATGAGAACCATGATTAGTGTAGAGTTAACTGGAGGCAGTACAGTGGGCACAATGGATTGGAGGGACATGGAGGCAGAGAGACAGAGAGACAGACACTAAAGAGACAGATGAGCTGGGATGCATTGTAACAAGGGATGGACCTGGAGCAGGCGGGATAAGGATGGGGACCAGAGACCTAGAACATTGTGGAGGGAGAACCAGCCATTGAACCACCGATTCAGTATGGGGGAAAGCTGAAGGATTAGGGGTTGGCTGACAGAAGAAGGTGGTGGCATTACCAGAATTAAATGAGAAAGGAGGGGGGACCCTTTTTTCAGATCTTGATCTGACACTTTCTGCACCGTGTAATGTTGAGCAAGTAGCTTCACGTGAACCCTCTGATCCTGTTTCTGCACTTGTAAAGTACATCTTTCATTCCTATAATTCAATATCTTAAATATTGTTTGTTTAAGATAAATAGAGAAAGGAATGTTTTGAGCAGTTCTCAGAAAGTAAGAAAAGGGAAGAACAGGACATACAATGTGGAAATTTTCTGAACTTTCTGCTGCTGCATCAGATTTAGACTCTTGACATTTAAAGCGGAAAAATACAATTTGAGTGATAGAAAGGTTTGATAATTAGTGAAGAGGAAGTTTTCCCCTTTGGCACTTAGGATGGCAATAATTTGGGGCAGCGCCAACACTGGGCACATTTATAATCAAGGCTAATTGTGCAATAGGCAATGGGTTGAAATTTTCAAAGAGACCACACTAATGGAAATATAACGAGGATTATAAGCTTAAAAACACTGTAACTTCAAGTTTCTGTACTACCTTCATATATGATAGATGACACAAGAATATTTCCACCTTGGAGTAGTGGTATATGTATATTTAGTGCTCAAAACTCAACACTTCTGTTTCTCTATGTCTAACAACTTGTAAATAATCTTAGTGCTTCTAAGTTACTTGAAATTTGGTTGAATTGGGATGAATTGTAAAGGAACAAGACCTGTTATTGAAAACTAATGGATTGGGCTTTGTTCAATGCTGGAGGGAACCTAAAGACCTCCCCAATTTTTAAAGGAGAAAGTTTTTAACCTGCTTTCATCTCCTCTTTTCTTTGGGTATTTTTCACATAAGGGGTGGAGAGCAGGAGATGTGGTTGGGGTGTTTTTAAGACAACTGGAGTTTGCCCTCAAGTCTTTTCAAGGATAAGACAGTTTCACCTACCAGGGGTGGGATCTATTACACCCTGTGCTGCAGCTGCTCTTTTAAGGCAGGAAAAGGAAGCTGAAGAGCTTTGCACAGCTGTCATGCAGAATTCTAAGCACCATTTAATAAAACCTGTTGCCGTGACCTGGTTTCTGGGGCAGATGCAGCCTTTGACTGTACCCCCTTTCCCCTCTAGCCCTTGTCTTTCATCAGTTTTGTTTTTGTTTCCTATTAGGAATGTTCCAGATTTAGTACCTTAGAAGCGATGTGTGTGTGCATATGCTTTAAGAGTATTCATTTGTGTGCTTGAGTCTGACTCCTTTTTGTCTTCTAGGAGTCAAAAAAGACAAAAAAAAATGACTCAGGGCACCAAAAATTCTGCCATGTAGGGAAAAAAAGCAGATATCCTTATCAGCTTTCTTGTTTGGTTATAAAAGTGGTAAGGCATGAAATTGGAACAGATGGCATAAAAATAGTGAGACTTCTCTACTTTACTTGAATTTTGCTGACAATTTCTTTAAAATCTTTGTAAACTTCCACTTTTAATAGTTCTTTAAGGGCCTTGTGGGTAAATGCTTCAGTGTGACAAACTCTCATCCAGGTACATTATAGGAAGTAGGCCATGAGCGAATTCAGGACCCACGATCTACACCAGGAAGCCTATTTTATGTGTCTGAAAAAAAAAGACCATGAAGTTATAATATCACCTGGTCCATTCTCTGTCCTCATGTTGAGACAATGTACTTACCATTCTTAGGTTGTACCTGAGGGGGTATGTGCAGGAGATGGCCTGTCTTTGAAAAAGTGGACATTCAAGCATACTTTGATAGAAGATGTTGGGAACTGCAAACCAACGGAGTAGGCTGACATGCAGGACATCAGATGAACAGCAAAATGACTTAAGTAGTGGGTATCCAATTCGCTTTTTGCCTGCAGATATTAAGCAGTTCGAGTAGCTGGGAAAAAATGTTATGTCGTTATCTGTGGGTAGTGTGGTGATAGTTTATTACAGGGCAGAGTTACTGAAAGAGAAAGAGCTGTATCATTATTCATATTAAAAAATGCTGTGACAGTGTACTCCTTCAGATGAGTGTTGTTCCCATAAATCATCCCAAATCCCTGTACTCAGGGGATTTTTTAAAATATCGTATTTTCAGAGGTAAAATTATTTTGATTTCTTCATGGGAGGAATTTTAGAATGTAAGGAAGAATCCCTCCAACCTGGAAAACCATTTACTTAGGTCATATCATTAAATAGGAAAGGTGAGGAGGACTATGCCCAGTTTAAAGCTACCTTTAAAAAAAAGTATTGGGATGACATTGGTTAATAAAATTATATAGGGTTCAAATGTACAATTCTGTAATATATCATCTGTATATTGTATTGTGTGTTCACTGCCCCAAGTCAAGTCTCCTTTATCACCATTTATCCCCTCCTCCCTCCACACTCTGCTACCTCCCCCTACCTCTCCTCCCCTCTGAAAGAACAGCTCTTCCCAGCCTGGGGCCTTAGACTTCCACGTGATTGGAGTGTGACAGACCCTCATTGTCTGTGGACTGAATAAATAAAAACTATATGCTTTTCTATTTTTTTTGGATATTGAAAGGCCTCATACTTACAGGGTTGGGAATTGCACTCTAAGGTGAAATATTATGAGAGTAATGAGTTAGTTTACTTTCTGTTTTTGTGTTTTTATTTGGGTATTTTCCATCCAGAAATCATACTACCTGACGTTTCAGCTAAGCTCAGACTTGTACAGCAAAATTACCACCACTAGTTGGACCCAGTTCAGTACAATATCTACTCTAAGGGTCTTGTAGCTTCCAAATCTTTTTATTGTTCTAACCCATGGGTGGCTATGTAACTTATGTGTTAATACTTGGTTCCTCAAGAGATTTCTTTCTAAAAGCAGAATAATGCCACAACTAAAGGGTAAGTGCAATGGACTTTGAAATTCCAGGTCACTAGTTCATGATTTGACCAAATCATGTGCAGAATGCCAAGGCCTTTTAACCATTCCCTTTATTAAGGATTTGCCAAATTAAAGCCTTCTAATTAATCATCCAGTTAACATTTATTCCTATACTGCATATCTACACACACATATATACATACACATATATATTAATTTACTTCATTTGTTTTCTTTTATTTTAATGCTTAAATTTATAGAAGAGTAAATGCACTCAGACATTATTTTTTTTGCCTTGTTACCTAGAAACAGTTGCACAAAGGCTACCATGTTAGATTACCTTTTGCTAATGGGAGGCACCTGAAATGATGGAATAGTGATAAGAACCTCAAAGAAGGAACATTTAATTGGAAATTCTACTGTTGAACAGATAATGAAATAGGAGACCTTTGTAGCTGCACTTGATTGGTAATAACTGTTCATAGGTAGTTTTAAAAACCTTTGGAATTTCTCATCTTTCCTTCTCCTATATTTTCTTGTGAGTAAGTGTCTTTTTCCAGACTAGTTTCAATGAATCTTTTGAGGACTGGATAGAGAGAGCAAGGATATACCCACTTTTACTGAGTTCAAAGGAGTTAGTTGATATATCAAGCTCTTTCCATCAGCTGAGGAAATCTTAGCTCAGAATTTGGAGAATCTAATCTCTGAACTGTTAGGGGATACTTTTAAGGGATCCTTGGCCTGATCCTTCTTGTCAGAACTCAGAAAAGGTCATCAGATCCTGTAATGATATTGATACATCAGGAATCTAAGGGAGTTAAATAAATCCCTTTCTCCATTCAGTAGCATTTTTGCTGGTCTTTTGTAAATAGGGCAGAGCATAATATATTTGAAATAATTTAATGAAAGAATTGAAACAAGTTTTATTTTGATAATTACTTGGGGATTTAGTAATTTACTTGGGAATTACCCTTCTGAGTCTACAGCGCCTGGACAAAATGCAGTGATCATAGATGCTTCTGAAGGGTGATTGCCAGGTCTGTCCCATAAAGCCCAAAATAGAGAAGCATAGAGAAATGGAGATATTTACTCCGGTCAACACGGCTACCAAATTAACCTGGTTTTCTCGGGATTTGTGTCCTGTCAGAGTCTGGAATTGTGTGTGTGTTACAGTTTGCTCCTACGTCCCACTAGACAGTTGTAAAGAGGGCATTTTTTGAAAAATATTTTATGTCATTAAAACTGTGGGGATGATAATGATATTGCTGCTTTATAAAGATCTTAAGAATTTGTAAAAATCTGTTTATCTTTCCTCAAAAATTTCCTGCCTCATATCCGAAGAAGATATAAATATCAGAATTGGAATTTCCAAGTCAAATTCCATTTAGTCTAAAATGCCATAGGGTAAATGTGGTATTTGTATATAAGTATATATGCATGCTCTAACTTTAATTTTTAATTCTAAATGCTTAAAAATGAACATATGAGGAAAAATTTCCCCAGTGTATCATCTCTCAACATTGATTGTATCTGAGTTTGTGTTGCTTCTAGTCTTCTTTCTCTGTTTTTTTTTCCCTTTGTCTTCACTGACCTTTGCAGTTATATCTCTAAGGCCCCGCGAGCAGGGCTCTGCATTTGGTATAAGCTGTTAGGAAGAAAGAAAGCTGGCGTACACTGAGCAACCACCACACTCTAGGCGTTGTGCTAGACAGGTAGTGCGCAGAGAGGTGCTACGAGGTGGGTGTCATCACTCTGTTTTACAGATTGAGAAACTGAGCTGCAGAGTAGTTAGAACTATAGGTACACTGTCATGTTTGAGCTGCCGACCAATCAGTGCCAAGCCCAAGTCTCGTTAGGACCCCAGCATTGTAACTCTTCTACCTTGTGTATTCTAGGTGCCACTTTGTTGACTTTGACTAACTTAATCATAGAAATGAGAAAAAAATGGAAACCAGGGGAATGTGACACTTTCCTTTTCTCGTGACAAACCAAGGGGCTTTGGCACTAAGGCTGATACTTCAGATTTGAACCTGGAACAACCTGAAATTGAGACTCAAATTGTAAACCTTGTTTTCATATACTTTTTCAGGATAGTGGGACTTAGGGCATTGTTTCCACATTTAAAGAACAGAACATGAAAATGATTATCTACAGTGTAGGAAACTGTGCATTGAAATGATTAAATTGCAGGAACCAAAGTTGTTTTAAGGACATTAAAGTCATCTCTGCCCCTTGCCCTGCAGAACAAACTATGCATTTAGAGGGAGCTTAACCAGTCATTCAGAATGACCACTGTCACATAGCATACACATACTGTGGGTGAATTCAGGTTGCTATGACAATGGAAATATTTTCATCTAGAGTATAAACACATGTAGTTCGAATATTGCTTAAGTTTGCATTTCACATTTATCTTTCCTGATTTCATGTTACAAAGGAAAAAAAGTGAGGAAGACAGTAGCCATGCTTCTTCAGAGTTATGCAGTTGCTTCCTTCACTCCTTGCGCCCAGGGAAGGTCCTGAAACTCAGCATGGCTGTCATTAGACTACCCTGACAATCTTTTCTTAAGGAAGTTATGCCAAGAGATCAGACATCTTTCCTCACTATTATCCTTCAAAGATAAATACATATTTATTTCAACTTGGATTTGAAATCTTAATCTCCTTGGGTAAAGAGAATTTGGAGTCAGAAATATTCCATGCCCACCTTTCTAGATTGGAATGAATTCTGTGAATATTCTCTGGGAGCTTTCTTGATATTCAGTAAAGAGAAATAAAATAAAAGAAGAAAAATGCAAAACAATCGCTTACCCAAGAGTCTAGAAATTGTTCCTTGCTCCCTGGAGCTTTTTTGTCTTGGGGGCCATTTAGGACCCATGGTGTGAGTTCGGAAGACCAACAGTCAGAGAGCTGTAGCCCTGGCTGGTGTGGCTGAATTGGTTGGAGCATAGTCCTGCAATGGAAAGGTTGTAGGTTTAATTCCTGGTCAGGGCACATGCTAAGGATTCGGGTTCCATCCTGGTCCAGGTGTGTACAGGAGGCAGCCTGTCGATGCTTCTCTCTTGCACTGATGTTTCTCTCTCTCTTCCTCTCCCTTTTCCACTCTTTAAAAGCAATGAAAAAAAAATGTCCTCAGGTAAGGATTAAAAAAAAAAGACTGAGAGTTGTAGATGATGGTTGAGCAATTTTTGAGTTCTCCCTCTATTTATTTGAAAGGTCGAAAACTTATTGCCATTTGCTCCACTAGGCTAACCACAAAACCTAAGATTAAGAAGCAACAACTCTTCCACCTTGTGCTTTCATTCATCCCCTCCCTCCACTACAGGATGGAGGATAGCCTTTTCTTTTCTCACCATCCTACAATATTGAGTGAGTGCTGGGCCTTGTGGTGGGAGCTGCAGATAATGTGGTGAAGCCTTTTGAACACTTTCTGACTTCACATGGGCCCAGTGTTATGGGGAAGACAGATGAGTAAGCAGGAAGTTACAAAAGGCAAGGGGAACCCCAAGACCTCCAGTGCTGGGAAGACTTTCCAGAGAATGGCTAAGGCTGGGGGAAGGGCAGGAGGCTTCAGGCTTCTTTTTCCTTTTTTCCTTCCCCCTTTCCTCTATCATTTCTTCCTAATTTTTATATTAATTTTAGCATGTGTCCCAACTCAAATTATGGTTTCAACAACTATTCTTTATTATTAAATACAAGACACAATTTGTAATATTTCCCTCTAAGTCTTTAACTTGGAAAGAGATTTATCTCAGGTGCTAAATGCTTCTTTTAAAGAAATACTGACTAGTTTTTCATTAAAAGAGAGGGGTCATAAATATGCTACATTTCTTTTCAAAATCCATCAAAGTAGCTCTCTGAGCAATTCATGCTGTTTATTTCATTCTGTAGTTTGAGAACCTGGTCTCACAATGAAAAATTATGTCCTAATACCCTTGAATCTGTATTTTCTGTTTTGTATGGGCAGGAGCCAGAGAAGCGTCTTCAGGACCAAAATGCTATGTATCCCGTGTTTGATATGTACAAATCATCCTTAATAAAATGTCATTAGGGAGGCACACTGAGCTGTGTGGCCTTGGTTGATAGGGACTTTTAAGCTTTTATCACTTGTCTGTGTCAGAAAATTAAGCATAATGTAGGGTGCTTTCCTTTCTTGATTAACTTGAGTGGGTATATTTTATATTAAGGAATTTACTACTACACTTTGCTGTGGAGAAATGCATGTCCTTTGCCACTCTTAACAGCCTCAGCCCGCTGTGTCTGGCATGGTTGTAGCTAAAGAAGCCTTTTTGCCCAACTGCTAGTCGAAAGCCCTCTACTCCAGTGTAGCAGGAATTGTTCTGAGACTTACCTCATTTGCAGTTCTATTTTGCAGAGAAAGCGTGTCTTCTCTTTGTAGGGTGACTGTTTGCCAGAAGTTTTATGGAAACATCATCTGAAAATTCGGGCATGCTTTTTGGGCACCTCTTCCCTATTTTACTTAGTGATTTTCATTTTTTGTGAATTCAGGCATGCTTTTTGGGTGCCTCTTCCCCATTTTACCTGGTGATTTTCATTTTCTGTGATTCATGCTCCATAACTCTCAGTTAATGCTGGCATATCATGCAGAGTTACAATCTGTGAGCAAATGGCCCATGAGCATGTGTCTGCATGCTGCCCTGTGCTGATACGGATTTTCGGGAAGAAGTTTGGACTTAGGCTGCTGCTCCACTCTGGCGTGTGGAAGGGCATTGAAAGGCTGCCTGCCTGACGCTGCCTTGCCTCTCCCCAGCCATTACTCCCTAAATTCCCACCAATTCATTTACTGAAAACATTTACTGGAAGAGAAACCTACTTGGCATTCATGAGTTTATGTTATTACTTGTAATTCAGGACAGAAGAAATGGGATAGAAAACAAATTCTTTTCTTTTGTTTGTTTTGTTTTTTAATTTGCACCTACACTTCTCAAAGATGAAAATAGTATACAGATTCCTCAATGTAGGAACATTCTTTCATGTTTGCAAAGAATTTCTAAGTAAATGCTGAAACCTCCTCCCAGAAATCTGGTTGGTTAATTTGTTCTAAACCTTGAAGAAATGACAGATAGGTTTTGACTGGGAATGGGGAAACAAAAATACAGAAGCCAGAGGTCCCCCACCCCAGCCTGGAAGGTGCACAGTTTGTGGAGGGTCCTTGTGCCAAGATGGGCAGCTTGAGAACAGTTGCGTTCAGGAGGGAACAGTTAAGGGGGGTTGGAAGTATGGAAAGCAGCAGTAATGGTGGTGGGAAGTGATCCCAAAGAACTAGATCTACCAATCGGACCTCTCACCTCCTGTTGATCTTTTATATTCTCTGATTAAATGACTAAAATGTTGTTTTACCCGGAAGTATTTTAAAAGCAAGTTAAAAAGGAATGTTTAATTTTGATAGTTCTCAGCGGAAGCCATTGGTTAACATTATTTATTTGGAGATGATCCTTTAAGGCTAGCATTTTGAAATTTTTCAGTAATCTGAATCTGTGAAAATCCTTTACGGAGTGCATAAGGTCTCATTTGCAGAATGACCTATGTGAGCACTTATTTGTTAGGATCTGGAGAGCTGGTTCTTCAGATGGAATGGGGTGGCATTTCCTCATGAGGGTGCCTAGATTACTAAAAACTGAGATTCTTCCTCCTTCAGTGTGCAGTGCTGGCATTATAGGCTTTTAGAGTATAAAGGAAATTTAGTTATCTGCTTGAAGTTCCTCAGGCAAGAGAAGAAACCTTGGTGCCAGCTCTGTGCTAATCACTTTCAGATCATTGTCTTATTTAATCTTAGCCCCGACTGATTGCTATTATCCTCCTTTGAGTGAGGCAACTGCACTCAGAGAGGTTCAGGAGTTTGCCCCAGGGGAACACAGCAGAGGCAGAGATGAGCTTTTAAATTTAGATCTGGCTCATGACAGTGCCCAGGGCCGCTGCTCTTTCTGCTGGCCCATGTCAGGGCCTTTCAACTAGTTAGTGATAAAGAGAATGGATGAGAAACTAAGCATCTTCTTTCCCTAAACCATAATATTTCCAATATATTATACTACTGAACTTGGAAAAATTTGAACTTGTATGCCAGTTGTGAAAGAGATTAGTATAGAATTTCTTTTCTCAGTCTTTTGAAAAGTAAAAATAATTTTCCTAGAGACTGTCATTTCAAAATCCCTCTTCCTTTTGTTTGGTTCTTTGTGTAGGGCTCTCAGATGCATCACTAACTTAATTTTAATCTCTGGTCATTCTTCTCTATGTAGTTCTTTTCTGTTCAGATGAGAGTATGCAATTGAGGTTACCCTGATTAATGTTGTACATATTTCCCTAGGCATTCATAGAGAACTGACTAAAATATAAGTTACCCTTGGCTTCAGAAAACTCCTGGCATTTATAAACATGCACAAAATATACCCTTTGGTAAGCAGTGTTCCAACTTACAATTTTCTTCCATTTAAGGAAGGGAGGGGGAAGAGGAGACATTTTCAGGGAGATTTTGGTCACAGTAGAGAGAGACTATGGTTTGAAACCATTATTTTTACCATTTCAGCCTTTTACTCTGCATAAGGAAAATTTAAAAAATGGATGTATTCAGGTGTTTTTAACATGATGAGCTGGAATAGAATGCAGAATCAGCTCTTTCCTTAATCTCGGAGCAAAAATATCACCATATCTTAAATTGCCTTGGGTCAGAACACTGTTTGTTGAATTATTCAACAGTTTGAACTGGTAGAATTAGAGGATTCATTATACTAAAGGTCAAAAGTTAAGTTAAAAGCATTTCCTTATAGTTATGATATGACTCACAATGTTGACAGATTCCAGAAAGTCTGTGGGAGTTGAGAGATGTGTGGTCTTAATGAGTTAGAAACGCTCAGTTTGCCTGGCCATTTAGCACCCCCAACCACAAGTGCCCTGAATTCAAATTATTTAGGTCTGTTTTCAGACCTATGAGCAAGTGTGTGTGTATACTAGGTAAGGATCCCACTGGTTCTTTCACAAAATATTTGGATGAAAGTGAAAATTATCCTGTTGATTTGTTTTTCTTTTTCTTGATTTTATCCACATCCCGTGAAAAAATGAACCTGGGTCATATCATTTGAACAAACAGAACTTTTCTGCTCTTCAGTTCACCTTTTGTTTATTTGTTGGAAGAGCCTATGTCTTGAAGCCATAGGATGGGACTGTTTTAAGAGGATTTCTCATTAGAAGTTATGGAAAAAGAAAGGATAATAGCAATAATGTGCATGTCCAATAGTACCAAGCACTCTTGGGCAATAAAATATTTACCTGCCTTCTTTCTAAATTATTTGTGTGTAGAGGATACTTAGTGTTGAGTATTACCATTTTAGAAACGGAGGAGATGAGTTTCAGAATAAAATCCAAGTACTCCATTTGCTTGACACCAGTCTACCCAGTAAGCCCTGTGTCCCCTTCCCATTTGACAGCCCACCTAGAAAGTTGAGCTTTGGGAAGTATTCCCCCCATACATTCTCTAGTTTCCCTGAAGAATTTTCTTCTTGCTGTCTGTTGAGCTCACTTCTTTTAACATGCATTACATTATTACTTTGGGCACTTCAGAAATAGTTGATGGTGAGACCATCTGAGGAATACAATGTTCACTTCCTACTTTGGCTTTGGCCACTCTTGTCTCCATTAAGGTACTTTCTTTTATGTGGTTGATGACACTTTAGGGTTCTAAGCTCCTAGAGGAGGTGAGATTGCTCATCAGCATTTGATACAGATGACCACTTTCTTCATCGTGAAACACTTTCATTTCTCTTCTTCAGTTATGTTGTCCTGCTCTGGTTTTCCTCCACCTCACCTCACTGGCCATTCCTTCTCTGTCTCCTTTGCTGACTCTCAGACCAACCCCTACACATTGAGAGAGCCTCAGGGCTTGAACTTGGATCCTCTTTTTCTTTTATATTCATTCTCCTTCCTTACCTTGAGTGATATCATTTAGCCCCTTAGTATTAATACCATATATAGGTTAATTACTCTTAAATTTATATATCCAATTGAACTTCTCTTTGGGTGCCCAAGACATATCATGTAACATACAGGATACATGGCTAAAGAGAACTAACATTCCAGTCCCATCATGAAACTTGCTTTTATACCACACAGTCTTTCCTATCATCATAAATGGCTCCACCATCCACACAATTTCTCAGGCTGAAAACCCAGGAGTCATCATTGATTTCTTTCTTTCCCTCATTTTCCACACCCAATCTCTTAGCAAATCCTGTCTCATTTACTTCCAAAATATGTGTATATCCCAAACCCAACCTCTTTCCACCATCTCCACTGTACAGCCCTTTTCAATCCATCAGTGTCTCTCCCCTGGACTACTGCAGTTGTTCTCGTCCAGGAGCGGACTCCCTGCCTCCAGTCTTGCACTGTTGAAGTCCATCTTCCACACTGAGCCAAAGTGTCTATCAGGCCATATTACTATTTTGCTGAAGCCTTCCAGTGTGTATTCTCAGTGACCAGAACAGCTTCGCATGTAGTAGCTGCTCAATAAGCATTGGCTTACTCTCTTTGTTTCTGTAACTCTTTTGATTTATCGTTTAAGGAGAGACGTAACAATTCCCTTTGATATGCTGGACTCAGTAAATTGGATTTGCCACATTCATCTGAATAAATTATCCTCCCAGATCCCATTCATCGTTTTAATGTCACTTTGCTGTTTCTGTCTTCCTCTAGGTACCCATTTTGGAAGTGGATTTATTTTATGTTGCAAAACTAGTGTTCCATTTTTTAACCTGTACATGACAACTCTTGGAAGAAAACTATCCTGATTTCTTTCACGTCTGTCTTGGGTTGAGAGTGTTTTGTGATGAGATTGCATCTTTGTCATTATATGGCTGTATAAAAATTGAGATCAGTTCTCCAAAGGAGCCATTGCCCTCCACCTCACTTCTCCAGGGATGCAGAAAGAAAAATGTCTGGCTTATTCATCAAAGAGAGCTCATTTATTGATGTTGTTCTAAATTCCTACACATGTTATATGTAGAGGTGGAAGGTGATGGTGGGAAAGAGCAGTGAAGACACTGAAAGGTGTCAGAGGGAAATTGAGGAGTGGATTTCCATTGTTCATGGTACTCCACTTCAGTGGGAAACCCACCTGGTTGCAGATCACCAAGCAAGACAGAAATCAAGCACATAAGCCTGAATGGGGTATGCCAACTTTCTGGCTAAGGATTCTCTGTTCTAGCATACACTTTGCATTTCCTTGGCATAATAAAACTACTTTCAGAGTTCCTAATAAATGTAAGACCTTTTTTGAGTTACTGATTGGTGGTCCTAGTAGTGGTCAGGAAGATGAGCAAGACATGGATCATGTGTTCTGGAAGCTTGTATATATGAAAATCATCAACGTCAAAGGTAGAATATAATTTGAGTCAGAAGAAAGAAAGAAGTAAAATATGGGAGTATTTAGAGGGGGAGAGTCACATGTAGGTTACAGGTAGGATGGGAGAAAATGAAGAGGGGGAGCTGCATGGAAGGGAGGCCATTTGAGGAGCACATGTTATATAGGGTGGGGCACCCCAGGAAAAATGTGCCCAAATGACTAAAATGCTGAGGACAGGTAATCTTCAGGCCTCCTTCATTCTGTTATGCCCATGACCTTGGACAACCTTGTTAGGGAAAGGATTGCCAAGGAACCCTGCTAGACATTTTGCAAAAGTGAGATCTTTAGAGTCAAATAAACTATTTATCTGCAAACCTACTGGCCAGCTGTAAGATCTGACCCTACACCTTGTCTGTTGTTGTGTCTGCCATCTGTGAACCTGGGGGAAGCCTCACCCACCTGCTCCCATAAGTCAGATTTTCATACATCACCTTCTGCTGACATGCCATTGCCAGGTGCCCCCTGAACCATTCCTTACCTCATAATTGTCTTTAAATCTATCCTCTATTTTACTTAAATAACATCGAATCCCATTCTAAACAACAGTATCTGTGAGATCATGAGTCTGTTATAGGTTTACCAGTTACAGATTTTCTCAAATTGTAAACCACTTACATTCATCTCCTGTATTTTATACAAGTGATGCCAGATCTGTTTATACAGAACTTGTATCTTCTGCCTTTAAAATCATTTCAGCTTTGGCAAAAAATAAAATTACTTCTTCAAAATCTTTGTAGCAGTCCTGTTAAGTCCTTGTCTTTCATCTCTCTCTCCCCTCCTGTCATCCCCACCCCCTTTGAGATTCTGTAGCATTCTTAGCCTGCAGGGGTTGTAGAGGACATAATAAAAAAGAGCTTTGGTATTTTAGGATTTGAAGTGCAATGAAAGGAAATTACAGACACACTGAATCGCCATTTAATGGGCGATGGTGATATCGATCTGGTGATGTTTCCTGCGGTCCTAGTTGTAATAACTGTATAATATCATACATTTTATCAAAATAATTTAAAAGCCGGCAAATGAAGTTGTTATGGTGCCTCTGTAAAATGAAATAGAAGTCAGAGAGTCTAGAAGATGGTGACAAAGGAGCAACAGCAAGGCCTAGAGGACCAAATTAGGGGAAGACTATAAAGCTCTGTAGCCAGAATAGATTTCTGAGGATTAAGTTAATATCTGCATGGAGTTCTGAGTCCCTTGCACCTTGTTATTCTACAAAGAGTGAAACATGAGATCCTCATTCGCTCATTTGCTTTAACCATTCTTCTTCTTCTGAGATAACGTAAATTAGCATGCAAAGTTGTTTGACTTATAGAATATGATTATGTTTATTAGAACATTTCTGGTACAATAAACTGACTTTATGAGGGGTCTGCTATCAGCAGGTTGCAAGTTTATTGCGTAGCTCAAAACACTGGTTTTAATGGCCCATAATGAAATGTCTGCTGTTATCAAATGTTTAATGAAAATATGATGGTATTTCCTAGCTTCCTTATTAAAAAAAATCAAGTCTCAATATTTCTAAAATGTTCATTATTAATTTAATCAGTTCATGCTCTTTTTATCTTTCTAGACAATAAAGTTCATGAAATTTTAAATTTTCCTTCAGCATTCTTCACTGTTTTCTTCACATGCAGAATTTAGAATATGACTATAGAAAAATGGCTGAGCATTATTAAGGGAGATTTGTCTTTCTTTTTTTTGAAATTGTATAAGTTAGAAAGCCCTCTCCTGTGAGTCTTCCTTTCCCCTCACACTGCTGTCACTCTTTGCGTTGCTCTGATACCACGTGTGTGGGTTTCACACACATCATGCAGTTCTGTGACACCAGCTGGGTGTCCCTCAGTTCCTTTCAGTTCTGACACTGTCTGTCTGGAGTGAGCATCGGATACCATAGGGAAAGGTTTCAGTCCACTTCAGGCACCAGTCACAAGTCTTAGGTTGTCACCTGTACTTCTGGCAGATGGGTTATAAATCAGGGTTCCCATGACCTCCTCCTTGGATTTGATAATGGCTTACAGAACTGAGGGACAAAATTACTTACATTTACCAGCTTATTATATAATAAAGGAATCATAAAGGATACAGGTGTACATCAAGATGGAAGAGATCCATAAAGCGAGGTACGGGGGAAGGGCAGGGAGCTCCCATGCCCTTTCTGGGTGAGCCAGTCTCCCTGTACCTCCACATGTTCACCAACCTGGAAGCTCTGAATTCTGCACTTCTGGGATTTTTATGGTTTCCTCACAAAGGCATAATCAATCATTAACTCAGTCTCCAGTCTACCTTTCTGTAGGGTGGAGAAGTAGATGCAAAGGCCCAAGCTTCTAAGCATGGTTTAGTCTTCCTGGTGACCAGTCCCCTCCTGTAGCTATACAGGAGCTCACCAAGAATCACCTCATAAGAACAAAAGACACCCCTGTCATCCAGGAAATTCCAAAGGATTTAGGACCTCTGTGTCAGGAACTAGGCTCAAAGAGCAAATAGACAAAAGAAGCTCTTGGTGTTGTTATCACTTAGGAAATGACAGGGGCTTTAGGAGCTCTGTGACAGGGACCAGGGATAGAGAACAATATATATATTTTCTATTACTTCACAAAGCAATTCTGTTATTACTGTAATAATGCTGTAAAGCCTTCTAGATTTGGTCTTCAATTAAAATTTTCTAATAACTTGGAGGGTCACTAACGGTTTTGGTTTTGAATTATTAATAGTATAGTATAGTATAGTGGAAATTAATTGCAATTAAATTGATTACAAATGTTGAATTTAAATTTAGAGACCCAGATTTTTGAGCACTTGAGAAGCATTAATTTACCTGACCACATCAGGTTTATTTTCAAATCTCATCTTCTATAAATGTGATATGTCAATTATGAAGTATTTTTACATAATTAAACTATATGGGACCTCTTCTTGCAGAAAATATTTTGCCCAAAAATTTACATGTATTTTTAAACTTTTATGTTTTTCTCTCACATCGATGTTTCTCTGTCCTTTTATCTCCCTTCTCTCTAAATAAAAATAAGTAAACATCCTTGGCTGAGAACTTAAGAAATTAAAAACTACTATAGTGAAATCTTTATATTATTTCATTATAGTTCTTTGATTTCTTTACCAGTTTAGGGACAAAGCTATAGCATATTGATCTTAATATCTTCTTAATAATCTTACTTACCCATTTTTTAAACCCAGAGGAAAATAGAACACTGAATTCTTGACCTTTTTTATGACTGCGTGGGCACCCACATTTGTCTAGTCTTTTCCCCATATTTATTTTGCTGTGCTGTTTGCTTTTATGAATGTTAATATAAAGAGGTTTTCACAGCTGCTAGAAACCCTTAGGTCCATGTGAAATAACAGTGACTTTGTAAATGGAGAGCCTTAGAAGGTATTTTTCAAACAAGGGCCCATTTATGCACACAAATGGTTACTTCCATACTTGAGTTGTGTGTGTTAGGTATTTAATGCAATATGAGTAAACATAGCCACAATAACAGGGGACTTTGGCTGTAGCATGAGCCATGAATTCTAAAGCCTTGATTCTCCAGTCTTTCCAGGTACCAGCCTGAAAGCAGGAACCTCTCCATCTCTCCATGAAGGGTGTTATAATCTCTGGCCAAACCCTAGCAATCAACCCTTCCATATAACTTCGCGTTTTCAGCCACTTCTAACATTTAACTTCCTCCCCATATCAAATCCAAACTCCTGTGTTTTAAGTTCATGTTGCCATAAATGGCCTCAATTTCTACCTTTAAACTTATTTTTCTCTAAATGTCCACAGGCCCCTTTATTCATCTCTGGTTCCATTGATTGGCCGACATAACATGTTTCTTATTTCCATGACATCAATTATGACTCTCCTATTTCTTCTGAAATGTATTTCCTTACATTCCTCACTTTCATCAAAACCTATCTATCCTCAAAAATCCAGTTTGATTCTTACCTTCACTGTGTACCCCAAATCACCACTCTTTCTTACTTCTGAAGATGCACTTAGGTCTCTATTAGCAATTTAATACTGAACTACTGATTTATTGGTTTACTTTTCAGGAGCACATATGGTTTGTAAAATAAGAAACACCTCTAAATGTTCATTTTGATGGTAATGATTCTCCAATTTGAGACCTCTATACATTTATGCTTATTATATTTTATATTTTATAAAATATAAAATATACCTTTTATATTTAATAATTCCTGTTTCCCAGCAACTTCCCTAACCTATAAAATGAAGGAGTTGGGTTAGGTGTCTCATCTTTAGAATATTTTCACCATTGAAATTCGAATCAAATTTAAGAGTACATAGTTAACCCCTATTTAGATATCATACATATGTGATAACCTATAAAATGAATTTCTTTTTTTAAAAAGGACATTATATCTCATTAAATCAAGTTTTGAATGTGCAAAGGAAGCTACTTTGCTGTCATCTGATGCGATACATTTTCTGCTAAATTGCAGCTCTTTGTGTATGACTCTGTGGGCAACCAGCCCTGAACAGAAATGTTTTCTTCATCTCAAGCTGTTTAACAAAATAATGTCTAAGACACTAATTCTTTCTGTCTCTATTAACATTATCAATCAGTCTAGCAATACATTTTTATCAGAGTAATCGTAAAATTATAGCATTATAGAATACTGGAAGCAACTTTGAAAATCAATCCTAACCAGAATTTTCACGTATTCAAAGACCCCAAGTAAGCATTTTACTTTAGTCTGTGTGATAGGTTAGATTAGTGCTGAAAATATTCTCTACCTTCTCCCATCTCTGTGGGAGAACTGCATTTTCTCATTCTGGCATCTTGGACTTGGCCATGTGACTCATTTTGACCTTAAGGTTGGTGGAGTCTGCTCCCTGTCCCTTGATGACTGGTGTGGTCATGTGACTCCCTTTGGCTAATGGAATATTAGCATTCATGACACAGGAAGAGGCTTGGAAGTTATCTTGAGCTTTGTCATTGCCATGAGCAGAACTTCCCCTAGGTAGCTGCTACCCTTTCAGCCTGGGTGCCTGAATGCTTATGTATAGAGCAGACCCTGCCCAGCCTCCACTGAGGGACCCAGCTCATCTAACCTGCAGCTTAAAGCAGAGGTGCTGACCTGCCTGCATCATAGTCGACTTGGGGACCTATGAGCATGGGAACAAATTGCTTATTATTGTATGCCATTGCTTTGGGGGTACTTCATTATATAGCATTATTGCTACAATAGCTAATTGATACAGTCTCATAAGACAACCATATTTATTATTAAATAATTTTCATTTCTGGTAGACACTTGCCTGACTAACCCACATAAGCTCCTTTCTGGGTTCCCAGACACTGCCGTCCCACTCCGTCCGGCCTCTGCCTGTGACTCATGGGTGGCTTACAGCTGGCGGCTTCCCCATCAGCATGCCCACATACTTCTGCTCTCAGTGGCTGTTAGGTGCTTAGGAGAGAAGGTTTTTAGTTGTGCTGAAACTGACACCAGTTGTACTTACATATTTTAATTATATGTTATATAAACTAGTGAAACATATCGGTGTAAAGCAACTTTCCTCTGGGAAATAAGTTAAAATGCTGGGAGAAAGCTAGTTTCCAAAAAGTTTTTGTCAAATTAGGCAGGTCAGATAACTGTTTGAGAATGGAAAGACATGTAATATCCTGAACAAAGTTCCTTTGTACGTATCCCTGCTATTACTGTAAGAATGCCTAAGTAGAAATCACTGGCGATGACCTATGTGTTCCATTTATGCGATGGAGCTGCAGGAGGCCTTGGTCTTTCTCAGATGATTACAGAATGAACTTATACTGATGTATTTTTTGTTGAAATTGCATGTTTAAGGCATGACTTCTTACTTTAATCACCTTTTGGGGTTAATTGACTAACCATTGGATTAGAAAGAAGCTTTGTCAAGGATATTTCATTGGAGTTGATTCCTTGTAAAAAAGTGTTGGGATATTCTTGAAGAATGTTGGCTGTTGGAATGAACATGTCCTTATGTTGTGCTTCATTGTAATAGTTCTTATAGTTAGGCATATATTGAACGTTCTACATATTAGAATTTGTTGGGTTTTTTTGGACTTCCCACGTGCAGTTTTAAAGGTCATCTTTTTGGTTGTTATATCTAAGAATATTCTTAAATAATACATACTAATAGAAGCTCGGAGCTGTAGTGGTCAGAGTACTGTACATAATTATATTTATTCTTTATGAAGTACATAGTACATATGTATACACATACATATATTTCATAAGTTGTATATACATATTATTCCTATAGAACCAAATTATAAGCAACTGTCAAAATATATGGAAGAATCAAAACAAGTTGTGATTCAGCTCTCAAGTTTTGAATTCTATTTGCCCCAAGTTACTTTGCAACAAGTGGTGATTCATGCTAGGTCCCCTTGCCCTGAGTGCCAGTTCAAAAAGGTATGGTGATGGAGTGAGGGATGTTTTTCTGGAGACCAGCCTATCTCAGGAGACAGTCTATCTTGAGTGTGGTAAATACAGTGCTTGTTGATTAAGTGAGCCCTGTTTGCTCCTGTGTGTTTACCTCCTGGGTGGCTTCCTGTCCTCTGTGGTAGGTACTACTGGATTCTAAGGACCACAGGTATGCCAAGAGAAGAGGAAAGGAAAACAATAGCTCTGAATTAGGAAATGTCTGCATCAAGAGCATGACATCCTTACATGAGTAGTGTAAAGGTAGGTCCGAAGAAAAGTAGCATCATTTAAAATCACACTACTATTTTATGTAAGACTTTATAAACCTTGTATACTGTGCATAAGATAACCCTGGGGTATGCTGGCTTGTCTAAGTACCCATCAGGGCCTGCCTGCCTCCCGTCCTTGGTGCGATCTGCCCCATGTGTGGCTCCATCTCTCCCTTCGCTGAGTGCCACTGAGGCCATCCTCTCTTCTGTAGGTACAAAGGGCAAGTGTAGGTTACTTTGGTGACAAAGCTCTAAGGTATTGAGTGCATACCATCTGCCAGGACTCAGCAGGAACACTGAATAAATGTTGACATGTGAAGGTTTTAAAGAGAACGTGCACAGAGTATTTGACATGAGGAACCTGTAGATTATCTCTAGAATTTTCATGCATCCCTGCCACCCTCTCCCTCTTAAATGAGACAGGTCAACTACGGTTCCCCCTGACAGGGGTGCCTTACTGTCTTTGAAATCAGTTACCAATTTTGTAGACCCCGGCAGCTTCCTATCCTTCACATACTGTATCCCATTTTGTTCACTTCTGTCGCCTTGCTTCAGGCCGTTCCTAGTCTTCTCGTCTCCTGGATTTTTACAGTAGCTTGCAAAGGTGTCATTTCTGCTTCTCAGTACTACCCACCTGTCCTTGCCACAAGTGTGGCCTCTCTAAATCACACATATCATCATCATGTTCCTCTTTTCCTGAAAATATTTCAGTTTCTTATAACTAACTCTATGATGAGTTAAATCCCTATGACTCAGCTCCCAAGACTATTTATGTTTACGGTTTGGTCCTTGTTCATCTCTTCGGCTTCATTTCCATTCAGACACTCCCTCACCCCACTGTACACACCCCTTTGATACAGCCTTACCAAATTACTTGAAGTTCCTAGAGGTTGTCACGCTGTTTCAGGACCATGTACCTTCATAAATATTGTTTCTTATGCCAACATTGCACTTCCTTTTTTATTACGTTCCTTCTGTTCTTCAAAACTCAAGCCTAGTGTATGTTCTCTTTGACCTAATAATTCCACTTTGGAACAAGTATTTTTGTGCAAATATGTTTATTGCTATTGTTTATAATAGCAAAAATACTGTATTTGAAGCAACTTAAACATCTAGTGCTAGGGAAATTATTTAATAAATGCTATGCAATATTACAAAGCTGTTAGATTTATGTTTCCATAGATTTTTGATAACATTAGAGAAGATCTATGAGATAAATGAAGAAGTATGAAATGCAAACGTGTGTGTATTCTCATATGTTTTAGTGTCTGTGGCTATATTTAGTGAGGAGGAGAAGAGAGAGGTTGCAAATAGGAAATACCTTAAAATTGGTAGAAGCTCTTTGGGTGGTAGAATTATAGGTGATTTTTATTTTTCCTTATATTATAACATTAGGTTTTCTAAGTTTCTACAAGTATAAGTGTGTTCTGTAATTAAGACATTTTAATTAACACATTCAAATGAGCTCAAGGATCCACTTGCCTGAGAAGCTGTCCACAAACCCCCCTACTGATCAGAAGGCCTTTCCTGCATTTCTGCTAGCCCTGTGCTTAACTTTATTTGGGCATCTGTGGCACTGAATGCTAATCACTGATTTATTCATCTCTCCCCTATCCTAGGCTATGATATTCTTAAAGGCAACCATGAGTCTTAAGTGACTTTTCCTCAGAGTTTAGCACAGTCATTGCCCGATGGTGAGTATTCAATCAAAGGTAATGAATTAATAAACTAGAAATGAAGATTTTTCTCGAATAAGGCAGCCACTCTAAACACTCCCTAGTCCATTGGTGATAATAATAGTCCTGGAGAGCATTGAGACCTGGAAGAAATGGTTGCATGTTTGGACTACTGCTTCTTCTAGAACTTGAAATAGTCTTCATATTCAAGGATCCTACTGTTAAAGTCTCCACCCACACTATCTGACCTGTTGAAATTGTGCCCCTTCTCTCAGGTCTATTTCAAATGCCTTCAGCTCTTTGAAGCTCTTCCTAATGTCTCTAGTCTGATCAGAGATTTTTTTTCCTTTTTATTGAATTTATTGGGCTGACATCAGTTAATAAAATTGTACAGGTTTCAAGTGTACAATCTAAAATGCATCATCTGTACACAGTATTGTGTGTTTACCTCCCCCAAAACAATCATACTGCTAACCATTTTGCTCTTGTTAAAGCAAAATCAAATCTGAGACTGATCAGTGGCAAACTTTACCTCTGAGCTAGGAGGCATTCAGGGTTTTTTTGTTTTTGTTTTTTTAGTTAACATGCAGGTTGGAATATTATAAAGTTCATCAGTCAAAAGTATTGACACCAAACCGCCACCTCCAGAATTAAACCTTAAATCATTTCCTTAAGTATCTTAGGTGCTATGACAGCCAGGTAAGCTGGCTCTATCAGGATGCTGCTTCTGTAGCACCTCCCAGGTTTTCTGCTCATTAGTTCTCATGGTTCAGTGAATGCCCTGAAGTGCTGAATCCAGTGTTTTGTTTTGTTTTTCTGGCTTTTACAGTTAATGATGCCTATTCACGTGAATAAGTTTCTGGTCTCCCTCAATTCAGGAACAGCTAAGTGATATAATTCTTCTGAAACCCCTTCTCAGTGAGGTTGGAACCCTGGTGCTTTCTGGAAGTATTTGTTAAAATGGCCTTGCATAAAGTGAAAGTCATGGGGTGAATTTGATACATCACTCATTTATCCCTGTCCATGCATTTATACCTTTATTTTACATACACTTTCTTGGGCTAATGCGCCTTAAGACATACAAACCAGACATTGGCCTTGTCCTGAGGTAGCTTAAAGTCTAAAAGGGAGGATGAGATCTTTTTGTGTAGCCTTCCCTGACTTACCCAAGCAGATGATATTTTTTTCCTTTTGGGTCTTGGGACACAAAGGTTTCTTGGGACTTTTATTTCATCTCTTATCCTGTTGTATTGCATTTCTCTACATACATGTATCTGTGAATTTCCTGATGGCTTGGAGCAAATTCTATTCATTTCTACCTCCCCAGTACTAAACATGGCACAGAATAGGTTTAAATAGATGTGTGGTGAATAAACAAGAAAATGGAAAGTTAGGTATCAAATCAAATACACATCCATTGGGAAGATGGTAGAAGAGGTGGCATTTGAGCTGGCTTTGAAGGATGGACATGTAGCAGAGGAGGGGAAGGAATTATAACAATGGATGCAGCAGATCAGAGACATGGAAATGGGAAATCATAAAGTCTCTGTGACTCCAGAAGTGATTCTTTTTGGGTGGAGTGTGGGATTCACAAAGGAAAGAGATGGAAATAGTGTTGGAATAGGAGCTAGGGGTTCTATGCGGATTTTACAGAGGAGGCAAAGCCAATAATGTTGCCATCACTGGCCTTTGCACCAATGCTAAAGGCTCCACCTGTTAGGATTTAAGGGGGGAAAAAGCGGTTCTAAATGGGGTCAGAATGAGAATATCAGGATGGGAAGGTAGCAAGGCTCTTGGAATAGGCCCATCCCACCCTAGAGTGCTTTTTGTTATCATTTGTCTGTCTTGGGGAATGCTGTGTTTGAAAAGACCTGAGTTGGGTTTTTTCCGAAAGATTTTATTTATTTATTTTTAGAGAGAGGGAGAGAAACATCAATGTGTGGTTGCCTCTTGCATGTCCCCTCCTGGAGACCTGGTCTGCAACCCAGGTGTGTACCCTGACTGGGAATAAATTTTGGTGACCCTTTGGTTTGCATCCCCGCACTCAATCCAATGGGCTACACAGCTAGGGCCAGAGTTGAGTTTTTTAAGATGAACTTCGCAGAGGCTGAGTGGTAGGAGGACTTTATTGCTCTGTCTCCTGGCTCTTTGTACGTGCTCCCAACACAGTACCTCAAGTATTGTCCTAGGAATGCTTTCAGGCCAGTCTTCTCCACTGATGGCTGTGACTGGCTGATGCTCCTTTGTTTCCCCAGATCAAGTGCAGTGCTGGCACATGGCAGATCCTCTATAAATATCATCTGAGTGGAATTGAATTGCTGAAATATAGCCAAGGATGGTATTACCTCGGGGACATCAGAGACAAGGTTTTCATCTAGACCGAAGTTAGATGATGCTCATAGCTCATTGGTGATAGAATTTTTCTATTAGGAAAATGACATTACAGGTATTAGTTTCCTGGTTTCTTTATGGGATGGGAATGGGAGGAAACAGAAACATAGAGGAGGGCAAATGACTGTCTTCAAATTAGTGGTTATCTCTGGGATATGAATTGGGGAGTGTTCAGAGAAGTTTAGGTTGCATGATGAAGTCAGGGTCTAATGTCTTCCTTTTTTTTTTAAATCCTCATTTGAGGATATATTTAGAGAGAGAGAGACAGAGAGAGAGAAAGACAGACAGACATTGATATGAGAGAGAAACAGCTATTGATTGCCTCCCATGCATGCTCTGACTAGGGACTGAACCTGCAGCCAAGTATGTGCCCTGACCTAGAATCGAGCCCACGACCTTTCTGTGTACAGGATGGCACTCCATCCAACTGAGCCACCCAGCCAGTCTTCCATTTTAATAGGGGAGGCATGAGAGAGCACAGACAGAGTATCTGAGATAGCTGTGTGGGATCTGCTTATGATTTTCATGTGCACAGCTAAGACTGCAACTTCTGGAAACCTATTCAGCCTGTTTGTTTTTCCAATTAGACACACATTTGTATATACATCCAGTTTTTACTAAAGACAAGCTGTTATCTATTAACATGGTGCTATTATTGTTAATTATTATTAATACTATTATTATTGTTTTGCCAAGTGATTAAGCTTTCCAGAATGGAGGTCAGTTGACTTTGCCATCCCAGTTTTTATGTGTGTAGGGTGTAAAAGAGTCAACCAAATTTGAAATTATTTTCTTTATACTTAAAGGAAAGCAGTCATCTTGGCAGAAGAGTCTTATATCTGGCTCTGTTGTGCATGTCAATGTTTTTCCTCCTAGGGGGAGGCATTTGTATATTTTTAATTCAGTGCCAAATTAAGAAAAAAATTCTCTTTTGTCATGTGTTTATATTATGTGTGTTTAGTTGAAGCAGTAGAGGGTGGAAATGGCGGTGTAGCTCATTTGGGGGAGTCTGTGTTTTGTTTTCTAGAATGTTCCACATTGTTGCCTGCCACTCCTTGGCGGATAATGGGGTGTGGTGGGCAGGATGGCAGGCAGTGGGTGAACAGCTCTGCAGCGCCCTTGAGTAGCACTGCTGACACTCTTCCCTAAGATGAGGGTGTTGGCCGAAGCTGCTGCTGATCAACAGCGCAGCTGCCCTGCTCTCCTTGGAGACGAAGGCTCCTTTTGTTGTGGGCCCTGGGCTTTAGATCAGACCCTGGTCCCAATGGGAAACTCTCCCCAGTTTTGGCAGCAGGGATACACATTGCTGGTGACACTCTGTCATTCCATCAGCTGATGTATTGCAGAGATTCGGTAAGTGGTGTCTGTGGATTGGAACAATTCAGGGTTCAAGTCTATATTATTGACTGCTAGGCAGGCAATCACTGCCAGTGGCAAGATCAGTGCAGGGTTTTTGATTATTCTAAATTTCATGTTGCAGAAGCCTGGATAAATCCAATGGCAAGTAATGGATGTAAACGCCCAGATTCTGGAAATAGCTTTGAGAAACCCTCCCTCAAACAGTGAGGGAACTTACTCGGTTTGCCCATTCAGTCCTTTACATAATCAGCATGTAGTGACTGAAGTGGAACGGGTCGTGTTATTCAAATATAGAGCGTAGTTTTGGTGTTGCTGTTTTTCTGAATGACCACAATTGAATTAGCAATGGTCTCTAATAACTGGTTCATTTTGAAAGGCCTCACAATTCCCTTGTTTAATAACACATAAGACACTTAGGGCCTGGTTATGAGCATTTTATTATAGTGATAGCATGGGAGAAAAACTCTAGTTGTTGCCGGCTGTTTTTTCGTTGTACACTAAGAGCTCATTTATCTTTTGCTCTTCAGGCTTTGACATCTGCTAGAAAAAAGGCGCTTGTGGTGGTGCCGACTGCCTTAGGGTGTAGCCTGAAGTGTTGCATGAATGGAACTGTGACTTCATGTTGGCGCTACTCCCTCTTGAGCAAAAAACAATATGTGAAGGATTCTGATTACAGTTCAGGTCTTTGGTTTTAAGAAGCTGCCCTTTGAGCTTGGTCTGTAAATACTGATTAGTTGCAAACCTTCAATTTTGGTCCTTCACCACCCAGAACGGTGCCTGGGTACTGAAGAAAAGTGCTTTTCCCACCACTGGGGCACTTCGAACAGGAGATTCTTTTGCAGGGAGATAAAAATAGGTTTCCTATTGTTCAGATGGGTGGTTTAAGTGCTTTGCAGGTATATCTTAGAAAATGGAGGTATTTATTTTTAATGAGAACTGAAGAATAAAAACAATCACAGCCTTAGAGAATTGCAGATCAAAGCTTTTTTTCATTATGAAACAAATGAAGGCCTCCATCCTAGGAGCTACGAAATTCATTAATTTTTAATAGGGGAATAGGCCATACATGGTAATTTAATTATTTGTGGAGAAGACGGTTTAAGTGGTATTTAAAAATCTACATACTTGGATGGTTTGCAGTGAAAACCTGCTGTGATAGCTACGGTAATAAATGTACAGTGCCATTGAGAAACTTGTTCAGAACCACTGCAGGTCCTTCATAACTGTTCTATTTCTATTCAGTGTGTAGTATAATAATTTGTATCACAGCCATATTTGGCTCCTATTTTGGGCCTGGCTCTCCCATCTTGTTGTTGGAATCAGAAATGCCACTGTCAAGAAGTGGAAATGTGTGCAGAAATAAGAAGCAAATTTCAAACCTTCCAGATCTTCCATTTCACATGTCCTACTTGGTTAAAATCTCCTCTCACCCTTGCATATGCTTGTATTCTTCTCTAAGTGATCTCACGGTTTTTCTTTTCATCTTCCACTAGCAGCCATGATATTTATTTTAGAAGCAAGCTCTGCCCTCCATGCGTTGCTTTGTTGAGTTATAATTTTAAGCTGATGATTTTTGAGACCTCTGCCCTGCCCTCCCATTCTCTTCAATGTTGTGGTGCTGGCTTGGAAAGAGCCCGTCTGCTCAGAAGTGCCACCTGTGCCAGGGGCAGCTCTTCTAGAATGTGTCTGCTGTGAACTACACTGGCATGGCCATGGAATTGGGAGCTGTGGCATTAGTTCCCTGAGTTTGGAGCCATTTGGGAGGCACAGAAAAGTTGCTGAGTGAGTGAGTTGTCTAATGATATAGGTATATGTGTGGAGGATGCATTTGTAAAATGGAAGTCACTGCTAGGCCAAGAAATATCTTTTGGGAAATAAGGGAAATTGTAAGTTCAAAAAGGGTTGAGGTAAAGGAGGCCCTGAAGCCATCTAGTAGGTCCCCTGACTCAGAGATGAGGGCACTGTCTCTCAGAGTGACTGAGGGACCTCCCTTCAGCCTTAGAGCCAGTCAATACCTGAGTTCTCTTCTGTCATCTCCTATCCTTCAGCTCTGTGGCTGGCTTATTTATGCATTTTTTTCATGTTAAAGCTTTCCTGGAACAAGGCAGTATATAAATAAGTGAATGAATTTCTGCCTTCTGTGTTTTAACATGTTCATTCTTATCAATCTATTTGTTTATTCATATTATAAATCTGTATGCGTTTGCCTATCTTGCTTACTTTCTGTCCTCTACCCCTCAAATTTAGAATTACATAAAGGCAAGGACATTGTCTAAACTAAAACAAACCCATAGCCTCTAAAATTTTGTCCTGTGCCTATGAGTATCCAAACAGTGTTGCTAGGGAATGAACAGCATATATCAAATATTTGTGTTTTTTTTTTTTTACCTCCCAGGTTTGCCAGGTGATACTTAGTTAAGCTATTTGGTGATGGGTAGTTAAACCTGATCTAGAAAAAGGAAGGTTTCCTATGTCATTGCCTCCCTTTCTGTTTCTAGCATATGTGCTAAAACTCCACCTTAGAACCACTGGAGCATGAATACTAATAATCTGCTCTGAGCTTCAGGCCCTGATTGCGAGGTCAGGAGGGCTAGGTCAGGCAGAGAGGGGCAGGCTGTGAAAACAATCCTAGATAACCCTTTTGTGGTCCATCCAAGAGCAGGTGTTGTCTAAATCACCTTGGGTGGTTTTAGTCACACGTGTTGGCGGGCGGGCAGTTTGGACACATCCAGTGTTCAAATGGTTAAGTCCCAGGCCCCACTCCAAGGCTTGTCAATTTGGGGACAGGTTACCTTACTTCTTACCTGTGTTTTTGCTTCAGGCTCCGGGTTACTGTCCCACTTCCGGGTCTCTTGATTCCAAATGGAAGTTCCTTTTGAACTGTTTCTCTTGTGTCATTATCTGCTTCCTACTACTTCTTCCTTTAATTCCCAATGACATGTATATATATAATCCCTGGCACCTTAGAAGAAAACTCCTTTGATTCCACACCTTCTTTCGGACACTGCCTTATGCTCCCCTTTTTAGTAGAACTCTTTAAAGAGTTTCTTATTCTTGTTTCTTTCACTTCCTTCCCATACATACTCCCTTAGCTCCAATCCAGTCAGATTTTGGTCCTTATCACTCCACTGAAACTATCCTTTTTTGATGTGGTACTGACCCATGTTGCTATACCCATGGTCAGCACTCAGGCCACTTTTTAAAAAAATATATTTTATTGATTAGGCTATTACACTTGTCCCATTTCCTCCCTTCACTCCCCTCCACCCTGCACACCCTCTCCCACCCACATTCCCCCACTTTAGTTCATGTCCATGTGTCATAAGTTCTTCAGCTTCTACATTTCCCATACTCTTCTTACCCTCCCCATCTATTTTCTACCTACCATCTATGCTACTTATTCTCCGTACCTT
>CM052543.1:55665856-55850805 GCA_028533065.1 Trachops cirrhosus
CCACTTGTTGCTCTTCCTCTTCCCCTTCTGGTACCCCTATAATTAGGATGTTGGAACATCCTAATTAAAGATGTCCTGGAGGTTCCTAAGCTTCTCCTTATTTTTTTGAATTCTTATTTCTCCATTCTTTTCTGTTTGGTTGTTTCTTTCTTCCTTCTGGTCCATTCTGTTGATTTGAGTCCCAGTTTTCTTCCCATCACTATCGGTTCCCTGTGCATTTTCCCTCATTTCACTTATTATAGCCTTCATTTTTTCATCTAATTTGTGATCAAATTCAACCAATTCTGTGAGCCTCCTGATAACCAATGCTTTGAACTGTGCATCTAATAGGTTGGCTATCTCTTGGTTGCTTAGGTGTATTTGCTGTGGAGCTTTGATCTGTTTTTTGGTTCAGGCCATTTTTTTTTTCCTGTCACACCTGTTATATATGAGGGGCAGAGCCTTAGGTGTTCACCAGGGCGGGCCACCCAGTTGCTGGGTTGTGATGTTGTATGTGAGGGCAGGGTCCGAGAGGGAACAATGGCACTTGCTCCTCTCTCCGTGGGATTTCAGTCCCTTCTGCTGCTTCCACCAAGCTAACTGTGCCTTTCTAGTGCTGATTCCTGTGTGGGTGGTCTTGTGTATGTTCTAGGACCCTGTGGGTCTCTCCAACACACTCTCCTGTGAGGCTGGGAGTCTCCCTGTGTCTCAACCCCCTTAAGTGTTTTCAATCAGTGTCCCGAGGTTCTATTTCCCGGCGCTGGGACCCTGGGTTGTGCGGTCTGTCTCACTGCCCAATTTTGCCTGGTTGGTCTGTGCGCAAATGTGGGATTGTCTGGATAGCCAGGCACCTTGAGCGCAGTGCCTCACTTCACAGTTGCCACCTTGCTGGGTCTGCCAGCCGCCTGCGTGCCCAGGGTCTGTCCACTGAGGTCTTGTGCTCGGGATGCCTTATGCACCCTGTGCCACCACTTTCTGTTCTGTGACCCCTTTCTGCCTGGCTGCTCGACTCCACCCCTCCTATGGGTCTGGATGAATGCGTATATTTTAACTCCTTGGTTGTCTGACTTCCATACAGTTCAATTTTCTGTCAGTTCTGGTTGTTACCTTGTTTCTAAATTGTTGCTGAGCTTATTTTGGTTGTGGAAGGAGGCACAGTGGGTCAACCTACACCTCCATCTTGGCTAGAAGTCCTCAGCCCACTTATTTGATGTATCAGCAGCATTTCATGCAGTATATCATTCCATCACTCTAGCTTGAGACAGATTCTTCATCGAAGGAGATACTGGCTCTCCTCCCACCATTGAGCCTGTTCCTTTTCAGCCTCCTTTGCTGGTGACTCCTGGTCTCCCTTATCCCCAAACACTGGAAAACCTGGGATCAGTTCTCAGACCCCTTCTCTTCTGAAATACAATGTATCCCTTAGTGATCTCCTGCAGTATCATGGCTGTTAATACCATCTATACATCCTAAATCTAGAGCCCCGCCCAGCCTTACTCGCTCTTATACTCTAGATACATATATTCAAGAGTTCACTCAGTGTTCAAATGGGATCTGTAAAGGGCTCTAGAACTGAAACTGTCCGATATGAAGCTCCACGTCCTTATCCTACATACGTGCTTCTTTCTGCTGTCCTTCTTGTCCCATCTCAGTAATGGCTGTGATGTCAGACTCCAGCTTGGAATCTTTATGATATATATAGGATATTGATATACTATACATTATGATGTAAGTTTATACATTGTATTTATATATTATATATCTATCATGTTTATAAAATTTTGAATTATATCAATTATATTTATAAACATTTTTGGAATCTGATCATTTGCTATTGCTACCGCCTTGGTTCAAGTCACCACTGTCTTTCTCTAGGATTATTGTGATGGCCTCTTAACTGGTCTCCTATGCTTCCTTGCTGTGGTCCGTTTTCAACACCTCAACTCAATCATATGGCTAAACTTTCGTCTGGTCATTTCTCTCCCCTGCTGAAAACACTGACGGCTCCCTATCTAACTCAGAGTGCACTTCACAGAGACACTACAGAGTCTGGCCCCTTAGTTTCCTCCGACTTCATCTTTGCCCTTCTCTCGCTCACCGACTCCTGCCACACCATTCCCATTCCTGCGCCTGAGCACACCCGGGGCCTTTGCTCTGCAGCATCTTCAGCCTGGCCTGCTCGCCCCACGTGTCTGCATGGCTCACTGTCTTACCTTGTTTATGTGTTTTTCAAGTGCCACTTTCTCTGTGGCGCCTTACCTGAATGCCCTATTGAAAAGTGGAACTTGTCCGCAATGCAGTCTAGCATCCTTTATTGCCTGTTTTCTCTTCATATTTTAGTGATTTTATTTCTTTTCAGTCTCCCTCCACTAGAATGTAAACCCCTCTTGGGCAAAGATTATCATCTTTTTTTTTTTTTTTACATTTTTCCCCAGGCCTGTATCACTAGCTCCTTAATGGGGCCTGACCCATAATATGCCATTAGTATCTTGAAAAACTGAATGAATGCTTTCTGGTGAAATCTTCCTTTTCATGGCCCAAATGTTGTGTTTTCTGTGATGTTAATATTTAGTAGGCCGTATTTCAAGCCCACCAGCTGAAAGAATGGGTTTAGTTGTATAGTTTTCTTCAGCTGAACACCAACTACCTTAGAACACCAAGGTGACTCTCTTGTCTTAACTAATCGGGGATTTTTCACATAATTATAGTGGTGCTATTATAAATACTAACTTGAAATGCATGGATTTGCACAGATACATGGGAAGCCAAGATATCTAAATATCTAACACTCTGGGTTATCTGGGTTATACCCTTCTAAGTGCTTTCTATTCTCTCTCTTTCTCTGTCTCTTGTACACACACGCACACACACCTATCTTGTAAGGCAGGTAGGTATTTTTTTCCATTCTGGAAAGAAGTTCAAAGGATAGTAGGTGGTCATGTCAGGAGCTGTCTAACCACTCTGCTCTGTTGGAGGGATGGACTCCTCAGGTGTTCACTGAGATCTTTCCTTTCTCACCTTTGGTGGGAGCCTGATGCTTGCACTCTTAAATCAGGCCCAGCCAGGGAAGTAGAGAGAGGTCCCGCCGCTTCCTCCAGGATTGGGATGGTATCCTGTCCCTACCCTCAGCTCTGTGCTTTTGGCTGGGGAGGGGAGAAACTTTAGCAAATGAGAAACTCAGTTGGGTAGAGGAGCCCAGAGTCTCTAACTTTGCTGGGCATAAATACAGTGTGTACCTCCTGTTCTCTCTGGACAAAGAGGTTTGGTCTAAACACATATCCAAATGCCTCTCTAGCTCTGTACATTTCTGCTTTCTAGCTCTGAGCCACAGAGAAATACCCAGTAGACTCTTGACCACCCGCATCAGAGGATTGATTTCAGAGTGGAATGGATTTTGGAGCTTGCACAGCACTTCTCTGTGCATGCGCGCCCCAGCATTGCTCTCTTCCTCACCTGGACCTCTGCCTGCTCCGCTCCCTCTCCCGTTAAACTTCCCTTACGTGTTCCTATCGAAAACTTTACTTGCACTTTAGGATTCAGCCTAGGAGAGAAAATGCAGTTGAAAATTTGAAATTATCTTTTCCAGAGAAGTCAGAATGGCAGTGTCATGGTTTGCTTCCATGTTTGTGGTTTATTTGATGAAAAAGGTAGTACTTTGTGTAAGTGATGGTGTATGTGGATGAGGTAGATGCTAGCATATGAAATTTTGGTGAATCTTTTAGTCCCTCTTTTCTGTTACAAGGCAAAATTTAACTATAGTGTAAAACCCAAAGAAGTGTATTTATTAATGGATTTTGATGGCCTATAATCAAGGCACAGCCTGCTGATTAAACATATTCTTAGATTAACTATAAACAGAATAGTATTTTTAAAAATATGCTAAGTGTGTGTCTTTAGCGTAAGTGTGTGACTACATTAAGTATGGGTTTATCATTATTATCCTTAGGTAGGGAAAGGGCTAGGTTATTTTTTAATGAATCCAGATGTCCAGAACTGTATTTTTTCCTCAAATTTAAACATATCCCCAGCAGTAGTTTGAAAGCTAGAGCTGTTGAACATGACCGTGGGGATGGTAAGTGAGGTGAGACAGCTGCTTTTGTCTATGAGGAAACTTAATTTGTATGACACTTGCCTTCTGTCTTCCAGAAAATTAGCATGTGTAGTTTTAAAACACTGAATGGAGATGCTAGTGTTTATTAAGCAAATTCATTTTATGTCCCTGCATATCTGTGTGACTGTGTATAGAAGTTTTAGGCAGTACTGCATACGGCAAATTCTGCCCACCTGAAATGACACTTTTATTTAAAAGGGGGGTTTCAGTATGGGGCCCAGTAGGAAGGAAGAGAACTGGCATTTATCAAGAGCCTTCTATGGGATCAGCAGTGGGCTAGGTCTGTGCTCTGTGCACAAGCTGGCATTTCCTACTGAGCTCTGAATTTAGAGGCATTTGAAGAAGGCAGAGTGATGGGGCTGGGACAGCCTGAACACTTTGGAATAAAATCAGCTCTCAATGACCTGAACTGATGGAGGAGAAAAGCCATTTGGGAACTGTGGCAGGTGATCTACTGAGACAGTTCTGGTTTTGTGAGAGGGGGCAGGAGTGGAAAGCAGAGATGTGGGCGAGGCCATGGAGTGGCCCTTCCCCTCGTACACAGCCCTCTCTCCTCTTGGTCCTTGCAAAGGGAGGGGCAGTTATGAGGTCGATGGGCTGATGTCAGTCTTTTCTTTAGCTTTTGCCTGGTGTGTGTTTTTCCTTTTTCTTAATTCATAATTAACTCAATTATTTGTTGAAAATTTAGATAATACACATGATTATAAAGGAGAAAATTCCAATCATGCCCAGAACTACCTGACCCTGATGTAACAAGATACATTTTTGAAGTAGAGCCTCAAAGAGCACATAATTTTTCTTATCTAATTTGAATATATAGAATATACCCTTATACTTAATGTATTAGCCATTGGCTTTATTAATTGAGCAATTAGAAAATAAAGGCCCTGTGGGGGGAGAGATAGACCTAAAGGGGAGGATCGGAGCCTTGTAGTGCTCCTGGCCCCTGGGGACTGATGGTCAGAGTACATGGGAAAGACCCAGCTTTGTTTACAATAACAGTACTGCACAGCCTTGAATTCAGAAAGGTCTTTAATTATTCAGAGCTTCGATGATCCTTATTGTCACTAAGGGTAGATAAAGGATGTTTTATCTTGTCCATATTAGAGATGAGGAAATGAAGTATTGGACTGAAGTTGCTTTCTCATTTATGACTGCATAGCTGGACAGAGAGTTTTCTAATGAAGCGCTTTACCACAACATTATTAAGTTTATCACTTTCTTGTTGCCTTGGTCAGCTCGAGCTGCTGTAACAGAGTACCATAGACTGGGGTGGTTTAAACAACAGAGATTTATTTTCTTATAGTTCTGGAGACCAGACATTTAAAATAAAGCTTTCAGCTGATTTGGTTTGTGGTGAGGGCCATCTTCCTTCTTTGTAAATAGCTGTCATCTCGCTTTGCTCTCGCACGGCCATTCCTTGGTGAGTGAACACCAGTAGCAAAGAGATAAAGATAGTGAGAGCTAGAGTGAAAGAGAGAGAGAGAGACCACTAGAATTCTCTGGTGTTTCTTCTTTTTTAATACATTTTTTAAAAAGATTCTATTTATTTATTTCTAGAGAGAGGGGAAGGGAGGAATAAAAGAGGGAGAGAAACATCAATATATGATTACCTCTCATGCACCCCCTACTGGGGACCTGGTCCCCAACCCAGGCATGTGCCCTGACTGGAAATGGAACCAGCAACCCTTTGAGTCACAGGCCAGCACTCAATCCATTGAGCCACTCCAGCTGGGGCTGGTGTATCTTCTTATAAGGAAGGACACTAGTTCTCTCAGAAAATGAAGGATCAGGGTCTCATCCTTAATTCCTTCTTTGGAGGTCAGTAATATAGCCACACACTGAGAAGTAGGGTTTCAGCAAATGAATTTGAGGGCACACTATTTATTTCATCACACTTGCCCAACAAGCATTATTAGGAACCTACTGCTGTTGTACCTTAAAGGAGTGTGAGGTACGGAGACACATCCATAAGCAATTGCCATATCATGCTGGAGTGGAGCTAATGTGGACACTCAGAGGGCTGTTAGTTACAGCAGTCATCCATTGGGCAGTGACATGTGAGTTATACTTTTAGAGACAAGTAAGTGTCAGGCAGCAGAGGGGAGGGCAGTCAAGGGTTGGTTCTATATTGCTGTCTACCTCTAGCACAGAGAAGTAAACAGAACTTTTGTCTTTTTTCCCTTACTTTGTTCTATTTAGCATCATCTTGCTGGATTATATGAAATTTTAGAAGCCATGCAAATCCTCTGTCATGTCCCCTGTTCCCTTTTTAAGAAGCTGGAATATGAATAAATAAAATAAAATGTAGAGCCTGAAGTTAAGCCATTGTCATATTCATTCCAGGCAGGTACTTCTCTCTGTTTCCCTCTAAGTCTTGTCTTTTTAAAGAGATAGTTGAAAGATTTAGTAGAGCTGCATAATCTCTATCAGTCCCTATTGATCTCTCCTAGTGTCATGTGCTTGCTTTATTCAGTGGCCATAGACATGGTTTCTTCTCTCAAGGTCTTTCTTGATACCTTGATCACCTCTTCAGGACCAAACCTGGAATCTGTTTGCTAAGAAAAGGACATCAAAGAGCTGGAGGGTTTCTCTCAAACTCATTTTTTTATCTTGCTGTCTTTTTGCTCATTCTGCTCATATTTATGGAGTATTTACTGCTTGCCTTAACTCTTCTAGGTGGAACTAGTGGGAACGAAGCAGAATGAGAGAATTTCTTCCCCTGGAAAGGTGGGTAGGCTGGTACAGTGAGGGAAATACCGTTCAACTCATACATAAACTTAGTTCACAGAGGCTGCTAGCAGCACCCATGTTAACTGTTTCTGAGGCTGCATTTAGACTCAGTCAGGAGGCTGTGCTGGATTAGTAGGGGTCACCATGGTTAGTGTGCAAGGGAGTTGAGGGAAAGGAAAGTAGGGATTTGAAAACTGCATCTTTGCCATGTTGGGTTGCATGATGTCTGAATACAGTTCTTTCACTGAATTGTGGATGCAAGGTCAAAAAAAAAAGGCAAACATAAAACGAATCTCTGAAGTTGGAAAAAAAAGTCTCCTATTATATTATGATCAGTTATTTTATGTTTAAATTTTGGTTAGAAATACATTTTACTCTTTTGAAAAGTTTTTCCTCTTTTGCTTTTCTTCTTCATCTTCCTTCAACTTTAGGTTACAGTCGGCAAATTGTTCTCTTCTGGACAATGCAAGCTGTCATCAGCAGGGATATATTAATGTGCTTCCACAAAAGCGTGAGATGTAGCCAGCTGTTCTGCTGACTGTGGAAAGAAGGGCCTTAAACCCTTGACTTTTTTCTCGTTACACAATAATTCTCATTCTTGGATGTACAATAGAATCACCTTGGATATTAAAAAAAACCCAGGTCTTCCCCAGGGATGAGATTCCTAATGTGCAGCCAAGGTTGGGAACCATCATGTCACCAGATCAAGTTCAGCCTCCACCAGGTTTTGGCTGGTTGGCTGGTTGGTCTGGTACAGTCACTACTGGTGAGTAGTGGGATAGGACACGAGGAGTACACGGAGGAGGCCACATGAGTAGTTACTTTTGGTTCAGTGGTCATGGCCAAAGTAAGAGGGCAAAAATGTAGTAGAGGTATGTTTGTTTAGCATAATACCCACATTCTTGACAGCATACCCTGGGTTAAAAACTCATAATTCCACCTGTAATTCCCAGTCTCTTGGAAGCAGTACAGAGTTGTGACTAAGAGCATATGGTTAAGACCATAGGCTTTGGGGTTGGAAAAAACTGAATTCAAATTCTAACTTTTCCACTTTCCAGGTGTGTGACTTTACATAAGTTACTTAATGTCATCATGGCTTAGTTTTAACCTCTGGAAAACTGTGAAATGATTCATGCATTTAAGGATTGTTTAATGGTTAAATGAGACTGTTCCTAAAACACTTCAGTGGACCAGGTACAGATGGAGGGCTCACTACACGTTGGTTATCCTGGTAGCTGCATTTCTAGTGTGAGGGTCAATGACATGTTGGGCCACGAGTACCCCCACCGCACTTGCAATGCTGGGGTGCCACCATCTATCTAATGACGTAGGGGGGAAAGCAAGTTCAAGATGCTGTCATGGCTGGGTGCACACAGGTCCAACTTGTCATGCCCCATCTGTTTCATGTGTTTTTGATAATCGGGAATAATTGGGTGAAATATTTAACAGACGTTTCAAAGCCCTGGATGAAATAGAGCTGATCTAAGGGGTTAGTCTGCGTTTCCTACTTCATCATGACCTCCCCATTTATCAGGATGCTGCATGAAGGAATCCTTTGCACATGTTCTCCTGAATCACGACAGTCCAGAGCCATAGCATTCTCCAGGCTCAGAACCTGAAAGAAGGACTGGCTTCTTTTCTGGATTTGGATATGCCTTTCATGCTATTTATACTACACAGTGACCCAGAGCAGTGAATATTAAGTGATCCTTAGATTTTATTTTAGTAATTAAAGACTCTGTGTGCATCAAAATTATCAAATTTCATTAAAACAAAATTGGAGCTTGAGTTTCAGTTATCTTGCTTCTCCCTGTCCTCTAGAAACAGGCAAAGCAAAGTAGGACAGGTGGCAGAGGAACAACCAAAGAATTGGTCCAAAGCACTGGAATGCTGTAGTTGACTGGATTTAGTGCATCATTAGTCAGGTCCTCCTTTATGATGCTCTCCTTGAACTCTGTCCTGCTCCAGCCAAACTGCAAGATCTTTCCTCTGAATTCACAAAGTGTTCCACAGACATTTTGATTCCAGTTTTTCTTTTGCTGATATTATTTGTGCACGTACTTCCACATGCTTCTTACAGGAACTGTATTGTATTAGTTGTTTTTGTATCTCTCTTAAGATTTAACACAGAAACTTTAAGACAGTAAGTACTCAATATTTTTCAGCTAAAGAGATACAGGCTTTGGGCACAATAAGAAGAAATTAATCTGTGCCATTAAGACTCACAACTATAATCCTGACCATTAAATGACAACTGTTATTTATTTTTCAGGTATTTAATTGCAATACTGATATTTAGACCTCTTAGACCCCCTTTAAGAGTCTTTGAAGCTTTACTTTTTTAACATTCATTCTTCAGACAACACCCAGTTCCAAGAGCCATGGAGAGCTTCCACCATTAATTTTTTTCCCTCCAAAAGTACAACTAGTATATGTATAAGCATGCATTTGCAAGTGTACTATTTTCTGTGTTCTACTGGCTCTCTGAGTGTAGTTATCATTTAGAATTCACCCACCTGCTTCCAGATGTCAAAGGCGGGAGGTAGATTGCCCTTGAGAGCTCATCAATTCTGCTTCAGTGGACACTGGGAAGATGCATGATGTCAATTCTCTTTTGAAATATTAAATTGCCCACAATCTGTGGCAAATCTTGCTTTATTTGAATATGTTGGGACAATGGAATGGTAGTAATTTGAGTCAGAAATTCTGTCCAGCAGAAGCTAGACATAAAAAGCTAGCCTTTGCCAGCTTGGTGGTAAGCTCTTTTTTGGAAGAATAAGCTTGTTTCTGAATGCACAACAAGGAAGTGGGGGTGGTGAAGACATCCAGGATAAGACTAGTGGTGATTGACAGCCCAGCTGGTAGCGATGGGTAATTGGAAATTCATGGCACATAAATCTCCCAGTACTTATCTTGAAGCACAGGAAGAGAGGAGATCTGAGCATGGGAACATTTAACTCTTTTAAAAGGATCTAATAATGTAGCAAATCGTTAAGTTCTTCATTTTAACTTTAATTAAATTATGGTTTTCTGTCTTGGAGAGATAAATGAATTATGCCTAAGGAAATAACTCTGTGCATAGTGGATGGAAATCCGCAGAAGTGTTGGAAAAGTTCTTCATTTGTTAGCTTACTTAGAATATGCAGTCATTCCCCTTGGGTCCCATTCGTCCCATTCCTTTAGAGAGCAATTTTCCCTCTCTCTGCTGATGGATGTCTCCTTGCTCTGTGTACAGTGACGTCTCATTCATGTGTCTTAGCTTTCTAATTTCCAATCTACTGTTTTATAAAATGAGGTGGTATTAGATCATTAGCAAGTTACATGAATTAAAAATAGTAGCATATTGGAAGGGACGTTTGTCATGCTTGTTGAAGGTTCATGCTGATGATTGGATTTTTGGTTCAATGCCTTTGAGCTGGACAACTACCGTTCATTATTTTTCTTATAATAAGTAATCATACCATTAAAGATGTTCATTAAGTTACTTGTGATTTTCTTCCTTTAAGGTAGAAAACCCCATGTAGCCCAAGTAACTAAAATGTTTTAATCCCAACAAAGTTGAGTGTTGTGACCTTGCCAGAGTATGAGTGAGATGGGGAACCTCCGAGTGTCCAGTTTGCATGTGAACCTCACTCATGGAGCTTCCTGGCTCCTTTCTGTAAGTAGGATGATGAGTCTCTAAAAGGAATGGATCTATTTTATCAGCTGGGCTTCCATAGTCTCTGGGTCATTTTTGTTGAAATTAACACACTTACCTAATCTCAGTGCTTTGTATGCTTGAAGGTGTGTGGCCACATCTGTGTTATTTCTGGCTGGCAAAGTATTGCATCTGTTTCCATGCCAGAGTTCCTGTTGGTGAACAGCGCTGCAGCATATGGGGCCAGCTCTCTGTGGCTTCTGGGAACATAATGCCCTGACATCTGGCGGAGGTCTCAAAAGGGAGTAGAGATTGGAGGGGGCCCCTGGGGTACAAAGACAGAAGTGGTGGCACAGGGTGGGTTAATTTATCTGAGGGAATGCACTGACCTTTAGAAGTGCCAAGCTCTTGTGTTGGTCATCCTTGTAGGGACCCAAGATGAACAAAGATTGGTTCCTGGTGACCTGAAGCCAGGAAACACATTTTATCAGGAACTATTCCAGGAGCCAACCTAACGTTACCTGGGTTGGACCAGATCTTGGAAATGAGATGAAAGGGCTAAACTAGAAAATAAAATACAGTGGGGACAAAAATGCCACAAATGTTCTTGCCCTTCCAAGGGGTATTAAGGCTACTTTATTATGCTGATGTGTGAAGAGTATGTTCGCTCTCACAGTGCATCTTGCTGTGCACAGAGGAGAAAGACAATATACATATGGGCTGGCTGGTTCAGTGAGGAGCAAGGTAATGGCGGGGAGGTGGGTCATAGGGAGTAGGCGAAGTCTTATATTTGACAACCACAGCAGGAAACCTGTAGTAGAAGTAATTATCAAGCTTTTAAAACCATGTTTTATGTTGTAAAAAGCACTGCAATTAATATATGTCTCTCCAGTAAAGGAAACAGAAAGCCACATCTTCACTTAAACAACATCAGCTGCAGCTGTCAGCACTACCAATGCAGGCTTTATAATGGAAGGCTTCCGGGTTCAGTAGTAGGTTAAGCTCGCTTTTGTTATTCTGAAGATTTTTCACTTACAAAACCTTGATGGCCCCCAAACCTACAGGAAGATGTCAAACTCTGCAGCCTGACATATTCTAACCTTCCCGAAGTACCATTAACCTGCCTTTTTACTCCTCATCCCATATATTCAACAGACATTAACTGACTCTATGTGCCAGGCATTGAAGCTCAAGATTCAAAATCACTAAGTTCCCTTTTGTCAGAGAATGTATATTCTAACAGTGGGGGAAAACATGAAACAAATTCATACAATTAAGTGCTGAAATGTTATGGGTAATTTCTATAGGGTATAAATGTAGCTCATTGACATGCCATGCACTTTCCTGCCACCATTCCTTTGCTCATTATATTTCCTGTGCCCAGAATATTGTTATAAACAGGTCTTGAGCAAATCCAACTCTTCAATCAAGTTCATGCTTCAAGGTGACTTCTTAGAAATTGTCACGGACTCTTCCCATCGGTATTCGTGTGTGAGCTTGGGTGTGTACTTATCATGTCACTACACATGGGGACTTCAAAGGCAGGGGATTTGTCTGGTTCACTTTTGTGAAAAATAGAAGCTTAATGCAAGTTTACATGAATGCAGGCAGGCTGTTACGGCAGAGGCTTTGCAGTTGCTGTTCCCTCTGTCTAGGATACGTTTTCCTCAGATCTTTGAATCTATGACTCAGTCTCTGAAAGGCCTTACCTGGTACCTCAACTTAAATAAACCCTCCTCTTCATCCAGTTTTCTCTTTTTCACTTTGTCAAGGTGTGTTGTCTTTAGAGCATACACCACTATGTGAAATTATTTCTTAATTGCTTTTGTCTATTGCTACTAAAGGCTAGTTGTCTAAGAATGGAGATGTTTGTCTTGTTCGAACAGTACCTGATCCATGGAAAGCCTTTAGTATGTATTTGTATAATATATGAAAGGCATTTGGTTCCCTTTTTACCTTGAGTTTGTATCTTAGTCTAACAAACCTTTTGTTATTTAAAAAAATAAGCTTTTCACAATTTTTTCATAGTGTTTTCTTCTCACTCTGGGCTTGAGTTTCCCTGATACCTTGAAGGTGGTGTTCTCTCTTTTGCCACATATGACTCCATGCTGCTAACCTTTCATGGAGTTTTGCTCAGCGGATGCTGCACAGAACATTTCTTTCTGGATCGTGGAGGCCCAGACACTCTGCTACGTGTGCTTTTGGTGACTGACAGTATGGTGTCAGGTGTTGTCTCCTGATCTCCCTTGTTTTTCTCAGCTGCTTGTCTCCATCAAGTCAGCTGGCCAACCCTGATATGTGAGTTACATTTGAGAGGGAAGAAAGGAGTTGTTTTTGTTTTCTTCTTTCCTTAATGACTGCTGACGGTTCCATAGGGAATAAGGACACAGAGTTGAAGGAAAAGGATAGGTAGATGACAAAGAAATTACTGCAGTGGATAAGCTGTGACTGGGAAATCCTGGAGGTCCAACTACTTGAGTGTGCTTATTCCCTGTGTGCAGAGGACTCTGCTCACTTGGCAGGAAGTGACTGGTTGAGCACGCCTTTCCTTCCCCCTGTAGAAACTGCTTCCCCTCCCATACAGTGGGAGCAGAATAGGCACAGAATGCCCCAATTCTGGACCCACAACTCTAGCCAACCAGCCATGTGCAGTTCCTTAATTTGACCACCCTCTTCTATGCAGTCTAGAAGCGGGTGATGGGGTGAGGTTGTGGAACTGGATTTATTGGATGGCCAGTCCAGCACCACTCTTCTGTGGGGACAGCTATACCTCCTATTCTCAACCTTGGGGCCCAGAATAGCCAGTTAAGCTGATACTGTTTCTCTGCTCCAAGTGAGCTTATTTTTTGTTTCACAGTTATCCCAGGGAAACAGGGATGGGATAACAATTATATAAATGTTAGGTGACATAACTGGATCATCGTTGTAAGCCTCATATTAAGTCTAGAGTGTGTGTGTGTGTGTGTGTCTGTGAGTGTGTGTGTATGTACACGTGTCCTTTTAGGTTGAGCTGCAAGCACAAGAATCCAGAAAATCTTCCATCTCTTCCCAAAGGGCCCAAGGTGTCATTCAGTGTACAGCCTAATTCTGCGGAACCTGCTAGAGCTCCACTGACACATCCTACTGAAATGTCAGGGTGTTAATACATCTAGTCTCTGCTTTGGGGTTGGCAATGCATGTGTGCACACACCCACAGATACATATATACATACACACCATAGCCCTCTCCAGCATAGGGATATGTGGTTGCCTTGTTTTTGCTTGATCTTTAGAATAAGTGGCAGAAAGTGCCTGACAAAATGTGCAGACTGGACACTCAGAGGTTCCCAATCTCACCCATACCCTGACAAGTTCAAAACTCTCAGATACTAACCATCTTTGCCCCTTCACATCTATAAACAACTGAGAGACAACCACAGAGCCAGGGAAAAGAAGAAAATGTCACCCTTTGCGACAGTATAGATGAACCTGGAGAACATTCTGTTAGGTGAAATAAGCCAGTCAGAGAAAGACAAGTATCATATGATTTTGTCCACATGTGGAGTCAAATGAACAAGATGAACTAACAAGGAAAATGGGGACAGACTCAAAGATGCAGAGCTGGATGACAGCTAATGTGGAGGGGAGGTTAGGGGGTGGAAAGATTCAGCAAAAAGGAAAAAGGACTCATGGACATGGACAACAGGGTGGTGACTGCTGGAGGGAGGGGGGCATAAGGGGGCTAAATGGTAATGGAAAAAATACAGTAAAGATTAAATTTAAAAAAGAATATATTATGAACTTTTAAAATACTTTTGGACAATATTCAAATCTCATGGTGGTTTTACGTCATGGAAACTGGAATTCTAAAGAAAAAATGGCCTTTATAGGATGGCTGCATAATGAACTAGAGTAGTATTTAGTCAGCTAAAAAATCTGGCAGTTTATTGTGTAAATGTAAATGGTAATTATCTACCTAACCTTTTCTTATGTTAAGCGTGTTACTGAAAAGGTTGTTTTATTTCCTGATTTTTTTTCTTTCAGGCTTGGCACCATTTATGTGTCTATTAAGTTTAATTTAGGGAAAAGAAGAAAAACATTGCTAAAACCTATTGATAGAAATCACCCCTTTGTGGAACACTATCTAACCTCTTAAGCAGCATGGAAGGTGCTGCATTTACAAACAGTCTCTACATTTATAAACATTGTTTCTCCATGCTGGCAGAAAAATCCAAACAGAATTCATAGACCTATTTTGAATGAGAAATGGTCTCAAGTTGCAATTTATTATTATAATCACTGTTTTTATTAATCATTTAACAATTGTATGGTGTTGATTAATTTTCTGGCAGTGTTATGTTAATAAGATTTCAAGAAAGGGAAAGAAGACATTTCATGCATGCGGTTTTACTTTAATTTTACTCACCAAAACGGTATTTACTTGGTAAGAACTCTGGAAATAAGCAGAGGTCCAGGCTTTGTCATCTTCCGTTTTAGTGCGTAGCTAATGAGCAGAGCAAGCGTTTGTGGAAAAATAGGTTGGCAGAGCTCTTCGGGGTGTGAGTCACGGGGCGGTCACCGACATCATTAGAGTGTTTGTACTTTGGATCAAAGACGTCTAGCTTCTCCCGTAGTGTGATGTGTCCATGGATGCTTGGTCCATGTGAATTAATGAGGGGGATTGTTAGCCCCTGCATAATTGTAAATTTGTGTTGATTCTTAATGTATAGATGAGGAAACGCCTTTAAGTGGAAATCAGTTTTCCAGGCAATTTATTTATGAATTTGGAGGTAAAGTTTATTTTTAAATTAGGATTGGTCTGTCGTTGTTAGTTTTTAAATTCTGTTGCATTGTTTTCTCTTCTATTTTTCCATCCCAGGTTGGGAGTTCTTTTCCCATTTGTCAGAATAGAGATCTCCATCTCTTATACCAGCCCTGTGGTTGTGTCTTGTGTGTATCTTTCAAAGTTTTACATTTGAGAGTGTTTAGTTCTATAACTCTTTAAAGTGCCATCTGGATAGCTAACACTTTGCGGGACTGATATTCTTGTTTACCCTAGGAAATGAAGAATTGAGTCCTACATTTTAAACCAAGAGGGAAGCATTGCTTCAGTATCTTGTTCATAATGGCGTCTAGAAGGTCTTTGAAATTATGACCATACAAATGAATTCAAGAGCAATAAATTTATCGTTTAGCTCAGATTTTCAGTAACAGCTTAGGTGCTGAACTAGCTTTTAATTTTTTTTCCTTTAGGGAATATTTGTAGCTTGGGATGAGTAGTCAGACAAACAGTGATATCATAATAGGGAGGGGGTTGGATTCACCTTACTAAATCATCATTTATTTTGGGTGAAAAATTAGCACCTAATATTGCATATCTTGAAAAAGTGTTGACAGCCTATTAAAATGTAATTTAGAAGGTTTTAGATGCCAAAACAAATAATAAATGCAGAACTCTGTTTAAACAATTTTGTGGTTTTATACAGATTTTGATTGAAAGCCCATGGGATTTGAGGACATACTCTGGTGTTTTAGTGATTTTAAAGGGTGCCTGTAGAATATATACCTGGAAAGTAAGGGGGCTATGTAATGCGGTTTCCAAGTAACTCTGTAACCTTTTCCTCCTAAGATTTCTTCCCTCCTTAATCCTCACCAGGTGATTTTCTGGTTGCTCAGAAGGGGTCAAGGTAGCTCCTTTGCTGGCCTCCCGCCTTCCTTCTGCATAATACATTAGGTTATCCCCCTGGGTCTGTATGGCAATACCATGGAGAGTTCTCTGGGGCCCAGTGTTTTGCTTCTCAGTTCTCTCCTTGCTCTTTCCGGCAGAGTCCGATATAGGCTGAAACCCCAGGACTGGTTCCTCTGTTTTACAGATGCCAGGAGAAAGAATTGGTGAGGACTTGTACACTGGGTGAGCGTGTGCCCAGTTCTTGGTAACAGTGTGATCATCTCTTTCTGGAATGAATGTCTACCTTTGCTCTCAAAGAATTTTATCTTGGTTGAGTTTTTTTTATTTGTGTAGTTTGTATGACTGAAACTGCAGTCTAATAGCTGGTGCATTAAGCTAGCTCCGTGGTTGTCTCTCAGCTGTTCGTAGATGTGAAGAGGCAAAGATGGTTAGTATCTGGGTCCTATCTTTGATCAGGACACACTAGGGCGGGAAAGATGAGCTCTGTCCTGTTTCTAACCAGGAGGCCATTATTTGAAGAGTGGAAGTTAAGGAGAAGCTTCAGTCTGGGACTCAGAAACCAGATCTTTCATAGACGTGGAGGGAATAAGATGAGACAGGGCTCAGCGGAAGCGCATACTTGCAGATCAGGATGGACCAGGAGTTGGTGGTCAGCAGACGTGCGGTGTGGAATGTTGGCCATTCCATTGGCCCTTTTGGCAGGGCAGGTGTATCATGCTGGGTAGGTGTGGTCTTCTAAATGAGCCAGACCAACTGGGCATGACAACAGGATGCAATGTGAGTTGCTAAATTCAATCCTGAACCAGAAAAAAGGCATTAATTGGACATGTTGGCTAAGTTTGCTTAAGAGACATTTGTAAGAAAAGTTATCCATTTGTTTCAAACTTTTCTCATTATAAGCCACAGTTACTAATGGGAAACTGATGGCATTTCTGTGTCCTCACATTGCTTCTGCCCTCTCCTTCATTGCAATGATGCTGCTGAAGAAGCTTGAAATGCCAGCAGAAGATTAAAAGGGAAGGCTGCAGAATTTCCACACAGTCACAATCTGGGTGGTGCAGAGAGGTGCTATTATATGAATAAATCAACAGTATTGATTTCAGGATAATTCAATTTTTATAATATTTTTCTTTTAAAAGTCCCTATTCTAGAGGGGACAGCTCCATCTTACAGTAGACTTCTAATTATAAATGTAGAAGGAATAGTGAAAATAGGAAATCATCATTTGGCAAACACCACAGCAATAATATTTGCAGGCAAGAAGCATCGATGTGTGCTAAAGTTAATGGGTGAGCGTATGGTGAGAAAATTGGGTATTTGTATCTCTCTACAAGAAATTTATAAGTTTAAAAGGGAGAATAGTAATTTTACTATTACTAGGTGGAGAACCTAGCAACCACTACCTTAACCAAATGATCAAAGTTAATGCCACCAACATTGAGACAAATCAGTATCATATACCTCTTCAGATGATGCAGAAGAAAGGAGAAATTGCTTCTGTGATAGTCTTCCCAAAAATGCACACCTTGAATTACTCATGAGGATGCATCAGTTAAATCTAAGATGAAAGACATTGTACGAAATAACTAGCAAATACTGTTCAAATGTCAAGGTCATAGGAGACAAAGACAGATTGAGGAAATGTCACAGACTAAAGGAGACTAAGGAGGCATGACAATTAAATGCAGTGTTTGGGTTCCTGAACTGAATTCTGAACCAACAAAAGGACATACCTGGGACTGCTGGCAAAGACTGAATAGTCTCTTGATTAGTAAATACTATAGAATCCATGTTGATTGCCTATAATTGTTATATTGTTATATAACCTGAGAAAGTTGCGTGACAGGTAAATAAGAAATTTGTACTAGTTTTTCAACTTTTTGTAAATTTGAATTTTTTTTTTCAAAAAAGAAAACTCTTCTTTAGGAGACATGAAGCTTCAGTGAACTAGTGGATTCATTAACTCCCTCATATCCTGTCTCTGCACATACTGAGTCAAGAAAATAAAAGCACATGGAGACTTCCCCTTTGATGTTATCACTGTACTTAGATATTCAGACTAAATTTTTTAGCTTCTCAAGGCTCCTCTCTCCTGTTATCACCAGTAAAAAAAAGATACTCAGCTCTGCAGGGAGGGGGAAGTTTCAGCTTTTCCCAGTACCTGAGGCTTCCTACCCTTGAGGCTTGTTAACAAAGGGTCCTGTTGATAGTAGAGGCATATATATTGTGAAGGTGCTGCTGGTGGAAATCGAGTTCTTTCATGGGATCTCAAGGAAAGCATTCTGAGAGACTCCCACATGGGGGTTTGTGGCATGGTAAGATTAGAAAGCTGCCCCTAGGTGCCCAGTGTCTCATGTCCATGAAAAAAAGTCCAGCCTCGGCTTCATCAAGGCCAAAACAAAGGCCAGTGTCCAAAAATTCTGTGCCACTGACCCAGCCTCAGCAGCCTCAGTCTCCGACCAGGTAGCTTAGTGCTGTTCCTGGCTGCAACCCGCTGCCGTGCTGCTGTACCTAGGCTCCCACTTGGAGACCGTGTTTGGAGTTGGGAGTCCAGACAGCTGCTAAGGCCACATGGTTGCTAAGGAAAGAGAATGTGCTAACTAACAGGGCAAGCACATGTTAGGGTAGGGGAGCTCTGTGTTAGCTGGAATTTATATTATCCTGGGCCTGGGGAGGACCAGGTGCTTTTTCAAAATAACCAATCAACTTCCCAAGCTTTTGCAGGCTTGTGATGAGTCCACCTCCTAACCTATCCATTCCCCAGATCTCCCGCATTGTATCTCTTATCCACTTTGATCCTTTTCCCAAGCTAGGTTGACAGGCTTCTTATGGACACTATCTTGGCTCCTCCTACACATGTGCTTACCTCTCCCCTTCTTGTTCTATCCCTTCCCCAGTGATTTGTGAGGGGCAGATCCAGGGTTCTCTGGGGAATATGTGAAGCTGTATCTTCCTGGTGAAGCAAGCAGGCTTCTGCTCCCTAGTTTATTATGCTTAATAATGTCTGATTTCCTTTACTTCCTTCTTTTATTAGTAACTAGCTAACTACTTTCCCCAACAAATGTATTGAAGCTTAAGCTTCAGACGTTTTCACTCTCACGGGCCTTCTCCAAAGCCCTCTACTTAATTTTCAATTCGTAATACCAGATTTTTTTCTTAAAGAGGGTCCTCCTATGCTTTACTTCAGGTCTCACAACACCTGGAATGCTCCTACTTAATAAGAATATTTTGCCTCAGGCAGCCCCCATATAACATAACAGCCCATTTACATCCTGGCTCATATTTCAAAATGACAGAGAGGAAAACAACATCAAGTTGAACCTGGAATAGAATATTTTGAAAGTTTTCCTTTGTTTGATTTGATTCAGGACCCAGCTAAGCCAAATTACAATCAAAATAAACAAAGGTAAATGCAAATGGAAAGTGTGCTGTCAGCAACCTGGAATTGAGCGCATTAGTTCCGAAGGTCAGCATTGCCACGCCCAGAAGATCACTGCCCCAGGAGCCCACCTTGACTCCCAGCAGCAGCATTGCTTAGGCTACGACTTCAAGTTGCAGCTGTAAACACCAGCCAATACTTGTAGCCTCCACCTCCAGCCCAGCCACCAGCTCTTCCCACTTTGTCTTATCTCTCAGGTAAATCACAGTCCAAGTTTCTTCAGCCTCAGGTTTTAAAGTCCCAGACCTCACAAGAAGAGGCACATTATTCACATGTGTTATATAAAACACAGGATCAAGCCCGGGAGCGAGAAATTTGGAGTCGGTGTTGACAGCCCCTCTTTCCTGTCACTCATTAATTTTATTTTCTCCTCGGCTTGTGTCATTGCCTAAAAATTATTTAAACACAGGTTTTCATATTCTGTGGTTTAACTCTTAAGGCCTTTGTAACACGTGGGAATTAATGATCTCTTTCTCTATGAACATTTATCTTGAGCTTATTCTGATGGAAATTTGATCTCTATTTTGGGGGAGCGTTTTTTGTTAGCTGTGAACTTAATTATTCTAGCCTTGTATTTACCATGGACTTATTTTTTTCTGGCCCCACACTTCTGAAATGTGAAGGTTACAATTTCAAGAAACATGGCACTCATTTTGAAATTGACCGTGTGTGTGCATGTGTGTGTTTGGAAAGTCTCACGGCCATCTCTTGCTTTTATAGATTGGTTGAATGCCTGTGTTTCCGTAGTAAGCAGTGGACAGAATATAGAAATACTTTGCACTATTATATTAAACTAGTTGCACTAGGAATAAAATATTGTGAAATAAAGGCTGCTGGGATGGAAGCCCCACTTGAGAATTGTTCCCTTTTTTTAATGAAATACTTAAATCTAGCAATGTTATTTTTGATGCTGTTTTTACCTCTGGGCCTTGGAAAAATCAGTTGTTTGATGGTGAAAGGAAATCAGAACCAGAGAGAATACCATTTTTAAGGGAGACGTGCTGTGAAGGTTATTGGGGGAACCATGACAGGTTTACCAGAAAAGTGTTTCTAAAATGTGTATGAGTGCATCCTTTGCCAAAACACTGGGATTATGTTAGAAAGAACACAGCAATCATTAGAGTCCTGAGTGAGTGTAAAAGCCTCACATGTGAAACATCCTGCTGGTCATCAAAGACCTGCGGACATGGAGAGATGATGAGAGATGATTTCATTGACTTCAAACTCTATTAGATTTAATGTTCTTCAGTATGTCCAACTAAGCCACCATGCCCTTCCTATCCTCCCGTAATGCTGGATGTGTGTGTGGCTCTACCTGCCCTTCACCCCCCAATCTGGCTGTCACTCTACAGAGGAAATAAAAAAGCAGCAGCAGACCCAGTTTCCAGGCTGTTTTATTTTATGGAGATGCTAAAAGGCAGCTTTATTTTATATTGATCATACGAGGGAGCTTGCCAAGTACGGTGTTAATTGGGTCCTCTGGAATTCTAGACCCCTGGGACCAAAAGCTTTCTAGTGAGGAAGGGAAAAAACACCCACAGGCTGCATAGAAATGAAATCCAGGAGCCTACAACGTCCCAGTTGCTGGTGATTCGGCCAGCTCATTTTCTATCCAGTTGCTTATTTCAATTAGTTTTGTGTTATGTTTCTCCACACCCCCCTTTCCTGCAAAGCTGTGAAGCCTTGTTTTGAAAACTGCTGCCCCAGAGTGCACTGGTTTGGCTGTCCTGTTCTCATTGTTCTAATGCTCATTCCATATGTGGGTCACATCTTAGCACTCTCCCCCACCCCTCCACTGGCCTCCCATTCCTCCACCCATCTCCTTCCCTGCCCTATCCTCCATACATTGGCTCCGCGCTCTCTCTCTCTCTCTCTCTCTCTCTCTCTCTCCTTTCCCCTCAAGTGGCAGAAGTAGGGGCTGATTCTTTCAAGAGCTTGAAGCAGAGTCATTCAAACTCAGCTGGTTGCTGTGCATTTAGTTTATGGCAAAAACCACTTCACCTTCATGAAAGTAATTATTCTGTTCTTCTCCCCTTTTCCCTCTTCCCACCCCTTGCTCTTTTCCCCTCACTTTTTTCAGGACAAAGGTTTTTAAGCAACTTAAGATTGCTGCTTCGTTCGGCCCTTTCTTGTTACCCTGGTAGCGGGTATCTCAGACAGTGAAGGATGGAGCAGGCAGGCTGGGGTTTTTATGCACAGGTCTTTGGGGGCTGCAGAATGAGTCCACTGAGAAATGTGCATTGCAGGCAAGCCTGCTGAGTTTGTTATGCTGGCTATCTTTCTTTCACTTATTCTGACTAAAAGGTAAGAGCTTCTGTAATTTGCTGCTGCAAAGAATTGGGGCATTGTTTTATTTCTAAGGCCTTCAACTAATTGGCTCTTGACAGAAGATTGGACTGAGAGTTTTGCTTGACTTCTGTAGTTTATCCTGTTAAACTCTCTGATTTTTTTGAGTATCTGAAAGAAAAATAATGTTGGCAATCTTGGGGCTATTGATGGAATGTCTATTTACATGTATTCAAGGGGGGAATAAACCTTTTGATTCTATGATGTTTCTTTTCATTTAAAACCTTTCACTTACCAAAGAAAAGATGAGGTGCATACATAGTCAACACTTTCAAAGATTTCTGTAAACTTTGGGAATGAGAGTGTGATTCTGTCTTAACATAAGGATATTTCAGTATTCAGCAGATGACATTTTTTTCCAATGAAAAATTACAGTGCTTTCAAGTAACCAAAGTGAAGCAAGTTAGAGACTATTTAATGTATGGTAACATTTGCACTGATTGGTCAGTTACATTGGTGCAGATAAATACATGTATGATAAATATAAATCACCCATTTTCCTTTTGTTTTATGTATTCTTAGAAGAAATTTTCTGTGTTTAGAATTCAGATATAAAATTGAAGCACAGGAAAAGACTCTTGTAGTAAGATCTCTTACAGAAGTACTGACCGTGCAGTTATATTTTTAAACTTCCTAGTAAAAGTAATCAAAATTAGAATATCAGTAGCCTGTTATCTTTCAGAAAAACTTACCTTTGGTTAAGAAACATAATTTCAAAAACAGATTGCACATCATTATGGAATTTATACAGTTTGAAGCCAGCTGAGGTTTAGTGAAAGAAATGAGTACGCCTTATTTTCTTAAGCATCAGTGGTTTGTGAAGTCTCTTTGGTAGTAGTGTGGTTGCATTTTATTGGAGGTGGAGATCCCTTTAATGGTATTTTCTCTTATGGCTGCTACTAAGGGTATGTGATATGTGTTGTAATCTAGCTCTATTTATCAACTTGTCTCGTGAGCCATAAATGAAGGAAAGGTGTATGTCAAGATACCCAATTCAACTCAACTTATTTTATCTATTACTTTATAAAATTTGGTCCAAAGAGTGTGTAGGAAATGTTCCCTCCAAAAGGGCATGTTGATGCATTCACTTACACAATCTATGGATGGTAGCAAAACAAACTATTTCTTTAGCTGTTTGTCTTTGAGAATAGACAAGAAGTAATGCACATACTGAAGGGAAGATGCTCTCTATAAAGAGGGAAACCTTCATTTCCCTGAACCTGACTCAGAGGGTCCCGTTGGGACTGCTGGACTGCTGAGTAGGTAGAGTAGGACCCAGTTTTAGGGCCCCTTCTCTCCCACAGCTAGCACTTACCTACCTCCATTTTGCATAGTGGGGTGTCTTTGTCATTAAACCCTTCTGGTTTCATGAATGTGTCAGCAGGATGGCTTTCCCTCACATTCAAAATCAATAGAATGGCTCAGATCAGCTCCAATTCTGAAGACCTTAAGTTTCCCCTCCTGTATTGTATCCTAAACATCTCCTTCGTAATACAGAGAAAAAGGAAAAAAAACCACTCCAGATCCTTCCTTATATGCACTTTTTTTCTGTTCCAAGTTTTTAAACCACGTTTTCTGATATTACAACTGGATTTGCCCCTTATATAAAATGTAATACTTTTCATGTACTCAGCCAGTGACTCTCAGCCTCGGGGTGTCCATAGGGCTCACCTGGGGGGTTTCTGAATGATGCCGCTGCAGCTGCCACTCTCAGAGATTTGTTCTGTAGTTGGCATCTGTGCCTGGTACATGGTACGTGTTCAGTGATATTCACTGAATATTAAGTATTGAAATGTTTTCAAAGTAGATTCTAACAGGCCACATTGCTTAACAGTCATTGCAAAATCTTTTCCTTTTTCTCTTTAGGTGAATTTGGAGAAAAGCAGTTTTGTGCTTCCTACATGCATATTGGGAAAAATTGGGCTTCTTTTGCAGCCGTCTTCAAAACTCTGAAAGCAGGTGAATAAGGTCCTCTAATCATTGTCCACCACACAAAGCAAATACAGGGGTGGACAAAAATAGGTTTATAGTGGTGACATGAAACATGGAATTTATTTTTGTATTATAATTTATTAACTATTATTTATTTGTATAATATTACAAATGTAGGTGTACTTTTGTCCACCCCTGTAGTTATTATACTTCTGTGGCAGTGATACTAATAACATTCCTCTTACAAATTACTGTGTACCCCAGTTCCATGGTTCTCATGAACCTCAAAATGATATGATGGAGAGAACCCAGCAAACTGAAAACATTCTCTTTTCACCTTTGTATTTTGGGCTATGTATTTGTTTTCACTTGAACCAGTAGGAGTATGCTTCTTGGATAATAATTATGTGTTTCCCAAACAACTCTTAAAGCACCTAGGTAGATATTACATATCAGATGAGGCACAGTATCTGTGGACCTGACGTAAGCATTTTGTTTTTCTATGAAAGCTTCTCTCCTCCAGTATCTTCTCTACTTTAGACTGAATATTAAAAATTTTGTGAGGTTCCTACGGGATAGAGGCAAGACCCTTAAATAAAAGAAAGCTCAAAGGTGTTAATATCTTAGTATTACATGTGATATGATATCTTAAATGATCCTTAAATTATTCCCAGCTTTCCGATCTCTGAATTTTAGTCTTTATTTCTTTTATAAGTTTAATCTCCTCAGTAGAGTCAGTTCTGCTGTAATACTTGTTTTGAAAATGAAAATTTGTTGCAAAGCAATTGATATGTTAGAGAACGAACATAATGCAAATGCTACCCGTGCTTATGTGCCATTTCCTCCTAGAGAAACACTAGGTGAATGCAGAGAACTACAAACTCCAGCCAGCTCTATGCCACTCAGGAACACCCCAGATGCATACACGGCCAGTCAGCTACAGCCTCCGTGTGCCCATGGGTTATGAGCCCCACCGATCCCCATTTGCTGTTCCAGCTTTCCATTCAATGTCAGCCCACCCTTCCACCATCCTTCACCGTAATTCACAAGCTGCATCCTCTCCCACACCCACTTCTAGGCCAACTCTAGGCTTTTATATGAGGTAAAATGCCATTAGCATTGTAGCATTTATCTGTTTCTTCAGTATTCTACACATGTAAAACTGTGCTACTATTTTCATTAAGCTTCTGCCTTTGATTTACTGTTACCGATACCCCTTTCCAGCATTGTACTCCTAGGCCCACACTCCCCGTGAGCCCTATGGTTTTTACTGCACCATTTGCATCACATAGAGATTTTTAGGGACACATATGTTTTATTGCAGCAGAACTGACTGTAATGAATTTTGGTATGCTAACATTTTTAGAGGCTAAATGCTGAGGAGATTTAACATGTTATAGCATTATGTTCTGTGAATGTGGTCAACTTCACGTGTTTTTCCTACTTTGCATTTTCCCCCCAGTGGCTCTGTAGGATTGCCTCAGGACCATCACTTTTCAAACCTCCAAATGTCAAGGAAAGTTGTATGGGATTCTCAAAAGTGAATGCCACTGAAAGATAGATACTTGATCCAATCCTAACAATAAGATGTGTTTTGTGGTTAGGTAATTAATAGTTAAGGCCGTGGGATCATGTAATTTTTAACAGATTCTAAGGTTCAGATTAAAACATGGAGTTGGTATCATTCTTTTGGTGTAAAACTTTATCAAATGCAGACAACTGTACTTGAAAACAATAAAATAATTTTAGAAAATTTTATCAAATTAATCCAAATTTGATCATTTTTATAGTTACAAAAAACTACTAAGGACTTCATTGTGTGAAACAAGGAGGAATGCTGGCTTTTGGTAGAAGGGGGGTGCTTTGCTCTCCAGAAGTGGTAGAGCGGCAGCACACACTGCAGGTTGGTTGGCTTGCTTTTAGTGGTTTCTCGCTGTGGGCCTGGGGGTGGGGTTTGGGTTTTTGTTTCTGATTCTGCTCAGGTTTCTGACTTTTGGCTGCAAGCACTTACAGCCTAATCATGCTCTGGGTGTCATCTTGCCACTTCCTGCTGGATTAATATTTGTTTTACCACTGAACTTGCTCTTTAGAACTTTGCAGAACTTCTCTAGGGAACTGAATACGACTGGGTCAGAGTGTAGAGGAACAACTGGGGCCCTTGAGTTTCCCTCGGGTCCCCGCCAGTTTCTAGCTCTGTTATCTGTCAGACTGTATGGCCAGGTTCTTTGGTCTTCAGTTGTAAAACGGAGCTCCTTTCTGGTCCTTCCCTAGAACTTTTTTTCTTTTAATGTGAACCATATGAAGGCTTTTAGGGCAAACCTGTGATAGTTAGAGAAGGACAGATGGCCATGCTCAGAATTTAGTCATGTGGCTAAAGGGTTGGAGCCTTGACCATTTGATGCAATTTTATTCCTAAACATACTATTATGTACTGGATGTTTGCATCAACCCAAAATTCATCCATTGAAGCCCTAACCGCCAAAGTGACTATTTTTTTGAGATGGAGCCTCAAAAAAATGAGGAGGTGATAAAGGTTAAATGAGATCATTAGGGTGGGGCCCTAATCCAATGAGGTTGGTGTCTTAGTAAAAGAGGAAGAGAAACCTCTGTGTCTCTCAGCCCTGTGAGGACACAGTGAAAAGGTGGCTGCTGTCTGCAGGCCAGGAAGAGTCCTCCTCAGGAACTGAAACAGCTGACACTTTGATTTTGGACTCTCCATCCTCCAGAACTGTGAGAATTAAGATTCTGCTAGTTAAGCCACCCAGCCTGCCTGCCTGCAGTGTTTTCGTATTGCAGCCCATGCAGATTAATTCACATACATAATGTAATTTATAACCTTAATGAACTTCTGATTGAAAAAAGGACACATGAGAAACATTGATGTTAAAATACAAATAAATTGACAAGTGAGCATAGAAATTATAATCCTGCTAAAAGCGTTGAGATTGTCCTGAGAAGATCCTTAAGATGAGTTGATCAGGTTTCTGAGATAGCATGTCATGTGCTAAAAATATAAAACAGTGCCTGTTTCATACACTTTGCTCTTCATTTGCTGAGATTAAAGATTATTTTTACCCACTCTGCGGTTATTTGTTGAGAGCTACATGCTAGTGGAAATCTGAAACCACGAATATTACAAAACAGTTGTTTAAGCACACTGATACAAAGAGTTCACTATTGGAGGACATTTTTATTCATTTACAAAACAATATGGGGTGGTTAAAACTCAATTTACATCTTAGTATATGCTTGATCCTAAAATAAAACCTGATATAATGTTATTTAAATTTTTACTTGTAGCCTTGGCCAGGTGGCTGAGCTGGTGGGGCTGGTGGAGCAGTGTCCTTTACAACACAAGGTTGTGGGTTCGATCCCTGGTTAGAGCAAGTAGGAGAGGCAACTAGATGTTGTTTCTCTCTCACATCAATGTGTCTCTCTCTCCCCCTTCCTCTTTCTCTGAGAAGTAATAAAAACATATCCTTGGGTGAGGATTAAAGATAAAAAAATGTAATTGTAGACAAATCATTATTTTTCTTATAAATTTAAAGTAAATTAAGCAGTATATATCATATTACTTATTAAATGGGGAAAGGTTGAAATTTGTCTTCATACATAATGAATGTTATTAAAATTGTTTTAAATGAACTTTATGATAAAATCTTTAATAATGTATTGATCTCAAGTGAAATGTTTCACTTTAAATCTCTTATCATATACTATGCAAAAAGGGTAAAATGATTAAAAGATTTCCTAAGGGGTTTCCGGTGATTATACATTATTGTGAATAAAGTATTCCCAAGTAAAAAATGAATAGACAATGCTGGGCTGAAAGATCCCCAAAGGCCTCTGCAGAGTCTACAGTTCTCTGATATGCTTGGAACAAAGCAGAATTAGGAATACAAAGATGGAGAGGAAGAAGCGATTATCTAGGACGTATAAAAAAGACATTCTACTTGTAACTCAGCAGGTACCGAAGGTCTCATTTAGCTGAAAGAGTGAGGTTTCAGTTCTCACAGTCTGTACCCTAAGATAACATGCTTGTTGGCAGCTGTATAAATGTTGGTTGTTGAAGAAACATATCCAAAATACATATTTATTAGTTGCTTTGATTAAAAAATAACTAATCTAAATGTCTGTTTTGCTTTTCACAATGGTTCTCTTAATATCATGCCAAAAATATGCCCCCACCTAGCCATGCTTAACAAGGTGAATTGGAGATGGTTTACCTCTTGAGAACTTCATAATTAATTGCTTCGGTTAATCTTGGCAAATTACACAACCCAAATGTAGATCGGTTTTCTAAGGTCTCCACAAAATTAAGCTGCAAAAATGCATACAAAGTAAATGGTGACTGAGATTGCATGGCGCCCAACTTTTATATTGTGGGAAAAGATGATTAAATCACACTTTGGAATCATTTTGTTTCATAGCATTTTGATCATAGGTCTAGGTTAGGGAAGGTCTGGGGGATCTCTATGCTGCTGTGTGCTAAGCTGAGTAAACTATTTAATAGCTTCATTGTAGCTTTCAGGCAATGATTTCCCACATGCCAGTCTTTCTCTATTCTGGGGGTAGGCTTTTTGGGAGAGCCATAGTTTAATTTGAACAAAGAAGGAATTAACCAATCACTCTCCCAAGTAATCCTAGGAGGTAGCAAATGAGGAATTGGGACTTGAATGCTGATCATTCTGAAAGTAGGTAGGTTAGTTGCAAGGAACGCAGAAAGGAAAGAAGGATGGGGAGAGGGAGGGAGGAAGGAAGGGAAAAAGGGATTGGGGAGAAAGGGATGAAGGGATGGAAGGAAGGAGGGTCAGAACTATGCACATTTAAAAAAGTGCATGTGCTTAATGGGGAATTCATTAATTCTCTCATCTACAACTATTTACGGAGCAGCATGCCTGGTGCTGTCCTAGAACTGGGGCTCCATCAGTGATCGGAGCAAACATCCTCCTCTCATGAGACCTTCATTCCAATGGGAGAACTCTGATCGCTTCCTTACACACAGTCTAAAAAAGATACACTCCAAATGATTATTAGACACTTCTCTGAACAGCACGGGGCAAGGAAAACAGGGTCTCTGCCCCTACATAATTCGTATTTTCACAAAGAAAGGGTGGAAGACCACAAAAGCCTTTCTCTAGGTGTCTATTATAGTTTTCCATCCTTTCTCAAATTCGTTAGGGTTTCATGGATTGATAGTCTGGAATGAGTCTAGGTGATAAGTAGTGAACAAGATGTGTTCAACAGGTGACATGGAAATGATTGGAAAAATGCAAAGTAAATTACTTCAAACATTGGTTGTCTGAGGTTTCAGGCAATGATAAACCATTTTTGCTTCAATTCATGTTGTTTTAAAAAAAGCTGTATCAAATCTTTTAAGCCCGCCTTGCATTTTGTAAGTACAATAATGTGAATCTTCATTTTAACAGCTCCAGCAACAACCATTGACTAATTTAATACCCTGTATGAAGTGTTGGTGATACAGAAATGAATATGAAATGATTTCCATACTTAAGGACTTACAAATCAATGATTTGAAAGTCTTACGGACATCTGCTTCTGAAAGCCATTTTTTCTTATATAGTTCTGTAGGTCTGTGTGGAGGAGAAAGGGAAAATGAGCTCTGAATAGAAACCACTCAGTATATATCTTCAGGGAGTCCTTTTATAATAAATTCCTACTATAAACATGTCTGTGTATTTACCATTTTTGACCTAAAAAATTAGATTCTGAGAATATGAGGGTTATGAAAATACTGGACTTGCTAATATTAGTGTTTCCCAAACTTTATTTGATGGAAAAATGATACCAGTTATGGGAGACGGCTATGGAGGAGTTTCCATGGCCAAGTGATTTTGGCAAACTTTGGGCTAAAGGACGCGAGCACGTTTTTCTTATTTATGCTTTTCATAACATTTAATTTGCTGATGACCATTGTGAACATGGGTTATAGCAACAGTTCTCAAATCTGGAAATGTAATCCCAAATTCCCACCCTCCATGGACTCACTGAACCATAATCATGGAGGGTGAGAACTTGGGGTTTTCACTGAAAACGTGTTTGGCAGACTATGTTTAGGCAGTTAGTCTGTTTCATTACTGTCCCCAGGCACCACTGACAAGCCAAAAGTAGCCCTCCCCACCTTATTTAACAGCAAAAATTCATTTATCAAAGAAATGCATGTTGACATTTATGAAACTAACAGATTAGGAAATGCTGGCTGACACATTGTCTTACTAAAAGCCTAAAGAAAAAAGTGATCGTTAGCAAGTCTATTAGTTTGGGACTTCCCTTTGAGTTGTATGTTTCATGTGTGGTTGTTGTTCAGGTGGCAGTACCGATCTAGCCCGTATTCTGCGACCATGCTGATGTGCCGTTATCCGTTAAAGTGGTAGTTATCTCGTTTACCGTAGCCTTAGACATCTGTTCTTCTTTGCAGCAGACGTTCCCCACAGAGGCTGAATGTGATGTGAAGTGAGCTTCGTTTTATTCTCTCCCTTTGCTAGGGAATAATGCTTAAATTTGTTTGATATAAAACCCAAATCCTCAGGGGTAGGACATTTTGTAATTAAGGCACATTTGATAAGGTCTTGGCATGAAATAGATAAGTCTTCAAAGAGAGGAGAGAATGAAAGATCTTACTAAAAAACTTCTCGATTGTTTTTAGACTTGGTTTTTAGATTTCTAATTTATTATGCTAAAGGGCTTATAGCGGCATAATTAGAGTGATAAAATTAAACAAATATAATACAAAAATACTTCTTCTGAAAGATTATGGTTTTTCTGAGTGAGAGAAAGCCTACAGAGAGGTCTAACTTTCTCTTCAGAAACACTCTGACGCCAGGTTGCAGAGCCAGGCTGTGGAGCGGAGCCGGCTCAGACTCGGAGACCTGTGTCTTGAGTGGAGATGATAAGCTGTGGTGGTTGATCCCGGTCATGGGCGTTAGCATCAGATTAAGTCTAAATAATTTTTTTTTCATTTTGAGTATTCTTCTGTGTGGAAAACTTTTTCATAAACACCTCTTTGAGTTTCTGCTCACTTACTTCATTTCAGTACCATGTAACAGATCACCACTTTTGTTCAGGTGATGGGGCCTTTGAGATTATAGGGAGAGGAAGGAGCTTTGAAAACCTTAATTGCTGAAATTCAGACTCAGGTTAAAGGTAGGCCTTGTCTTACAGTCCAAGGAAACCAAGTGAATGTAAGATAACAAATCATAACAGTACATGAATGGTGGCCTCTAACCCACTTCCTGACAATTATAATTGTTCTGAAGTTGCCTGGAAGAAAAGACCAATTATCTCTGATGTTCCTGCATGCTGGAACTCTCTGTAGCTCCTAATTGAAGACTGCTGCCAGGAATTTGAAGATGATTCTTGCAGAGAGATTCTAGGAACCAGGTCCTTTAATCTGATAACATTCAAAACTCCATTTCAAGCATGTTAGGTAAATTATGCCAAGGCTCTGGGGAGATATCTCTGCAATGTGAATATTCTCTGGGGATCCTTGTGTGACACTTGGAGCCGGTGAGAGTCCTGCAGCTTGTGAAGTCATTAAGGTGCATTTTGACAAGCTTGACTTGATCCTTTCTAATTTGCCTGCCAGCCCTGCCAGCTCCAAACAATTGGTGGGACCTGAAGACACTTCTTCTTTGGTTCTGTGTAGTACAAATGGTGAAAAATTCTCCTCTCTTGGCTAATGCTGCATGAAAGATTTTTTTTTCTGAGAAAAGGTGGAAGGCCCTCAGGTTGGTGGTTGCTGTTAAGTTAGAAACCTTATCGATGACTCTTAGTGTACAGAATGGGCATAATTCTCCCTCTTTCTTTTTGCCCCCAGTTTTTACTTGTGCTTTAATTGAAGACAGACATTTTCTCATTCTGACAGGAACTCCCTACCTTTGCTCTCATTTGACATGCGGCTAACATGGTGTCTGTGCTTTTGGAATGCAGGGCTGTGGCATGTCAGCAGCAGCTTGAGTGACATAGATTAGGGGCCATTCTTTATTTGAAAGGATGTGTGCATTTCTTTTATGCATGCCTCAGCCCTTATAACTCAGGGTCTGGCTCCAGAGCTGTATTCGTGTTGGCAAAACAGTTTAAAACCAACAGTGGTCCCTGAGTAGGCAACCTAACATTACCAGGAACACTGAGCATTGGCTTCACACAGGCTTCATCATATACTCACTAGTCTCTGAGCCCAGTTTCCCCACTTGCCCATCTGTGATACGTGGCTGATTTAACCTCCCTCACAGGGTTGTCCTAAGGTAAAATGAGACAGTGTATTTAAAACACCGGTGTCAGGTACATAGTACATACTTGATAAATGGCACTACAATTATTGTTTGGAGTCACTGCACTAACATAAAATACATGCATCTTTTATCTTTTGGGAGAACAGGGGTCTTTCTTTGACAGTCCAAGTGATAAATGATATTGATATAAGTATGGAATACAATTTCTGAATTAATCCATCTCTGCTCTCAGGAAATTGATTATCCTAGGTTGGTGGCTATGATAGAAAATGGAATAAAGAGATAGACACTTGTCATATCAACAAGCTGCAGATTACTGGAAGGCTCTTTGGTGTTCTTAACTTTTTTTTTTTACTTTGACTACTTTTACAGTTTGTTTCCCCCTCGGTTATGTATAAATACGGGGTCTGTCTGGGAAAAGTCCAGCCATTGTTTACATAATGAGAATGGTTTGTGAGACATTGATGTAACCTGGCAGTCAAAGAGAGTAGACAGGAATGCGCATGTGTGAACAATGATAACTTCACTGTACTAGGCAGTGGGGGTGGTAGACCTTGTTGAGTGAGCATGCGTACTGTGTGGCTGTCACATTCAAAATGACTGAGCCAATAGAGTAACGAATCTGCATCAGATTTTGTGTTAAAGCTTGAATATTCCTCCTCAGAAACTACTGGGATGATTCAGAAGACTGCTACTATGGGCAACTGGTGATTGGCAGTTTTGTCACAGACAACACACTTGCACATGCATCACATCTCGTGCAGAGTTTGTGGCAAAATATCAAATCATTCAGGTGACTCAGAGTCCCAACTTAGCACCCTGAGAGTTCTGGCTTTTCCAAAACTGAACTCACCTTTGAAAGGGAAGAGATTTCAGACCATTAAGAGATTCAGGAAAATACAGCAATATGACAGGGCAGCTGATGGTGATTGGGAGAACTGTGTGAGGTCTGAAGGTGTCTACTTTGAAGGGACTGAGGCATCATTGTCCTATGTACAATGTTTCTTGTGTCTTGTATCTTCTTCAGTAAATGTCTGTATTTTTCAGATTACATAGCTGAATACCTTCTGGACAGACCTCGTATTTTATCTAATTTTGGAAGAAGATAGAAAATTTACATTGTTTGTGTTGTTTAGAAATGCATTTGACAGCAAATAATAGAAAACCTTACTACAGCAGTTTAAATGAATAGAGGTTTATGTTGCTAATTTAACAAGTACTTCAGAGGTAGGTGGTTACTAACTTCGGCTTAGGGCCTCAGCAATCTTAAGGCCAATGTTTCTGTGATTCTCATAGATTTCTCTCTCTTTTTTTTCATGTGGTTGCATAATGGCTAATGAATTCTGAACATCATTATCTCCTCCATTCATGCAGGAAGAAGGAAAGAAGGAAGGGCCATGCTGTCTGTCACTTAGTATTTGTTATTTGTGCTAATGTCATTAGACTAAACTGAATCACACCATAGCTGCAAAGGACGTCAACTATGATAATCACCTGGAGTTGGACATATTTATTCTCTAATTAAATACAGTGCTATTTAAGCAAGAGCAGGATGAGGAATATTGGGCAGACACAAGTAGTGCCCCACAGTATTACAGAATTAGCTCATGTTTCGTGCAAGCTCTCTTTATTAGGTGCCAGAGGAAATGGTTGATTCTAAGGATTTCTAATCCTTCTCCATATGAATTGAACATGCGTAATGTGGTGGTATTTATTAGGTGCAGTGGACAAAAAGGGAAGCTTTTGAAACAGCCAGTTGCCTGCCTCAATCTCCCTTGTTTCATTATATCCATCAGGATGGTTGTAATTTATGGTGGATATAATGGGTTTAATGTTGGACCATGTTTGACCATGGGACCAGGCATAGCCAACTGGTGTCTCCTTACACAGTCTACATTCATCAAGGTAAGAGCTCATCCCTCCCACCCCCAGTGCTACTTCATCCAAAATGGGGTGTTATTTCCTACCTGCGTATTTACTCCCAAGACTCACTTATAAATAGGGACCTATATTGATTCAATTATTATCTAGATTCATGCACCACAGCTGAATAATTCTGTAATAATTCTAGGGACTAAATCTTTCCTAGAAGCAGCATTCACTGGGCCCAGTACAAAGTAGCTGATTCCTTATGCTACTGTTGCATTTGAAAAGCAAACTTGAAAGTTCCCTTTCCTCTACTCAGGCATTTTTCAATGTGAAATAGGTATAACCAGAACTCGAAGATATTTCTTATGCAGTGTAGATAGTTTTTCAATAATATTTATAAAAAGACAGGGAGTTGCTTTTGCTTGTCATGCAACCTGTTACTGACCTTTTCTGAATAAAAAATATATATCTATATGCTTTCTATTCAAAGGCACCTAGGCAGAAAAGTAGATTTCCTTTTATTATTATTTTTCCTACTTGTGAAGCCAGGAATCAGAACCATGGAATCAGAGAGTTCAGATTTCTTTATAGTGGAAGCAGAGTGAAGCAGGGAATGGATAGAAATAGGTCACATTGTGTTGGAAAGCCCGGGACAATGAGGAATTTCTTGGAGTGTTTGGACTCTGAGGGATTCTTACATTGGGGCAGAGTGTTTCAGAAAAGTCAGAAGCCAAGATTTATAGTGGATGGCAGCCTGTAAAACATTTAAAAAACACTTACTAGTCAGCATGATTTTTTTCTAGTTAAAGGAAGTTATTTGGCAATTTTCTTTAATTGTCAAGAGAAGATTCTTAGAGGGTGGATTAAAAGTGCCTCTCTGGTTGCATATAGCCCTTGGTTAGTTTCAGACATTGCCAGCTCCCCACATGTCTAGGCAACAGAGATAGCAGCAGTTCCCTGAGCTGAGAGCTGTGGGTCCTAGCATGGGTTTGCCAGTAACTGACCATGTAGCAATGAATGGCTAATCCATGAGGAAGTCACTTAACCCAAGAGAGTTCTCACTAATGAAAAAATGGGGCAATCTGGCTTCTTCAACTTCTAAAATCAGGGTGTTGTTCTTACTTTGAACTGTGCAGTTTTGAGGTAATCTGGGAATTCTTGGATCATTGCTCTGAGCCTAAACAGATAGTAACAGTGGGGTAAGAAGAGGTCAAAGCTGTTGAATCACTGTCTCCACCTTTCTTTTCCTCTTTCCCACAAGAGGGCCAGGCAGTATCTGGGAAGACTGTGATTTTCAGTGTACAGACAAGCTCTGTGTTGGGTCTGTTTCTTCTCTTGCTCTCCTTACCCCACCATCTTGGATTTGAGGTCATTGTCTCTCTCCCTTTCTTTGTAGTTATGCCTAGAAATTAAGTGCTTTGGACTCTTGTACCTCACCCAGACTGGCCCTCCTGCATCAAATGCAAGTTGCCAGTCCTGTCAACTTCTCCATGAGTAAACACTAAACCAGACTCAGCTAGTTGGCAGATTATTATATTAATATGATGGACATTAGGTTGTCATATGATGCTGAACTTCAGTGGGAGTATTTGCATTTTTAAAGAGCATTGTGCCCCCCTAAAAAGGATCTCCAGTTGGTGGGCTAAGTGAAGGAGGTAAGAATAACACCCTATATAATGCTTTATCTTCTGCAAAAGGCTTTCACATTAAACATTACATTTATCATAATCCTCACACCAGACACATGAACTAAATAGTGATGTTTCTGTGGGATTTTATACATCTCATTGTAACAGCTGAGACTCAGAGAGGTTGAGCAGATATTGTTCAAGGTCATCTGGCTAAAAAGTAAAAAACCAAGAACTTGCATCCAAGTCTTTCATCCAGTGCTCCAGTTTCTGTTAAGAGCCACCTCTTCACTTCCTATTCCTCATCACCTTTCTCCCTGTTGAATGGAGTGTGCCTGCCACAGGATCACCACTTACTTAAGGGGCATGCTGACTCAGAAGATGACTACTAAGTCAGATGGAACTCGGCTCATTTCTTTTTTTTTTTACCAGCTGCTTTTCGACTTTCTCCATCTTTTAAAACTGGGCTTAGTGAAGACAGGTGCTGGATTGTGCGACACAGAGAAGTAGGGATATTTTATACCATGACTTGCACACCTGGTGTACGGTCCGCCTGGTGACAGTACTTAAGGAGACATAGTAAGGGCAGTTCAGTGGGGTGGGACAGGGCCACCAGTTGCTTTGTGCTGTAGAAGATTGTGCTTAAATCACCAAATAATAAATAACAATTCTTCATTCTTTAAAAAATAGTCTTCAAACAATTTTGCTTTCTTCCAATAATAAAGGAAATTTTACACAAAATGTAAAATCGCCTATTCCACTCTAATCCCTCTTTTGGGTTACTTTTGAGGGTGCATCTTCCAGACCTCTTTTATGCCATACAAATATATGTGTGTGTGTATACATATGTATCACACACACACACATAAATACTTGCTATTAAAATTTTTTTTCCCGTTAGTAAAAAGAGACTTTCTTGATCTTTTTTAATGAACACCTGCTATTCTACTGAGTGGACTCGCCAGAGGTATTTACCCCTTCCATTCTGAATGGCACTTAGGCTATCTTCAGTTCATCACTATTTTAAACAACTTTATAAAAAATATTATGACAGTATTTTCATAGATAGATTCAAAGAAATGAAATTGCAGAGTGAAAGAATATGTGTTATTGAACTTTTAATACAGGCTTCCTGTTGTCCTCCAAAACTGTCACCCCAAAGTACTCTTCTACTAACAATGTTGGTGTGTGCCCAGTTCCCCGCATTCACCAACACCGGGGGGCGTAAGTCTGTTTAATTTTGCCAATTTTATAAACAAAAATGGACTCTCATTTGAATTTCTATTTCCCTGGTCATACAACTTTTTGACATCTTTTTTGGTAGTGCGTGTGTTTTTTTTTTCTTCTATTTGTATGTCCTTGATGTGAAGGGCTAGTGCATATCCTTGTCCCAAATTTATTTGAAGTATTTGGGTTCCTCTTAGTGGTAAGTAAGAGCTCTCTCTGGTCTATTGTTGTCTTTTAATTTTCTTTATAATGCTTTTTGGTTTGTTGTTATAATTTTGTAATTTATTTATTTTTGCTGCTCAAGAGGTTTTTAATTTATATGTGGCCAAATGCTTTAGCATTTTTGTCATGGCTCACAAACATTGTGTTATGTTTAAGTAGGGCTTCTCCCTGCCAAGATCTAAGAGATAATTATAAAATATTTTTGAATACTTTTAAAGTTTTGGGGTTTTGTTTTGTTTTTACTTTTGTTTGGTTGTTTTAGTGGAGAGATGCCTGATTCATGTATGATTTTACTATGAACTCCCAGAAACAGACAATTATTCTAGGAAAGAAGATAAAACATAAAGTTCACCAGAAAACAAAATGAACTCCTAGTGGGGGCCAGGATCTGGAGAAGCATTCAGGGTGGAGTTCGTGATAAGCAACACCCACAAGGTGCTGGGGTCTCTGAAAGCCATTTCCCAACCAAGATCTTGGAGGTTATAAACTATCACGTGCTCCTCTTTTAAATCCATCAAGGCGTGTTTCAGGACCAATCCACTGGGGCTTAGTGACTAATGAAAGAAAATGAGTCAGTCACTTGAATCGGTTCCTTAGTGGACAGTGGGAAAGAACAGGCTTGATGACCAAGAAGGCACTTGGAAGATAAAGCACCTTGAGATGAAGGGGAGAGTTCAGTGGATGGAGTGCAGCAAAGATGCACATTTATACTGACTGCAGAATTTATATTTAATTTCATCTGGAAGAAAATTCTGCCAGTAAACAGATGCATCGTGGGTAATGCAGAAAGGAAAGCCAGCAGCATTCATGGAAAGTATGTTTAAATAACACAGAATGCCCGAATGGCTTAGGGAACATACATAGATAATTGGTTTAGAGGATTGCTTATAGAGGTCATAGGGTCAGGAAAAAAATGCATGCAGAAGAAAGTAATTCTCAGTAAGTCTTTCTTAGAAAAATAGAAACCAGATCTTAGGATCATCAAGACCACTGTGAACTGAGACCACTGTGATCCAAGACCCTGGGATGTTAGTCCCTGCTGTATGTTCTCTTGGCTTACTGATTTTTTCAAATCAGTTAACCTCTCTGAGCCTCAGCTTCCCCACCTGTACAATGAGAGATAATGACTATTTTAAGGGTTGTGGTGAAGAAAAACCTAATACATGTGAAAATTACCTGAATAATTTTGGAAAACCCTGGGCAGAGGGAGTGAGTAAAAATGTAGTAGCACTGTAAGTGATTGTTAACATTTCTTGAATTTCTTTCTTATATAAGTCAAGTTTCTTCTGATGTCAGTAAAACTTTTATCTTAACTTACTGTGTCCTGAAGCATTTAGCGTTATAAATACATTTTTCAGAAATGTGACATTAGAAGGGAAATTTGGATTGTACTTTTGGCATTGTAAAGGAGGGTGTGGTGAGTTAAGCTTTCTAGGGCAAAGATCACATTGTCTACTTTCATCTGCTGGTGTCCAACTCTCAAAGTGCTATGCACGTGGAAAACACTAAATAGAGGTTTGGTGATGATCACAGATTGCCACTGAACTATGCTCCAAATTTACCTGCAGTGTGGAGAATTGAGGTATCATTATCCCTGTAAGAATCTCTTAATGCTTCTGCATTGCTTCTGTACCAGCTCAAATTAAAATGCTGTAATTCCAGGTGTACTGCCAAAAAGTCCTTCCACCTCCTGTTTTGGAGAGATGAAAAGCTGTTTAGAGACAGGCACTAGAGCATCCACCAACCTTCGGCTGCTTTCTCACCTACCTGCCACAGAGACCTGTGACCAGTCATATGCTCCAGCACTAACATTTCCAAAACCTAGACCTTGCAGAACTCTATGGGAAATGGACCTTGGCAGGCAATATCTGAACAGGCCCTCATCTTTCTGCTTTCATACATCCTTAGGAGTTGTTTGCATCTAACACAATATTGGCACTTAAAACATCCAGCCAACTGAGACCTGAGGATTTAAGTAATTGCTGTGGGGAGACTGCCTGTTTGCTAACTTGTTTTAACCTCAGCTTCTGAAAGTTGGGGGCCAACTTAAATTCTTCCCGCAGAGCTTCCGTTGCTGGGCACCTGTCTTTCTTTGTTTCTTGTCTCAGACAGTAAACAGAGGGTAAGGGTTGCACAAGTATCCAATTCTTTTGTGATAGCCTGGCAGCTTCATGCAAGGAGTTCTGAACAGGTTGCAAAAAGTACTGCTGAATGAAAGGGGAAAAAAAAAAACAAAAACAAAAAAAGCCCTCTCCAGTTCTAGTTTGTTAGCTTTTTTCCAAGCATTTGTGAGCCTTTCGTATCAGTGAGTCACAATCTTGACAGTTTCTTCAGTAATAAATTATTGGGTAGGTTTGAAACTTGTACACTTTGATGATAATTTAGGAAGTTCTTGCCTGTGCTTAATAAACTTCGGTCTCATTTGAACAGATATTTCACAGTTGTGAGAAATTGGGCTTGTTTTTAAAGTCAGACATTAAAATGACTTTGTACTTTTAGTGTTTTCAAGTGAAGGTTGCAAATCCATAACATGAGCAGAAGATGAGCGGCAAATCTGATAGCAGTGGTAGCAAGGAGAAAGAGAGCTGAAGGAGAAAGTAGAAGGCCAAAGTTATTTTTGTAGAGACCATTTAAGACTTTCCTTTGCCCCAAACAAAGAAAGATTGTGGTGTACTTCCCATAAGTAAATTGAAATAAAGTGCTATTTTTTGAAATGCCATAAGACTATGTATGTTGAAATTAAAATATTGTATTTCTGTTCATGAAACAGCACCAGAATGTTACCAGCAATTGGACCTCAGTACTCGAGTTCTGGCTAAGAAAGAATTCGGAGTCAAGACTCAAATACAAGTTAAAGTTTATATTGAAAGTCACAGAAGTAAAAGAAGTGAGCCATGGAGGAAGTGAGCCAGCTGGGCTCTGCAGGCTCAGGAAACAAGTTACAGAGGCAAAAAGAGGGGCCATTTGAGCTTAGGAGAAAGAAAGCAAAGGAAGTGTGGATGGTGAGAGAGAAAAAGAGAGAGGCGGAGGAGAGAGAGACTACACTGGGTCCTCTGTCCTGAGGAGTTTTAGGGAAGGTCCTAGGGTAGGATCTTAATAGAATATTCATCAGCTCTCCAGGCATGTCCTTTTAGGCTCGTGGCCTTCACTGATTGGTCAGTGCTAGGGTAAGGGGTCATTAATCATGGATGCTGGTCCTGATGTAAGTCGTGGTGTCACCCAGTCTGGTTTTGCTGCTTCTCTGGATCTGGAGCTGAAACACAACTGAGGCCTAGATGTTATCTCTCGTTTGACCACAATTCTGTCTCTGTGGTTAATACAGAGATGGAGGCTTTGCTCCTAAATTTATCTGATGCAGTCAGAAACTCATTGTCTTAAGGACTTAATGCTTAAGGGGTTTTGCAAGGGTTTGTATGGGAGTCACATGAGGCTATTCTCCAGCCCCCTTGTTCCTCCGCTAACGGGTGTACCATGTGACTGGTGACATATCAGGGGAAAAAAATTCAGGGGAATGTCCAAGCCACATGACCAGCAATATGGGAGGTCAGAGGTCTAAACCACATGACCATTGATATGCAAGTGGGGGAAAGGTCACCCTGGGGATGAGGCCCTTGTTTTCCCAGTTTTTCCTGTTGCTAGGCACTCAGGGCTTTCTGCTCTAGAGACCTTCTGTATCTGGCCTATCATCCTTGCTCTGCTCATGTTTGTCTAACTGCCTACTACATTTCTAGATTGCATGATTGCAGAATTTGGCATGAAGTCATGGAATCTTCCCTCTCCTCCATTCTGCTTTGCTGAGGTTCTAACAATAGTTAGTCATACTATTGGGGAACCCAGCACAGCTATCTTAGCTGTCTCACGCTCTGGCCAGACATTTCCTCTCTCCCACCTTGGCTTCCTCATCAGTACAATGATAAACAGTGTCTGAGTTAAATTTAAGGGTGCTTTCAAATCCATGATTTCATAATAGCTCCATGAGAAAAGTGAGGAAGAAGAAGGTCAGAGAATTGAAATATTTTGCTCAGAGTTGCAAGGCAAGCAGGAGTACAATTCAGTTTCTGAATCCGGTTTCTTTAGCTCTACTGCTTAGCTGGGGTGTACTATAAACCAGTAATTTTCAACCGGTGTGCTCCAAGAAACTTTAGCACATGCAGTACATGACTATTTAGTCAGGGACACTGACCTCTTTTCCCTAAGACTGCCAAATTAAAGAAATGACAACAGCCAACACAATAATGAATCTGGCATGAGTCTGGCAATAATGAGTCTGGCATAAATGAATCAAAATTATACCTATTTTTCTTTTAGATCGGCAAAAAATATACTGGAATTTTAGTAATTAGTTTATGCATATCATGAGATAAAATGGTTGAAAATTGCTGGTATAAACTGTGAGGACACAACTTTGGGTAATGGACAAAAATATGCAATTAAATGGAATACTTTATTCTTCATTGTTATTTATTTCAGTAAATATTCATTTGAATGTTGCTATTATGGCTCCAAAACTTGTAATTGTTTTATTATTGAAACATTAGCACTTTGGAAGGAAAAGCTTTAAGTATCAGATAAACCTAGCAAATATTGAATAATGTGAAGCATTTTAATGAGTTTCCATTGACTTTAGTTTGCAAATTATGGTAATGAAGTAAAAGACTGGATTTCTTATGAAACTGACAGGAGTGTGTGTGTGTGTAAAATACCTATGACTACATTTAGATCTTTTCAGATATTGAATGCTCTACATGGTTGTGTAAATAAATGTAAAGAAAATAAAACCTGTACTAAAATACTTTATCACGTCAAATAAAACACATACTTAGCTTTGCTGTTTGAGATAAGTTTCCCACCCATCTCTAGATGCAGGAGATCAAGAGTAACTCAAGATTATTTAGCACTCCTATTGTACAGTTACACATTATCTGTGGTTGAATGGATAATAAAATTTGGAGCACATAAAGTGTGTTTTCTTTCTTCTGTTTTATTTCTAAATGAGAGTTCCATTGAAACCTCTCTAAGATATTATTCTGGTCTGAATAAATATTTTCTCTTCAGGCAGGTCATATATTATAGTTTGTTTAACAAAATAAAGGCTTGTGGCAAAGGCACTTGAAATGCACATTATGGTGAAATAGCCCTGGACAGAGCCACCCAGGGCAGGTGTGGAGTGTTATTTTAGCAGTAAACCCCTTCTTATTAAAGTTGCCGTCACAGGGCTGCAGAAGCAGCTGATACTCTTTTGAACCAAAGTGGTTGTAAAACCACATTTCCACCTCTTTGCCTTGATCAGGGACTGAAATAGTCTAGGAGTGGGATACTAACTCTTGTCTTTGTGAAATTCATAATACAATGAAAGCTAAAGTGAGTCAAAACCCAAATTTAAAAATACAGTTTCTTAAATACTATGTTCTTGTGACTTAATAATTTTTGTCTATCGAATAAAGATAGTATTGATATGTAATAAAATAATACATTAAGCACTAATGCATGTATACAAAATACTGAAGCTGAGATGAATTAACTTGACTAAGAGTCATTATGTGTTGTTAAGATAGCCTTTTCCTAGCTTAGTGTTCCTTATCAGACCTCCCTGTGTCTTGTCTATCTGTTCCTGCAATTATATTCCACACACATTAGGTACAGAGCTGTAATTTTCCTGAAGCGGCTCTTGAGGTGGGGAGGGAGTTCTGGAATGTCCTCTAAGTTAAAGTTTATGGTGTTCATTTTGATATTTAAGGCTTGGAAGCCTACCTCTTGTGCCTTATTTCCCTATTTCCCCATCTTGCCTTCTTGCTTCCTCCGGTTTGGCTAAACTGAGTCACTGGTTCCTTCAAGTGAGAGGCCTTGCATATTTTCCTTCCTTTGTTCCTGAGAAGTTGGGACCCAAAAGGATTTCAGCCAGTTGTTAGCATTCTTTCTGCCTCTGTGAACCACCTCAGATAAGGTTGTGACGCTGTGGTGGATGAGAGCCCGAGCACCCGAGTCAGAAATGTAGCTTCTATCATATATGAGTGACAACACGGGGAAGAACCTTACATTCCCCAAACCTCAATTTCATCATCTGTAAAATGGACATAATCGTATCTCCTGAGTTTATTGTGGGAGTTAAATGTGTGAGGCAGATATGGCCGAAGTGCCTGGCGTTTAGTAGGCACTTCGTAAAATATTATGAAACACCTCCTTCACAGTGGACTTTCTCTGTTTTCCTGCCCCACATGGTTAGTCTCCCCTCTCATAACCCTTTGGATCCTTACCTTGTGGTAATGCCATGTTCTGTCAGCATTTCCCTTTCCTTAAGGTCCTTAAAGTTTATCTCTGCTATGTGTTTCACAAATGTTGGTTGAATTGAGTTGCAGAACTAGTGTACTAAGTAACAGTAGAGTTTAAATGATTTCACCATAAAGTAAATGGGAATTTTAGATAACGAGTTGTTCCTAGGTCATGCCTAAAGCCCAAGCACCATATTCTTTTAGTATAATAACTGAAATTGAGCTGAAAATGAGCAGCATTGAAGTCCAAATATTTTAATTATGAATAGCCGGGGAGCACAGAAAAGATCAAACAGCTGACTGAAGGTCATTCAATGTGGAAACATGTCCAGGCACCACTGATTTCATCTGCACACATTCCAAAGTTCCAAAGTTCCAATTTATTGTAATAGAGATTTCTGTGTGTTTTAGATGCTCATTCAATTATATTAGCAATCCTAACTTTCTATTGATCATAGCAATTGACTTACTCAAATCACTGAAATTGTAGAATAAGAGAGTCAAGCTGTCAAGCAAAGCAGCAGCTGGCACTGGTGGCCTGTGACCAGGAGGGAAGTGTGGTGATGCTCAGTGTCTGGCGGTCACTTTGTACCTCTCCTCCTCTTCCTCTCTATGCACAGAGTGGGGCAAAAGTAGGTTTACAGTTGTTCATGTGGAAAATAATACAATAATTAATAATAATATTAAGAATAAAATGTGTGTTTTGCATGCCCACAACTGTAAACTTACTTTTGCCCCACCTGTATATGTGTTTTGTCTCCAAATACCCCTACCAGGTGGGGAATTGGGAGCAGCGAGTCCTAGAACTTGGAATTCTCCAGATTCTCATTTTGAGGCCTCAAAGACAGGAAAAACTGTGAAAGCTTCTTTCGACCTTTAATGATGTTCAAATTATCATCCTCTCTATATCTGTCTCATAAATATCTCTTAATTTAAAATTATTTTATTTCTCTATTAAGGCAGCAACAAGACATATTTGAAGAAAGTGTTAGGGACTCTCCCTAGTTATAACCTACACATTTGGATACAGAGCCTTCATACTCTTCCTAAAGCATCTCTTTAATCATTACCCTCCCCTCTTTCCCCCACCCATCCCCCCCCAAAAACCTTTTCCATTTTGCTCCCAGTTAAATAGATTACAGTGGTAAGGGACTGAGAGTGAATATTGAATTAGGAAGCAAAGTGGTTGACCAGTATTCCCATATTTCCATGTAAGAAAGGAATGTAATAGCTTAAAGGGAGTAACACCCTTATATTTGGTAGAGTTTGAAAAACATCTTGCTAATAATGCTTTATGACTTTTATCAGATTCCAATTTTACCAAGTTGTATTTTACACCCCCACACATGAGGCCACTGTATGGCCTCTGATTTTCTTTCTGTCGTCATTTTTTAATTTCTATCATATGGCATGATTCCAAACAGTGCCATTGATAAGGGAATGTTTCTTTCTATGAAGAGAGTGATTTTTCAACTAGTTTGCTGCAAGAATTTTTAAAACGTGCAATACCTGACTATTTAGTCAAGGTCACTGACTTCTTTTCCCTTAGATTATTAAAAACAAATGAACAGAAACAAAAGGCAACCTCCAACACAACAATAGCCATCTGGTGCGAATGAATCAAAAGTATACCTATTTTTTGTGTGTCAGATCGGCAAACAATACATTTCTGGTGTGCTGCAGAATTTTAGTAATTAGTGCATGTGTGCCATGAGATGAAAAAGGTTGGAAATCGCCGAGTTAGGAGGGCACATCTTATGTGCCAGTAATGCCATTCATATCTAGCTTATAATTCTTTCCCTGGTAGCATATGAAAACATCACCTTGAGGAGAAAAGATAGCTGCTTCAATTATGGGTAGACTTTGAAACAGCCTCGGGCCAGCATTTGTGAAACCTGGTCAGAGCTGCTCTCTTCTGTGTGAAGAGCTGACTCAGATAAGAATCGGTCACAATTAAATTAGGCTTCTGTGAGGGAACGTCAGGCAGGAGGGACTGCCCTGTGTGTTCACTATAGATTAGACCTGAGGAAATTCTTATTCTGAAAGGACTGCATGCCAGGATCGTGATGAACTCTGCATATATCGGGAAGGAGAAGGGCTTACCCCCTTACACATGGATGCCACAGTGGGAACATTAGACACAAAGCCATCTCTGTCACCTGACTACTTGGAGTATCCCCAGGAGTCACCTTTTGCCCACTTCCTCCCATCTTGTGTGCTGGATCCATGTCCTGTGGGTCTACATGGGGAGCCTACATGTTTGTTTTTGTTAAAAAAAGGGAAAAATTCCCCAAATGTCTACTCTCCCCTGCCCCTACTGAGACAAGGAATGCAGGAATGTATGAGAATGTATGCAAAAATTCCTAGTGACTTGAAATGGAAGGTTTTACTCCTTTGATTTTTAATTGTGGGTTAAACGGTGGGTTAGGGTTTCCTTGACAGGCAGTGGAGCTGCGCGGTGGGATGGCAGACAGAAGCTGGTGTATCGGGGTTGCTGTGTACTCCCTTGGGTTTGAATGAGGGAATTGTTTGCAATGATATGGTCTACAGTAACAGTTCCCTCCCACCCCTACTTCCAAAACATTCACGACTGCCGAAAATCTCAAATGTTCTGCTTTGTATGTCAGCATATAAATCTGATGTAAAAACGTAAAAGCGCTGGCCTTGAAGAAATGTTTTTAAAATATTTTAAATTGTGCTTAAAAGCATGTAACAAAACTCAATCATTTTATCTATATTGAAGTGTACAATTTCGTAGTATTACGTACATTCACATTGTTTTCCAAGTGTAGGGTAAATGGTTTTGGAGTGGTCCTAGTGGAGACTCAGTGGGCATAATGTGTCACATGAGTTGTGAATGGGCTGTAAAAAAAATTGAAATGAATATTAAAGTTGAATCAATGAAAAAAAAGAGAAGAATCTACAGCATAGAGGTCAGTGAAAGTTGCCACCCCCCTAATCAGATAGACACAGTAAAACCCAAAGTTTCAAAAGTAGATTGATAGGTATTTAATCATCTGGGTATATATTCTATGTAATCCATATATGAATTGTGAATGACAAAATTATATGAATAGTTTATTCATCTGTTTCACTTCTAATTAATGGAAAGATCAGCATGATGATGCTCTAGAACAGAACTGATTTTTTTTAAATCAAATAACCAGTAACTATTTGATTGCAAACCCAAATAATCTTAATCTACCAAATAATGTTTTTGACTGTTTCTTATGACATGTTAAATTCAAGTATGGGAGAGGTAGGGTCATAAAGTCTATGGCTTTCACCTGAGATTCCAAGAGAGTTTGGTAAATAAGCATTCTCTCTGTACTTCTAGAATATTATTGTAAAATATGATAGTACTATAACTGTTTGGTTTTGCTCTGTGGCTTCAGTCCTCATCTGGCCCTGCCATCAGTGAGCTGGTGGGATAAGTCCTGGATTCCTGGCACCATCGCTTCATCCCCAGGCAAAGATCCTGAACTCAACTACCACCGAAATTTCTTCCTCTTAACCTCCCTACCTGTGGAAATGCCGGCCTTCAAGTTATCTTAGATAGCATAGCAATGCATAAGGTCTGGCACTGTGGTCAGCACTTGTTCTGTGTTAGCTATTATTCATATTCCTCAGTTTAATATTTATTGAATAACTAGTATTTGATTTTGAAGAATATATGTGAGGCAAAAGTAGCCGCTGCCAAAATTCTGGTTAAGGATATGTAATCTAAGTACCTTTTCACTAATCAGACCACTTTTTCGTTCTCCTAAAAACACATAAGTAATGGAAGGATGGTATTGTTGCCTCCGTGAGTCTGAGAACTAACATCTCTCTTTTTGATGTGGAAGATAAAAGTTCTTGAAAACAACAGTGTAATATAGTGGATTCTTGAAGCTCAGAACATGAGCTGCTTGGTTTACAGACTGTGCTGTTGTTAATCCTATATTAATAATATTTACTCTTGTCTGTTAGCATTTACTGATAAGACACGGACATGGAAAAGCAAGCTTCTGGGCTTACATTTATAATGGCTTAATGACATTTGCTCATAATGGTCAAATCACCAGGGCTTCTTTCTTTAGTTATTAGAGAGAGAAAGTGGGAGAGTTGTGTTAAACACAACAAAAGAAATCTGTTCTAAAGGGAAATTCAGATCTGTACCACCTATATGGATGGTTTGGTAAAGGTTAAACAAACGTTCTTTCACTCCAGTGGGACTTTAAAATAAATTTCATCTAAATTCTTGTCAGCTTCCCTGTACAGCTGTCCCTAAACATCTGCTGCGGTGCCCAGGGTCTCTGCTCTCCCCCTTCGAAGTTTACATATGCTTGTGTAAACTATTTATTAGTAGTGCATAATTAGTGGCAAAGCGTAGAGCACTTGGTTTTTAACTGCATGCACTCAGGGGTGGACTAGACGAAAACTCAGTGTGACTACATGGAATGAGTGTGCTTGGACTAAGACTTGTCAAAGTCGCAACCCGTTTACTTTGCAGCAGCTGTTGCTATTAAAGAGCGTTTAAAAGTCTGTTCAGGTTCTGGTAGCTTGAGGTAGAATGGTGGGAGTTGTGCTTGGTCTCTCAGGCCAGGACAGGGCTTGGTAGTCCTGTTTTGTACACCATGCTGTGGGGTAAAGTGATTGCCCAAAACTGTGGAAAAGCAAGGCCACTCAAATGCTAGGGAGGCTGTGATCTTAGTAGTCATGCAGAGAGAAATTATGTAAACTTTCAGAGAGGTGGCCCTGTATTGACTTTGAAAGATCTACCTTTCAGGGCCTTGATTTTGTTGGCAGAATAAATGCTTCTGTAAAGAGGGAGATCCAAGTCAGGTTGGTGGAAAACTGGAGCACATTGGTCCTTGGGAGCAAAGGGGGTGTCAGGGTGACTGATGGCCTTGCCATACGTGAATACTTGCTGGAAAAGCCATGCTAAAGGGTTGTGGGCAGGTAGCCCACGGCCAGATTTATACTTTGAGGGCAGAAATCATCCCAGCTCCAGAAAAGGGGAGTCCAGTTCTTAGCACCAGGTATGCAGAGCTGATCTCCCAGGGACGTTATCCTGGGAACATCTCAGTGGCTCTGGAAGAGTTCCAATGTGTCTCTAGTGCCCATTCTTTTTAGGAATTGTTTGACTCTCCTCTTCTCAATGTCATTGTCATAGTTCCTCTAATCCAGCTGTGACCTTGACATTATTGACATTTTAGACTAGTAACGCTTTGTTTGGGAAGCTGTCCTGTGCCTTGGAGGACACTTAGCAGCATCCCTGGCTTGTACCCACTAGGCGCCAGTAGCACTTCTCTCCTTATTGTGACAAAGAACAATGTCTGCAGACACTGCCAAATGTCCTCTGGGGACAAAAGAGTCCCTACTTGAGAACCACTGCTCTAATCCTGTATTTTCTTGGGGCTTTGTAAGCATCTATATTTTACCTGGCAGCAAATGGTTATTGCACACCTCTTTTGTGCCAAGCACTACGTTTGGTGTGGGCAACAATGGTGACTGTAAGAGATAGTACCTTCATATAATCCACAGTCAAGTTGATATAATACACTAAGCAAAGAGTCTTACCAAGATGTAATTAAAACAGTAATAAATGTTATGAAGGAAATGTTCTGGGTGCCCTGAGAACACATAACAAGGGGCCGCAGGTAGTCCTGGGGATCGGAGATGTGTGCCCTGAGGAAGGCAGAAGCGGAGGTGGCTGTGTTTCTGTGATAGGGACTCAGGAATGAGAAGAGAATTGAACTCAGGGACAGTAGCATGTGCAAAGCACCTGAGGCAGGAGGTGATCTGCCAAGAAACACAAACAAACAAACAAAACCAACAACAGCAGCGAAAAACCCCACGGCTGCTGTGGCTGGAACTCACAGTGGTTGGAGATGAGTCCAGAAAACTCAGGGCCAAATTTGGCAGAAGTGTCTCAACTGTGTTGGCAATTTGGGGCTTTATTCTCCTGAAGCATAGAGAAGGTATTGAAGTGTTTCAGCAGGGGTAGGGTTTGCTCATGTTTTAAGTATGTGACTGGCTGGTGGTAGCAGGAATGCTGCGGAGGGGGCGAGAATGATGTGTCACACTGATCGGGGGGTTGAGGCTGTGGGTACCATCTTCTCTTACACAGATGGCCAAGACTTGGCCCTTAATGCTACCCTCATTTTTTTTTCAACAGCCTTGTGTGAGTTTGATTTGTTCGGTCTCCAAAGCCCTGGGTTTGTACCCATTGAGTTCTTACACATTCATTTTCTCTCTGAACCTACTACATATGGCTGATTTTTCACTTCTGGCTTTCCGTTTAAAAAATGATGCCAGCCAGGGTCCCAGGAAAGGGACTGAGAGAGGGTTCCAGGGAGCCACTTTATTAACCCTAGGTCCTAATTCTTTCAAAATTGCAGTGTACAGTAGGATTTACAGACATGTACTCAGTAGTTCATCTCTTAGAGTGAGTGCAGTTGATCAGCCTTGTCCAGGTGTGCTTAATAGTTAACTCTCAAAGAGAGGACCAGCCCTTGGCCTTTCGCCTCCACTTCGTGGCAGCACCTCTTGGGGGCACAGTTCTCATCAGGTCATCTATGAGGCTCTGAGTGTTCTCTCTCCTAGTCCGTTCCTGGCTGCTTTCAGGTAGTAGTCCTGTCCTGGACCTGGGTAAGTTAGGCTAAGGTTGTTTATGCTGAAAATTGCTAGTGTGTGCTTAGTAGGTTTTTGACAATTCCTTCAACTTATATCTACAGATGTGTTTAAAAATGTCATACCCCTCTAAGAAAATATGTTGTCTTAAGTGAACATGAGGACCCTCCACTGATGCATGGTTTTTGTAGCCTTGAGCTCTTTAGTTGAGATGGCGAGTAGCTGATGCTCACATGTGCTCCCTGACCTGTTCTTAGGAAGACTGTGTGGGAATTGAACCTGTAACTTGGTCTTGAGCACTAATCCAGGTGAAGTCGGCATAAACTTGTCAGTCAATAATAAATAACCTTAATGGGGAATATGGGAGAGCTGGAGGAACCAAATTTGCACTTCTCCTTGTTTGCTAAGACACAGTTGTCAGTGATAACAATGAGAGGAGACATGGCTGACAAGTTTTCTGGATTGTCAGCAAACTTCTAGACTGCATTTCCTGACTTGTGGACAAGCTGTTTTAAATCTTGGCAACTTTTATCATTGCCTATTCCCAAATAATCTTTGTCTCCTCCTGTAGTATAATTTTAACCTCTCTCCATAGTATATTAATTTTTCATATGTTAAGTTGTCATCTCTTCTTTTTTAGAGTCTCACCAACTTCCTGACATATTGTTTCTGTATTTCTTGCACAAGTATTCATTTTCCCCATCCTCATTTGCCTGTTCCCCAGCCTTCCTGAGGCGAACAGGTAGCATTATCTCCTTTCTCATTAGATTTATTTAGTAACTGTAGGCTGCACATATAACATGTGAGGGCTCAGTGCTTCTGTCTCACGTTCTGGGTAACATTCAATCAAACAGACAGGCGATTCCAGACCTACCCTCTGCAGCCTGTGGTCAGCTTTAGTCAGAGTCAGACCTGGCCCCAGAAGTACCCTTGGATGAATTTGGAATTGAATTCTCTCCTCCCAGAAGTCCTCGATGATCTTTAGGATGTTTCATCACTTATCACATTTTTCCTTGGTGGTTGAGCTCATTTGGAAAAGGGAAACCCGATGTTCTTTATCTCATTTAGGTCCTGGAGCTCTGTGTACCCCCAAGCCCTCCCATGGGTGCCCCCACTTTCCTGTTGCCCTAACAGTACCACTGCCAATCAGAGCAGAAAAGGGGTGTATTGAGGGAAGCCCCCTGTTCATCTTTCCTGATTCCTTATTTCACTGTGCAGAACACTCTTTTCTTGAAGGAGACTCTTTATAAAGGAGAATGGCAATTGGAATGGCTAAAAGGATGTTAACTTTTGAAAATAAGACAGAGCACAGGACCTTAACACAGCAATAAATATGGATTGTGTCAGAATGCAGCAAGCAGAAAGCTGAGATCACTTTCCCCTTCAACTGGACTATGCCCCTTAACTATTGGAATGAACTCTATTAAAGACATTTGTACTATTTGAAACTATTTGGGTTCTTTTTATTATCTCTTTCAGGCAGTTATGTTGCAGGAAATGCTGTTACTTGGGAAGGGTTTTTATTGCTTTGTTTTGTTTTTTACATCCTGAGCATTAGTGCATACTAATGTATGTACCCTTTGGTTTCTGTCAGTGAGGCCCACCAGAGAAAAATGGAAACCATGCATTTCTTCAGAACATTTTCTCAGATGGCCAAGCATGAGAGCAAATTATATCCTCTCCGTACCTTCTTTTTCTTAGCCCATGATGAATTTCTTTCTCCAGAGGGAGAAGTGATTTTTTAAAAAGCTTGAACAACATGCTAATCTTTCCTTCTGATAGCCCCTGGTTGAATTACCCCTGAATTTGAAGTATTTACTGATGAAATGATACTTGACATTAACCAGTGTTGTATGGAAATATTTCTAGCACCTGGGGAGAAAATAAAGGAGGGTATTCATAGCACTGCCGCTGTGCGGCTGAGTCTCTTGGTTTTCTCAGGACCAACTTGAATTACACTTGCTTCATGCTGACTGACTTTTCTCCTGAGAGACCACTTTTAAACAACAAAGATTTGCACCGCTGAAAAAAAGTTAGAATTTACAGTGCTATTACCATGAAAAAGATTGGGTTTGGGTATCGGCCTGCTTGGCTTGTTAGCAGAACCAACTGGAGGCTTTGGTTCGGGTTTTTTTTCCTGGTTCAGAATGACAGAAGGTGATATCACATCTTTGTAAGTGAAATGCTCTTCTTGCTTATAAAGCCCTGCTTACACCTGGGGCCTCAAGTAGATAAGCTGAATTTTCCAGAGCAGAGAGAAATAGGAACTTGGCTGTAGGTTTTGCATCTCAGAGTGTTATTAATTTGGCCACCTGATATTGCCCGTTGACTAAGATAAATAAAAGAACTATGAAAATATATGGGTGATTATTCAACATTAATATGACCCTTCCTCTCCTGCCAGTTTTTGTAGCTCATAGAACTGTGAACATTCTTTACTTGCTTTTTTTTTTTTAAATGAGAGAAGAAAATAGCACAGCAAACTATGGAACAGTTGTCTCATTCCTCAGTTGGAGCATGGAGATGTGTTTATATGACAAGTATTGAAGCAGTTTCTTCAGGAATAACAGCTCAGTTGAAATGAGAATTTATACCCTGTAATATGGTGTGGGAGGAAGAATAATGAACTAGTGTCAAGAATCCTTGGATTACACCCCACATCGAAAGCTTTCCAGGCAACTGTTTGAACTGTCTGAGGCACAGTGTCTAGCTTGGACTCAGTCAGTGTTTCCCCAACTGTATTCCACAAAATACGCTTTCTTCTCCTGCAAGTGGCTGTGTATGCTGCGGGAGGTGAGGGAGAGATTCATGATTAAACAGATTTTAGAAATTGTACACATTATATCCCTCGGAATCACAATTTATATAGTGTATTTGTACATGAAACAAATGTTGACTGAGTCTTGACTATGCACCAGAAAACATTATTGCTAGGAGTGGAAATTGACAATATAGACTGTGTTTTCACAAGCAGATAACAAAGTAGGGTTAATTATTAGAGATGACTAAGGATGGGAAATGGGGAGAGTTTATTTTGAAGCATACTGAAGTCTTTGAGAAGTTTTAAATTATATAATCTGTTTACCTTTGTTTAACCAGCATTTCCTAAAATGTTATATTTTTTAGTTGTATACCTATTCACATCTCATAAAATAATGTGTCATGGAAATAGGAAGTCATGTGCTATGGAAAATGGTAGACTATCAGTTTCCTCAGGGTCTCTGAGTTTTGTGATTATAATTCTTGATTTGTCTGATGCTCATTTTCATCTCCTCCCTAGAGCAGGCTGTGGAAGGTGTATGGTGATTAGACAAGTCTTACTCAATAAAAATGAACTGAGATTTCGTCTTTCAAGAATACCATTAGAAGAAGAAATAAGGGAGCTTACCACCTAATATGTAATTTAAAAGCACACATAATTAACTTTAATACAAGAAAGAAAGTGCTATCAGAAAGGTACACATGAAAAACAGACAGAGTTTAGAGCAGTGGTTCTCGGAGTGGGGCCATTCCGGAACCAGCGTCTGCCGGGAGCTTGTTGGCACGGTATATTCTTGACCCCACCCCCGAGCACCAGATCCAGAAACTGGGCTGCAGCCCAGCAGTGTGAGCTTCGACAAGCCCTGCACGACTCTGATGCTCCATAAAGTCTGAGAATCACGGCTGTAGAAGCAGAGCTCACACTTGGATGGGGAGTGGGTAGCATTTTAAATCTTAGAAGGGGAGTAAAACTTGTAGACATGAACAGTAGGCCTATATTTTTAAAGCAGACAATAGCAATATAAGTCAAAATCACAGTAGAGATCTGAGGGCCAATTTTAGTTGTTGTTGTTTTTTTTTTAACCAGCAAGTTATGTGACCTTCTCCAAATCACTTAACCTCTCTCAATCTGTTCCCTCAACTTTAAAACTAGAGTGTTGGACTAGACAATTTTATGATCCTTTTGACTGTAAAGCTCAATTAGTTTATGTGGCTCTGGTACAGTATATCATGATATAAGCTGAGTAACAGCATGACATGAATTATTTGTGACCCAAATGCCTAGTATATTATCCTGTACATGCTCTAGCTACAATGGTTTGTATTAAGAAAAACGACATAGTAAACATTCTTTCTTCTTTTCAGGCAGCCATTAGCATCAGCCAGAGAGTAAAACTTTATTCCCCAGTGTGTCATACAGACAGCATGTAACTGATTTCAGGAGCAAGGACTCCGAACATAAAGTAGTGTCATGAGGGTGGTAATTTGAGCAGTATCAGAATAAGCTGCTCTGGAAGATAGGGCTTAGCAGTATCTGGCTGTTCTGGGACTCATCATCACGCGGGGAAACCCTGCTAGTAACTCCTCTGGAATTAAATGCCAGATCTGAGGAGTAGCTCCCTAATGCAGCCATAGTTTCCTGAGTTTGAATGTGTGCATGTGGGAGTTGAGATAAATTGCAGGGCTATGGCAGTAGTCCTCGGCCCATGTCACCATCTGCTGTTGCCTCTCTGGCACTGACCCTGACCCATGAAAGAGTGGCTTTTATATTAAGGGTCGGCTACCCCATGGATCATCTCACTCTGGACCCTTTATTCTTAACCCAGTTTTTACTTGCTTCTCATTTTGTATCCCTTCTTCTGAAAACCTTAATAATTAGGTACCAATTCATATTTATGGGACATGTACTATGTGCCAGACGTGATTCTAAGCCTGTTACATGGCAGTAGGAACTCTTATAATCCCTATTTTAAAGATAAGGAAACGTAGACTTAAAATGCCTTAAAAGTGTTACCCCAAGGTCACCCAACCAGTAGGAGGCAAAGCCTGCATTCCAGTCAGTTTTCTCTGACTTTTGAGTATAATATAGTAATCCTTTGTTTTTAGTAAAGAAAAAACACCCTTTCCTTTACCTTTGATGCAGCTTTTCCTATTGGAAAAGAAAATGCCAGAGTATGTTGTGAATTTCCTTCCCTATTTTGTGATTCACAAAGAATTCTTTTCTAATTTATATTAATAGCTAACAATTGTACACATACCACATATCACAAAGTGTTTTAAGTGCTGCATATTTATTAACTCAAATTCTGGTTGGTAGGAACTATTTTTCCCATTTGATAGAAGAAGCTGAGGTACAGAGAGGTTAAATAACTTGTCCAAGGTTACACAACAAATAAACGGCAGAGCTGGGATTCAAACCCAGCCAGTCAGACACCAAAGTGTGTATTCTGGACCCACTGTGCACACACAGCTTTCGTGTAGATGTAGGACTCACCTGCACGGTAGCTGGCTTCCATTTGTGGTTCTATCATTAAGGATGTCTGTAAAACCAAGGCCTTCATATATCAACTTTGTTCTTTATTGTACAGTCTATCAGCACATTTCCCCAGTACCACGTCTGTCTAGCTCACAGAATGCTTTCAAATTATATAAGAAGAGATGGAGTGAAAAACAGAATGTTTTCCTAAGATGCCATTTTTACTGTTCAGAAGTCTCAACTGTTTAAGGAGGCTGGTTTAATGATGGCAGAGATCAGCTTCCCAGGTTGTGGAGGCTAGCAGAGGCACCTGCTGAGTCAGGGCAGTCCCAGAGAGGTGGCCTTTGTGAGAGCTCTTCCCTGCCTTGCAGTCCCTGCTATTTATTCATCCCTGGGAAGGAGGATCTGCTTGCTTTTCTGGGTCCTACCCTGAGATCCTCTCTGAGTAGGTTGGGCAGGATGGGGAGGCACTTTGGACTGCCTCTGAAAATTAACTGTCTCCAAGATTGATGGATGGCTTGAAGATCTCTTTGGATATCATATCAAAAATTATTGATTATGTTACTAAGTCATAGCAAATAGGCTCTGAGGTTGGGAACTAAGTGCTTTCTTTAAAATAATCCAGAAGCAGTAGAATAAATCAATGTGCAGAATATCTAAAACACCATAATCATTCAGGTTGGCCTGGCATAGAGCTTGACTTCGATGTGGAAAAAACTGTCCTGTTCCCCCCACACCACCGAAAAAGACATCTGAATAGTCATCTTAACATTCTAAAACAAGGAAGTGAAAAAAATCTTTATTCAGTATTTCAGTGAAAAAACCCATAAAGCTTTTAAATTAATTTGTGCCAGATAAGTTTCCTTCCTTCCTTCCTTCCTCCTTTCAAAAATAAGGATACAAAAACCTCATGAGATGTTTTGGATTCAAAAACTGAGGCCAACAAGCTTAGTCCTGCTCAGTTTTTTGGTTTTGTTTTTTCAGTTTTAGCACACAGTAATACCATTCCATGTCAGTTTGGTTTGAAGTTGTTTTTATTTGCATTTAAGACCACTAATTTTGCTTCATATGAAAAAATTCCAGCAGTGTATCTTGCTGAAAGAAAAACTTAGTATGCAAAGTACCAATTTTAGAGCAGTTAAATTGAAGAATGTTTTTGCATATTATGACAACATTCTGTGCTTTGAAGGATTCACCAGAAGGGTTGTAAAAGTAACTGTCCCCTTTGGGTACTTCAGTGTTTACTTATAAACAGTTAACTACTTAGAGGCAGGGAGTAGCACCAGGGAGAGTAATAAGATGTCAGAAAATGACAATTGCTGCAAAATGATGATAAACCACAGCCCTCAAATTGTTACATAACTCAGAGAAAAATAATTCAAGCAACACACGTTTCCGTTTGGTGCCAGCTCTGAACCTGGGATACCTGAGACCTGGTATTAGGGAAATCACTTCATCTTTATGGGCCTCTGTTTCTTCACCTGTAAACTCAGGAGACAGACCAGCTGCTCTTTAAGGCTCTTTTGAGTCTGTCTAATTTCCTGATTCTGTTTTCTGAAGTAAGATGTGCTTATATGGGGGATTTGGGAAGTGAATATTGTAAAGGCTTCTGGGCCTCTGGTTACTGTGTGCCTTCTCACTGGCACGCGCTGTCCTGGGAGCTGGGAATAGGATGAGCTGTAAAGGAGATGCTGCTCCTTCCATCAGGTTTCTTTTAGTCTGGGTGTAAGATGGTGATGGTGGGGAGGGTGGACAGACTAAAAAAAAGTTCAGTTGAACTGAATTTACCACTGGGGACTTCTTCTTCCCGATGACCATTAATTCCAGACTCTTTGAGCAGAGTGTCAACAAAACTGCTCTCTTAGGCAGTGCCCTTGGCCTAGAATAGTGAGTGGGAAATGAGACAGAAACCGAATTTGTATTTCCCTGGAGATGCTGGGAGTGGTCCCTGTTTTCTGCCTTGAGAGAGTATGCATGGCCTTTGGTCATTCCCTTATGAGAGCCATGTCTCATTCCACTATGTTCACAGTGAGCCTAAAAATACCTCCCTTTTCTGGAGCATTCTCAGATGATGAAATAAAAGAGTCTATTGATGCAAAAGGATATTATTAAAGTTTCTGCTGGTTTATGTATATGATCCCTACAGAGGGACCCCTTTTTCAGCTGTGTGTTCCATAAGAGGCACCTCCCATTGCATTGTTCCCATTCTACTGGGTAGGACATTTGAACCTACTACTTCCAAGCTACTGCTTCACACACTTAGCACCTGAGGCATTTCCTAAGGATGGACAGCAGCGGAATTACATATGAAATGAACTTCTTTTATAAAAAACTATTCCATCTTCTTGCTTTTCACTTTTAATATCTATTCTGCTTATAAAGTCCCTATATTAAATTATACTCTTTCTACCTGCCTGCTCAGTGTTTCCTAGATATTAACACAGATGAGAACAGCCAGACATATTTTTATCCCCAGTTGGAACCAGGGAAATGCATGCCTGGAATTGTGCTTTATTCAAGTCTCCTGAAGTATAGAGTGGGGCAGAAAAACAGAGACACACCTTGTTTGATGTGGAGAGAGCCTGAGTTCTAATTCAGTCTCAGCTACTGGGAAAATAAAATTTGATGGACTCATCTACAGAACTAGTATGGTGTCATGTGCCTTGCCAACTCTGGATATGAAAGCATTTTATGCAGCGGTTCTTCTGTTATCCATGGTTTCACTTTCCAAGGTGTCAGTTACCCAGAGTCAACCTCAGTTCAAAAATATTAAATGGAAAATTCCAGAAATAAACAGTTCATAACTTTTAAATTGGGCACTGTTCTGAGGGGCTGGATGAAACCTCATGCCATCCTGCTCTGGACGTGAATCACCTCTTTGTCCAGAGCATCTGCGCTGTGTTTGCTCCCTACCGTTGGTCTGGTTGTAACTACCATCTTGATTGACAAATAGACTCTCATGGTGTCTCAGTGTTCAAGTAACCCTTAATTTGCTTAATAATGGCCCCAAAGTAGGTGTAAGAGTAGTGATGCTGGCAATTAGGATATGCCAAAGAGAAGCCATAAAGTGCTTCCTTTAACTGAGAAGGTATGCATGTATATAGGAAAAAACATTGTGTGCATAGGGTTCAGTACTACCTGTAGTTTCAGGCATTCACTGGGCGGTCTTGTAAAGTATCTTCCTTGGATAAGGGGAGACGGCTGCAAACTACAAAGTAATTTATAATATTTTAGAAAGTTTAAATTCAGTAGGGTGTTCTTCAGTGTACAGCCAGTAATTGGAACTAGTTTAAAACCAGAAAGGAGGTAAATAAATAGAGAAGCTGGGTGGGCTTTATGCTTTTCCATCAATGATAAATGTTGATTAGTTTAATAGAATTAAGTTATGACATACATATGTTTCTAGGGGGCTTTAATTATTTCATTCTTGTTACAAATAATTTAAAGAGAAAGATGGTGTGATGAAAAAAAGCATGGCGGAAAAAGCATGGCTTTTACAATAAGAAAGACCAGGGTTGGAGCTCCCGCCCTGCTGCTCACCAGCGGGGAGGCATCTGTTGAGTGGGACAGTATTCCAACCAAATAGGTTAACTTCTCTTTCAGTCTTCTAACGTGGTTTGGTAAGGTGGTACCTACTGATTAGGGTTGCTACAAGGATTAAATGTAATGAAGTGGGAAAATGCCTTACACAATGCATAGCTCACAGTGTGCAAAAGGATTCACATCCCATTTCTAATTTTCTCCACATTCCTCATGCAGAAGAAAGGGAGTGTGAGGTCCTATAGAGGATGCCTTAGTGGAAGGACTCATAAACTGGGGGTTTCTAAAATTCTGAGCCATCAAGGTGTAAATAGACTTAGCTCATCCTTGTTAAATAGCTCCTACCCCCCAACTTCTATTTTAAATACTTGACATCTCAAAGTAGGAAAATATTTTTATCTTTTAATCTACATAGAACTGTGGTCGTTGTGGAAATTTAAGTAATTGAAATTAATTTCTTAAATAACCCTTAAGAAAAATTTTCTTGTAATTCTTTAATTTGTTGGGGTCTTTTGCACAAAATCCTTCTTACTTTTCTTGTTTTGAGTAGCGCAGTCCACTCATAGTTATTACTTAGATAGTGCAACTTCTTAGGGATGGTCCTTTCTGCTTTGTTTGTTACATGATGCTTTGTTCATTTTCATTGTGATGGATTTTGCATAAATCTTGATACAAAAGATGGTATATGGTGGATGCATTTCTTTAAAAGATAATAATTGTAAATTAATTATGTACTCATTAATGAATACTGTTAATTGAAGAAATCAGAAAATGAACATAAGTCCCCAAATCTCACTACACAGTTAATCCTTTTTAATGTAAGAATTAATTGTACATTAGATGTTTAAGTAATAATAGCATCATACCATATATACTGTTTTATGATCTTTTTTTACTTAGCATTATATCTTATCTTATCTGAAAATACATATCTTTTTAGAGTGATTCTTTTTAGTGGCTGCATAGTATTTCACTTTATGAATGTGTCAAAAATTATTTGATTCTCCATTGATGAGCCATTAGTATCTTTTTGATATTTTTTTGTATTTTAAATTGAGCTATAAGTATATACTTTAATAATTATTTCCACAGGATAATTGCCTAGAAATAATTCTAAGTCAAAGGTAAATGCGCTTTTTAAGACTTCCAGTACATATTTCTAAATTGACCTTCAGAATGCAAGAAGTCTTTTACCAATGATTATGTCCATCAACAGTATAAAAGTGTCCCTTAAAAATAATCAAACAAGTTGAAGTTAAATCCTAGTGATTTTGAATTCCTTGTCATCTTGTAGTGGTTTTCATGTTTTAGCAAAACAAATTATAATAAAAACATTTAACAGGAATGTTTCATAACAGATATTCCCTATTCCTTCTCCCACTTTCCTCTGGTTAATTTATCTTTTCTCTCTCTCTTTCCCCCTCCAGGATGGAAGTATGATGTGATGGATATAACTATGGGGTACTGTGTGGGTACACGGCCTCCTCCTTCTTGCCTCGTCCTCCTGCTTCTCAAGCTCTTGGCTACTGTCTCCCAGGGGCTGCCGGGGACTGGGCCCCTGGGCTTCCACTTCACACATTCCATGTATAATGCGACAGTGTATGAGAACTCAGCGGCACGGACATACGTCAACAGTCAGAGTAGAATGGGCATCACCTTAATTGATCTGTCCTGGGATATCAAATACAGAATAGTATCCGGAGATGAGGAAGGCTTTTTCAAAGCAGAAGAAGTCATCATTGCAGATTTCTGTTTTCTCAGAATAAGAACTAAAGGTGGCAATTCTGCCATATTGAATAGGGAAATTCAGGACAGTTATTTATTGATAATAAAAGGTTCTGTCCGAGGAGAGGATTTGGAAGCATGGACCAAAGTGAATATTCAGGTTTTGGATATGAATGATCTGAGACCCTTATTCTCACCCACAACATACTCGGTTACGATAGCAGAAAGCACACCTTTAAGGACTAGTGTTGCCCAGGTGACTGCAACAGATGCGGATATTGGTTCCAATGGAGAATTCTACTACTACTTTAAAAACAAAGTTGATCTCTTTTCCGTTCACCCCACGAGTGGTGTCATCTCTTTAAGCGGACGATTAAATTATGATGAAAAGAACAGGTATGACCTGGAAATTTTGGCTGTGGACCGAGGGATGAAACTCTATGGAAACAATGGAGTGAGCAGTACTGCCAAGCTTTATGTTCACATTGAACGAATCAATGAGCACGCGCCAACTATCCAGGTAGTCACTCATGTTCCTTTCTCACTGGACAGAGAGCCAACATATGCGATGGTGACAGTGGATGACCTCGATGAGGGGGCCAATGGAGAGATCGAGTCTGTTTCCATTGTGGCTGGGGATCCTTTAGATCAGTTCTTCCTGGCTAAGGAAGGAAAGTGGATAAATGAATATAAGATTAAGGAGAGAAAGCAGGTTGACTGGGAGAGCTTTCCATATGGCTACAATCTCACTCTTCAAGCAAAAGACAAGGGGTCACCTCAGAAATTTTCTGCCATAAAGGTAGTCCACATTGCCAACCCCCAAAGAGACACTGTCCAAGTTAGATTTGAAAAAGAGATGTACGATGTGAGCATTAGTGAATTTTCCCCTCCTGGTGTTGTGGTTGCTATAGTAAAATTAAGTCCGGAACCACTGGATGTGGAATATAAATTATCTCCTGGTGAGGATGCACAGTACTTCAAAATTAATCCTCGGTCAGGTCTGATTGTCACTGCACAGTCACTGAATACCATCAAGAAGGAGGTTTATAAATTGGTGGTGACAAGCAAGGAGGGAGATTTAGAAGCACAAGTCACCATTGGCATAGAAGATGCAAATGACCACACCCCAGAATTTCAGCAGCCAGTGTATGATGCTTTTGTGAATGAAAGTGTTCCAGTGGGAACAAGTGTTCTGACAGTTTCAGCTTCTGATAAGGATAAAGGAGAGAATGGGTACATCACCTACAGTATTGCCAGCCTGAATTTGTTGCCATTTGCTGTTAACCAGTTTACAGGTGTCATTAGCACAACTGAAGAACTGGATTTTGAATCCTGTCCAGAAATTTACAGGTTCATTGTCAGAGCCTCTGACTGGGGTTCCCCATACCGCCATGAAAGTGAGGTAAATGTGACTATTCGAATAGGAAATGTCAATGACAACTCCCCTCTCTTTGAAAAAGTGGCTTGCCAAGGAGTTATTTCATATGACTTTCCAGTTGGGGGTCATATCACAGCTGTCTCAGCAATTGATATAGATGAACTTGAACTTGTAAAGTACAAAATTATCTCTGGAAATGAACTTGGTTTCTTTTATTTAAACCCAGACTCTGGGGTTTTACAGCTTAAAAAGTCACTGATGAATTCTGGCATTAAAAATGGTCAGTTTGCCCTCAGGATTACAGCAACGGATGGAGAAAATTTTGCGGATCCCATGTCTGTTAACATTTCAGTCCTGCATGGGAAGGTGTCTTCAAAGAGCTTCAGTTGCAGAGAAACTCGTGTGGCTCAAAAGCTGGCAGAGAAACTACTCATGAAGGCAAAAGCAAATGGGAAACTGAATCTGGAAGATGGATTTCTTGACTTTTATTCAGTGAATAGGCAAGGACCACATTTTGACAAGTCATTTCCTTCTGATGTGGCTGTGAAGGAGAATTTGCCAGTTGGTGCTAACATCCTAAAGATTAAAGCCTATGATGCTGACTCTGGCTTCAATGGAAAGGTGCTATTTACAATATCTGATGGCAATACAGATAGTTGCTTTAATATTGACATGGAAACTGGGCAACTTAAAGTCCTTATGCCCATGGATCGAGAGCACACAGACCTCTATCTTCTTAATATCACCATCTATGACTTAGGCAATCCGCAGAAATCTTCATGGAGGTTGCTGACCATCAATGTAGAAGATGCTAATGACAATAATCCAATTTTTCTCCAAGAGAGTTACACGGTTAACATTCTCGAAAGTTCAAGTATTGGTACTGAGATTATTCAAGTGGAAGCCCGAGACAAAGACTTGGGTTCCAATGGTGAAGTGACTTATTCAGTCTTGACAGATACACAGCAGTTTGCCATCAACAGCTCAACTGGAATCGTTTATGTAGCTGACCAGCTAGACCGGGAATCTAAAGCAAACTACTCATTAAAAATAGAAGCCAGGGACAAGGCAGAAAGTGGCCAGCAGCTCTTTTCAGTTGTCACTCTTAAGGTCTTTTTGGATGATGTCAATGACTGCTCCCCAGCGTTCATTCCCAGCAGCTATAGTGTGAAGGTTCTTGAAGATCTCCCCATTGGCACTGTCATTGCCTGGCTGGAGACCCATGATCCAGATCTTGGACTGGGGGGTCAAGTGCGTTATTCTTTGGTCAATGACTATAATGGGAGATTTGAAATAGATAAAGCAAGTGGCGCCATTCGCTTGAGCAAAGAGCTGGACTACGAAAAGCAGCAGTTCTATAACCTCACGGTTCGAGCTAAAGATAAAGGGCGGCCTGTCTCTCTGTCATCTGTTTCCTTTGTGGAAGTGGAAGTGGTGGATGTCAATGAAAACCTCCATACCCCCTATTTCCCAGACTTTGCTGTTGTTGGCTCTGTAAAAGAAAACTCACGGATTGGAACAAGTGTGCTGCGGGTAACTGCCCGTGATGAGGACTCTGGGAGGGACGGAGAGATCCAGTACTCCATCAGGGATGGCAGTGGTCTTGGAAGGTTCAATATAGATGACGAGAGTGGTAAGTTTAATCTTCTGTGTCAGAAGTGTCATTTCACCTCTCACAAATCAACATTGGAAAAGTAAAAGGATATTCTCACACAATGAAAAAGAATGGCAAGTGAGGTTGCGTTTGGTGCAGAAATGACACAGTAAAAGCTTTTTCCTAGAATGTTGGTTTATAAGACCTGTTTATAAAATAGTAGCCATCATTTTCAATAGGAGTTCTTATTTTTTTGTTTTTCTGGTTTAGCCCTATTACCAGGTTATCTTTTGATAAGCATGAAGTAATTTTCACCTCTGTTGATTGCACTTCTGACTTTTCACTAAATTAAGGGTCCTGATAAAGTAAATTACATTTGAACTGGCTTTAAATTAGAAGTGTGAAATGGATTTTCAAATGGATCTATATACCAATCTTTCCCTTTATGGTAATACTTTGCTGAAATGGTACTGTATCAGTTGCTTGGTCTTTCATGTTTCAGTGGCACATCGGGTCCTGGAACTACAGATGTGTGTGCTGTGCAGGCCCCATTAGCATATAGAGGTATGCTTCTACAAATGTTTTTATGATAGACTAGATGGGCATGTTGTGGATTTTTTAAAACCGATTTAAAGATTTTCTTTGTGAGAACTGATTTTTTAAATATTTTTAATTATGGACAAAATAAACCAATATTATTTTCCCCTACCTATTTATTTACTTTCCATTGTAGAAACAGATATGTATTTTTTTTTATTCTTATTATTCTTATTATTTGTCCTTAAGTGTACATGTGCCACAACCTGTACATGTTTCTTGATGAGCACCATGTATTTTTCTAGTCTACTGCAGATTGTAGACATCTCATGACAGGAGCTGTGTTTTTATTCTTATGTAAGTGGTAATATCAGCACTTTCCAGTCTTCAGGACATATGCATATATATTAAATCATTTTCAACAACACTCAAAGGGTGTTTTTCCCGCGTAATGATGATGATCATTAAAACAGGGAGTGGGCAGGTCCATCATAGGGACACTAACTGTACATCAATAATACTAGAAAAAGGATTTGAGAAATTGTATTCAGTACTGGATAGAAGTTATAAAATATGTATCCTTGCAGATTTAAACTGTAATTTTTGTGTACATGGGCTCTAATTATGGACAGTGCAAATTATAAAATTTGTCTTCATAGCTGTAATAAAGGAGAAAGTAAATGCCAAGCAAATTGGATTCTGATTCAGCCACCTACTCTGTTTTATTATATGTAACTGGCTATTCAATTGGAATATATTTTGAAGTACAAAATGAGAAAGACAGGCAAGTAACTTATACTGACTGTCTATTCTGTGCTAATACTTTACTACTAATAATAATGACTTCTTCAAATACTTACAATGGGCAGCACACTGTATGAAGTATGTCTTATTTACTTCTCCCAATAACCCTGTGAGTAGAACTAATAATGAATTCATGAATTGACATTCAGAAAGGATAGATAACTTGGAGCCTAGTTTCAAACTCAGCTGTGACTACCGCAGTATACTGTGCTGTCTGCATCTGAAGACAGGCTTCCTTGCATGTTCCTTGATACGTGAATTTGGTATTGATCTAAAATCTGTAAGGCAATAAAGTGTTAAACAAGCTTTAAAGTCCTTAAACCCTGGGTTCATTGGCTGATGACACAGGTCATTTATCACCCTTCCTTTTTCCTTAGACCCCCATTGTTTGTGTGACTCTCTGATTAGAGAAGCTTACCTTTGGGACTCAGGTGGGTGTGGGTAGGTAGGTCAGCAGGAAGGTGTTGGACTGAATCATTAACCACTGCTCCCTAGATGACTGCATTAAACCACATGCAGTTGTTTTATTAGGAAGTTTCATCTTGGTGTAGTAGCTTGGTGCAGGGGAGAACAGGCAGGATCAATTTGGTGACAGTGACCTAGATTTTCCCCATTTCATTCTCATTTTGGATGTTACTTCAGAAAAATGTGTGTATAGTTTCATCTGATGATAAAGCTGCCCTTATATGTCTTGACTCTGAGAGTTTGATACCCTTTACCTCTGTTGAGAAAACAGCTCACTGTTCTGCCTTTGTTCTGTTAGATTCTGGAGTGCATAAAATAAGTTTTGTCACAGATGATAATAATGCCACTTACATTTTGACATTGCTATGTGACGTAAAAAGCTCTTTCTTGAAAACACACATTCCTTTTAGTTAAAGAGAAGCTATGGAGTTGTGTCAGGTCACATCCCCACAAGAGGGTGTAGATGGATCTCGAACCCACGTCTTTCCTCAGTCATAATTCGGTGTTCACTCTCTCTCTCTCTGCATTTATTACGTGTTTCTGATTTACTTTCCTAGAGGATTTTTAATTTTTAAAACTGTAGTAGCAGTGTCCTTTTTCACTTTTCATTTTGTTTTCTTTGCCTAGAAAGTAAAACTATGTTTTTTTAATATAGGGGAAAAAAGGTTCGGGCTTGATATTGATATTTTTTAATGAAATTTAGAATTTTCATATAATAATATTCTTAATCATCTTACTTCCTCCCCTCTCAGCTCTTACAGATTTTAACAGCCAAGCCCAAGAAGCTGATGAGGAATGATTGCCTGAACTTGGGCTGGGGAGATGCTAGGGTTAAGAGGAAATTTGGCAAATGTATGCCCAACAGGAGAAGTCAGAATGATCCACCAGCTCTTCATTTCCCAGTGTTAAAAAATCATGGCTTGAGCTGCTGGCAGAGTGAACAGCTATTTATCCCTGCAGCTGTTACTCAGTCTCAAGTTCAGACTCAGTTGTCTTCATTCCACCCTTGGGCATAGAATGGCCTCAACTTGTTTGGACTTTTGTCTTTCAAGAAACTTTTAAGTTATCTGCCAAAGGTTACTTAATAGCTCATGTTGTTTAGTGGTTCTCAAACTTAGGAGTGCACATGAATCAGCTGCAGAGTGTGTTAGCCATGCAGATTCCCAGGGCCAAGTCTCAAAGATTCCGAGTCAGTAGGTCTGAGGTAGGAGCCCAGGAATCTTCATTTAAGCATTCCAAGAATCTCTTTTGCATGTGGTTTTGAAGCAGTACCCTAAATTTACTTGGGCTCTTCAGAGAGTGTCTGTGAGATTTTGTCTTTTCTATAAAGTCCTTTTCCTTATTTTTTTTGGAAGGCAGGGAATTGAGCTCATATTTTAAATAAATCTCTTTATTAGTCAAGTTTTACAATCCAAATAAATGTTCTATTATTCATTAGCAGTGATAGTTTTCTGAATGCCTTTCCAGTGGATCGAAAATCTATTTCTGGGCTTCAGTAATGGTGTGCTCCTATTTGGTGAAACTGCATAGGCTGGGATTAGTTGATCCACTTAGTGGTTTTATGTACTTAACATTTTTGGAACTCAGTGAACAAAACCACATCTTTGCAATTCTTTACCATGCACAAGCATTTAATAAATGTTTAATAGTGCTCACAATCAATGAATTCGCTGTGGGGCCCAAATGCAGTGGATTTGATCACAGTGTAAATTGCTAGTCTGGGAGATGCAACATAACCATTGTTTCCTTCACCAAGAATGCATTCTTACTCTTTGACCAGCAGGGATTCAGATCCTTTGATACTTAAGTTTCTGATGGTTTAGAAAGAGCACGTTGTCTATTTTAAACTCTTATTTTTTATTAGATCTTTTGCAAGGTGCAATTAGATCTTTTTAAGCAAAGGTTTCACTATTTTATTTACTTGAGGTTAAAGGAATACTTAATTGGGATAAACAATTTGTAGTTTAGGACATTAATCATGGATAATTGGGAAGATATTTTTGCCATCCATTATTGCTAATTATATATATATTTCCCCTTCATCAAGTATCTGTTTTCTGCCAGGCACCATGCTAGCTGCTTTGTGGGTACTATTTCTGATTATCACAATAGCTCAGCAAGGTAAAGTTTAAGGACGCCTGCCCAGTTCGGGTCATGCACCCGGAAGTTATCAGAGCTGGGATTGGAACTCCAGAAATGGACTCCAAATATCATGTTAATCCCCTTCTTTCCACTCTAGCATGCCATAATAACATTATGAAGCATATATATTAGTCACATTTTTCTGTATTATTGCTGCATAACAAACAGACACAAAATTTCAGTGACTTGCTGAAACAGACATTTTTTTCTTGCTTCTGAGTCTGGGGGAACAGTTAGATTAGCACTGTTGCAGGCTGTGAATTGAGTTGTGGTATATTCCACGTGTCTTCCAATTGCAGGATGCAGGCCACAGGAATACACAAACTATCTGGGATTTGCTGTTGTCAAAGTGGAGGTTGGAAGTGTCAGAGGACTGCTGGAAGCTTGCAGTGCTTCTTAGCACCACTGCTCAAAACTGGCCCACGTTCTATTAGCCAAAACAGCCTGTGGGCCAAGTTCAGCATTGATGTGGGGAAGGGAAGACTACTTCTTTCACAGAGGGAGGGAGGGAGGGAAGGGAATGAATAACTACTTGATAATAACACAGCTTGACATAGTATATGACAACTCTCACTATGGTCTTTATTAGTCTCAAATTAATTGGGTGCTACCTATGTGTAAGGCACTGGGCCAACCACTAGTGAAACATACAACTACAGGTGTATGGTGGGAAATTTCCAAGTCTCTCTGAAAGGTCAGAATGCAGCTGTAGGTTATGGTACTTGTGGCAATAGCAGCAGAGGTTAAGAGTGACTGAGTACCATCCCCGTGACAGGTTCTGTGCGAATGCTTTATACAGCTTAACAATAACCCACAACCTTCGGACCAACTAGAATGCTTTATACAGATGCTCTCATTCAGTCACCCCATGCAGTATGGACAGTGGTTTTCTTATTTTTATACCTCTGGTGTTTTAAGAGGAAAAACTCACATGTACAGCACACATGCATTTATTTTAACCTTTCTTTATGTCAAGGTATAAGCCAACATTTCTCCAGCTTATGTGAGCATAGAATACTCTTTATTGCAAATGTTTTGATAGGATCAGCAGTGGCTTAGGAGGTCTAATGTGCACTTTGCTTCGACTAGATGCCCAAAATGGGTTTCTCATACTCATTAAGCACTGTAAAACTATTTTTTTGTGTGTGAACAGACTATTCCAACAATAACTATAACTTTATAATTGTGTTTAGTATCTGTGCTAGCTTTATCCCATTTACGTCTCCAGATTCGCTTTCCACCCTCCTTTCTGTTTGCGTCCAGATACCCGAGCACCTTGGCTAGAGGGCTCCTTTGTTCCCTGACATTGGTTGGTTCTGCCAGTGGGAATGTAGAGAGGATGAAAGAGAGTTAGTTCAGGTTATTTATCCCTTCCTATACACTGGTTACTAGTGATGGGAAGAGACATCTCCCTACTGTTATCAACGCTGGAGCACCACATCTTTTTATATTATTATTATAACTTTTTTGACATCCTGCCCACACCTTTGTAAATAGGCTATTTATTAAATACTTCTCAATTACCCAGTGTGAGTGTACCATCTGTTTTCTGACAGGACCCTGACTGATCAAATATTGTTCTTATATAAATATTCTAAAACAAATTCTAAGTTTAAAAACATTTCTGAAACTGATGTTGTCTAGCAGTTCCTACCAATTCCAATCTCTGTGTTGCGGCTCTCTATGTGTTAGCACATTTCATTGGAGATCTGGGAAAATGATAGAATTATAATAATTATTTAGTGCTTTCATTTTACAAATAAAGAAAATGCACCAGAGGACTTTGTCTTCCCATCTAGCTTGTGCTTTTCACATCTTTTCTGTGATGAAAAGAAAACACTTTGCTGAAGTCCCTGACCTACCACACACAGGAGAAAGAGGAGCTGGGCCGGATGGTGCGGTATCGGGACTTTTCAAGCTCTCAAACGTTACGATGCTGTGCTACTGTGCTTCAGTTTTCTACAGGGAGAAGGATTCATTTCAACTGGTGCCCAAGGGTGAAAAAAAAGACATAAAACTAAGTCGATTTTATCAGGTTACTTCAGCTGAAGACCTCGTTGCTAGCTGCCAGTGCTGAGTCCAATTATTTGTAGTCTCTAATCATCAGTTAGTTAAGAGTGACTGAATGAAAACCAAGAAAGGAAAAATTAAAATATTAGATCCTCAAAAGTCTAAAAATGGAACTGCCTTTTGACCTAGCAATTCCACTGTTGGGATTATACCCTAAGATTCCTGAAGCACCAGATCAAAAAACCTATGCACCCCAATGTTCACAGCAGCACAATTTACAATAGACAAGTGCTGGGAGCAACCTAAATGCCCGTCAGCAAATAAGTGGATCAGAAAACTGTGGTGCATTTACATGACGGAATACTACACAGCAGAAAGAAAGAAGGAGCTCCTACCCTTCTCAACAGCATGGGTGGAGCTGGAGAACATTATGCTAAGTGAAGTAAGCCAGGCAGTGAAAGACAGATACTGTATGATCTCACCTATAAGTGGAACATAATTAACAAAACAAACAAGCAAAATATAACTAGAGACACTGAAATTAAGAACAAGCTGACAGTGACCAGAGGGGAGGGGGAAGGGAAATAACAGGGGAAAGAAGGGAAAGGGTCATCAAGGAACATATATAAAGGAGCCATGGACAAAGCCAAAGCGGGTAGGATTGAGGGTGGGAGGTGGGCGTAGTTGCGGTGGGGGAAAGTGGTGGTGGGTGGGAAAATGGAGAGAACTGTATTCAAACATTAATAAAAATTATAAATATTAGAAATATGAGGAGACTTTTGTCATTGTAAAAACCGTTAGCCCAGCCCAGACATTTAAAGTGGTAGGTAAATCCCATAGTAGCATGCCTCTTGCATAATGTAATAATGTATAAGCTTCTTTTTCTTCTATTCAGAGATACCAGAAATCATATTTTATCTTATGGTGGTTGCTAATATTTCCAGCTTGTTTTCCTCCAACTTGCCTGTTAACTTCTTCCTTAACACATTGAGGAGTAAGACAGATGTCCCTTGGTGGCTTCGGTGCAGTTCATAACTGCATACTAAATGACATTCCCCATCCTCAATTTGTGTTTGAGATGATATTTTACTTCCACCCATGCAAGTCAGAAGAGACTCAATGAGTTTTGGCTCAGGCTTCCTGTTAAAATTTGCCCTTGGGACCAGAGTAAGCAAAGGAGAGAAGTGGGGCTATGATCAAGTGACAGCAGAAACTTTTCTTATGTCTGGATTTTTAACCTTAGCTCTAGACTTTTTGAACATAATTATTTGAGAGAAAAATAATATTTCCCAGAGGAGCCCTGAACAGTCCACAACATTTAGATGAACTTAATGGTTGTCATATAAGCCAGGTGGGAGAAAGGATTAGAAGCTCCTGGAAAATAATGAACAGCATATTTTTATGACTCTTTTCAGCAGGTGCCTTCTTCTTGACCTTTTCTTAACTGTTGACTGAAGGCAATTTAGGTTTTAATAGAGGACTGTTGGTTCAGATCTGTAATTACGTCTGCTTCGTGTAGCAAGTTCGAGCTGCTACTGTCCCTGTGTAACTAGTAAATGATGACAATAATGACCGCCATCAGGAGGGAATCAAATATGGTGACAAGCCAACAACCTGGAAACTTGTCTTTTCCCTGAAATTGGGCTTTCTTTTATATTAATAATGGAAATTTTGAATGGCTCACCTTGTTCTTCATGTCAAGATCACTATTTCTGCTGTACTAGGTGATATTGAATTGTTTTTATTTCTTCCATCAGTAAGACTGAAATTTCAAAGGTCTAGTAAGCAGAGGTTACAGAAACTATCAAATGATTACTAAATGTATTAATGGTTCTGTAGGTGTGGGATAAATGTATTGCCCTCCATGACTGGATAGCTTGCATCTCATTTCAGTTTCTAAAAATGTTTTTGCAGGTGTTTTGAAGATACTTTTATTTATCATTACATTTGGAAGAATTACAGAGTTTGATAAATATTTATGTGATGCTGCTACATTCACAGTGTTTCACTGAAAGGAAACTGAAATGAAAATTAAAATGGGTGTAGTCTGTATTTTTAGCTTGCCAGTTTTATGAAGGCATGTCTTATCAACAGTCGGAATCTACACAGAGTTGTATGTAGCATTCAATTCAATTTATATTAAATTCTGGGCTCTGGTATATGAATTATTGAATACAATAGGACTCTCCAGATTTTCCTATTGGACATTGGAGGATTTAGTGGCTCCTCTAAGGCTACTCTTTGTGATTAAATTCACAGATTTTCATGTGCATAACATAGGTAATATTCTAGTTGCTTTTAAGAAGCAGTATGCTGGTGAGAATAATAGTTAGAATAACATTGAATATGAAATGTTTGAGTCAAGAAGTGAATAAAAGTTGAAGGAATTAAGCTAAAAATTTGAGGTATACACATACACACTAAAAGATACTATGATACAAACATAAAGGCTTTGTGGTTTACCCTGAAAATCAAATAAGTAGCGCTTAAACCACTTCCATAGGTTTTTCTCCACTTGCTTTCGTTAAAATCTGCCTCTCTCCCTTCTGTGTTTCCCTTCTTCCTGTTTTCTTGCCCTCTCCACCTCTTCCTTCCCTCATTCCCACATTTACAGTGCACTGATTCCCTGCTTTACACTGAAAAGCATGCATAGAAGATGAGTCAAGGACTGGTAGAAAATCATGTAATTGCAAACTATGTGATGCCGAAGTGCCTGTGCCAGACATTCATCCTGTTCATTGTGGCCTTAGCTCTCATCACCCGTTAGCATTGTGGGATGCCTTTGCAAATTCCCGTCAGAGACAAGACAGGATGAGAGGTCACTGGAGCATTAAAGTGAGCTGATGATCTGTAAGTGAGGCTCAGTTATCATGGAATGCCCAACCCTGGGAAGGATCTAAGTTTTGTGAGGATGAAAGCTTATACCTCTTATAATTCTGAGTTCCTGCTTTGAGAAAAAGTATGAGAAGTTATGACTACAAAATTATTATATTTGTTTGAAATGAAGAGAGAAATTTCAATAACTCATCAGTTTGAAAGTCAACAAACAGCACATATCATATAATTCAGAAAAGTAATATGATATTTTTGTTGATTAAATACTTGTCATACCCTCTAATACTTTTTTTTTTTTACTTTTTGGTTGTATTTTTGCTTTGGTGGCTTCTTTATGGGGTAACAATTTGTAATTGTTGCTATAGAAAGTACACGCCTGAAACTAATACAAAATATTAAATGTAAATTGTAATTGAAAATAAAATTTTTAAAAGTACAGAAAGATTGCTTTCTCCAGTGTTGCTAATTGAAATTTGTGTTTTATTATTGAGAGTTTAGAAACATTTTTCTATTGTTGCAATTTGTTATTGGTGATGTTATCTAAATTTTCTATATTGGTGTCATTTTTAAAAAGAATCTATCAAATATCTTTCTCATATAACCTACAACAGATGTGTATGCTATTAATACTGCCACAGGCCTATGCTTTATAAGCAAAAGGAGTCTATTAATTTTTGTTTCAGAGAATCTAATCAACAAAAGAAGAAATTCATGGTGAGCTTATAATTTGTAGTCTGAATTGGAGAAGAAAACTTTCATTTTGACTGTGTAGGCAAGAACCGTACCTCCAGCTACAGGTTTACAATGGGGAATTTTCCTCAGACCACCTCTGGCTCTGTGAACTTTGATCCTACTCTCTCCTCCCCCACTGCCATAATTTCAGCGCTGGCCACCACAGAAAATGTTCAGATGGTGATACAAGTACTAGTCCTTCATTTCCATGCTGCAGTGGTGGGTGTCTCAGTCCCATATGTAGTCGGAGTGTTGTTGGAATCCATTTCTACACTGGGACGACTAACAACAGTTTGATTATACATTGAATCGATGGTGAACCACATAAATATATGCCACTAACTGCACACTAGATGTATCCTCAGCTCAGTTTTCCCTGGGACAGATGGCCCAAATGCCTGCAGCCACTCTACCTGATGATTCAAAATGTCATGAGGAAAACAATGTCATTGGAAGGAAAAAAGAAAGAAGTTTTTAAGTCACTTGCAAACATGGTTAACAGTGTGAACCATTGCTAGGTCCTCCCTATGGCTTAAAAGCCTTGACTTTGATAGGTCCGTGTTAAATCTACATCTGCCTAGCAATGCTAATAAGTAAACATTTTCTGAAAGAAATAAGTCTTCAAGGTGACAAGAGACAGTGACTGTTCGTCAGGCCACAAAGGTTGGTCCTGACTTGAAAGTTAGTGACACTCAGACCAGGTTTAAGGATTTCTGTCTCCCTCATGTATTATTAAGCCAACAGACAAAACAGTGCCAAGGAAGTAAGATCAAGGTTACATGTGAGTGGGTCTGGCTCGGAGGTGTCTCCACGGAGGTACCCTGGAAGTTCTGTTGCCAGAGCAGTACTTGAAGAGTAGGAAAATATGCAAGTTCAAGAAATACAGAGGCTTGAGCTCTGCCCTTTCAGAGTGGGTGGCTGGTGAGAGGGTTGCATTGTTGAGTATGCCCCCTCTTTTTTGTGACACCTTTTTGCCAGTTCACTAGTGAGAATACACCAGTGGATTTTCTGGAACAAATAAAAAAGGGCCTTTGGGAGCTTTCTTGATAACTGTCACAGAGTTCTTTCACTTAGACTCATCATCTGTATCCTAAAAGCATGACTTGGCATTTTCCCCTAAATCATGTGGGTTTCACTTAACCATAATTTTCATATTATTTTTTAATTTTATTATAGATCATCTAATTTATTACTATAATAATATGCATATCAATAACACATCTCACAATCGGTAATTCTCATCCCCATGGGCATCGATAGGATGTTTTTTACTTCATTGACGGTGACCTTGTTAAAACCCTGTGATTATTAAAAACAAACATTGACTTGAGGTCGGCTTTGATGTAGAATTATACAGATGGGATATTATATCATACTCGAGCCAGTATGAGGTCCTGAGGTCCTGATGGAAGCTTGGTGATGGGAAGTAAGTTTTCGATCTTCTTCCAAGTATGTGGATGCCCTGCCCTTGTGCATACCGCACATCTCTCCCCAAATCTGGCTACTTCTGTGATTCTGTCTCACATCAGAGGATATTTCTAAAGGAATATTTACTGCATGGTTAAACTGAATGAGCCTTGAAGTGAAAAGAGTGATTAAGTATATGGACAACAATTTCATAAAACACTGTTCTAGTTACTAAAAGTGCAAATGTAATTCCTTTTCCATGTGTCTGGTAGTTTTATCCTAGAACACAAATCATCAGAATCAAACTAGGTGCGTTCCCTTATGGGTTTCACAGCTAGGATAGCATAGGCACTCAAGGCTGTTAATTCTAAGTCAGAATTCTATATTCCACAGTCACACTGGAAGACTCAAAACTGTGTAGTAATACTTAAGCTAATGGAGAACTTGATAGTTTGGTAGATATGCTAAAGTCCTATGCAGGACTTAAGCAAAAACTGCTGTTGGGGAGTCTTCTAAATAGCGTGTGAAAAGAATTTGCATTGGTTCCGGACACTGTCCAGTGCTTGAAACCTGAGCCCAGGATGTCGTGGCACCAAGGTAGCCGCCATCTCCCTCAGCAAGTGGTCAAGGTCCCGCTTCGTTCCGCTCTTGGCGCAGCCACGTCCCTGACCAAGGGGCCCCTGCCGGCTGCAGGCTCAGACTGTGTGCAGTGCCTGTGATTGCACAGGACCACCTGCGGAGAAGGCCGACGGATGGCTCTGCCTTCCAGGTGCCGTGGAAGAGCAGCCACAAGCCCTGGCTTAGCTGCAACCCACTTCAGAGACGTCAGAGCTGGTGTCACAGATGAAGATTATGGAGGGAATATTGGTGTCGTAGTATTTAATTATGGCAAAGAAAAGTTTGAAGTAAAAAAGGGTGACTGAATGATACAGCTCATTTATGAATGGTTTTTTTATCCAAAAGTTCAAGTTTTGGGTAACACTGGCAGGGGTTCAGGAGGTTTTGGTTATACTGGAAGAATTAAAATGTATGCCCAGAATAGAAAGTGAGAAGACATACTATTTTTCTTAAAAATAAAGAATGTTTGTGTAGTGTTTTGCACTTCTGTAAACTTAATAGCTTTAGCTTCTAAAAATATTTGGCTCTCTTATGATCAAGGAAAGGGCACTCTGTTAGGATCACAGAGAACTTTTTTGTGTTTTTTCTACATTTGATGTATAAATTTGCATGCTAACCTAGTGAAGTTTATGTTTTCAATCAAATATACATCAATTCCTGATCCCCCAGAACAGTATTATTTAATTCACTAAATGCTGCCTCTTTAACAACTTATTTTTCAGATTGCTTTATAAATAATAAGCAAAGCATTTGATTCAATAAATCTGAATTCTTTCACAGATACTTATTATATAAACTGAACTAAAAGATAATAAAAAGTTCAAGTTAAAAAAGAATTTGCACTGAAACACATGAACTCGTGTTTTTACATAGACCTCATTTACTTTGCACACAATTCTAATAAGCTAGACTTGTTGATACATAGTCCTCTAGTATTTTAGAGATCGCAAAGCAGAGATACTTTTTTAAGCAGCATACTAACGTCAATGAGAAATAACCCTGTTAATCTGGCAGCAAGAGAAATAAACAGCTAACCCCTAGTGCATGATTATCATGTGCCAGGCCTTAAAAAGTATGAAATCATTTGCTATTCTCAAGGATTCTATGAGATAGGTACTTATTATCCACATTTTACTGATGAGGAAACAAAAGCTGGATTTTAAATAACTTATCCAAGGTTTCACAGCTTGGCGAAGCTGGGATTTGAATGAGACAGTTCAGTCCCAGAGTCTGAGCTCTAAATCACTACACTTCAGACACTCTTTGGATAAATAGCCCTAAGTAGCTCCTTATGGATAGAAACCCAAAGGGAGTCCATCACTTCATTACCAAAGAGTGTAATAGCTGATCATTGTAATGAAAACTCCCAGACATTATCCAAGTCTGCTCCCTAGAAAACAGCCCGAGGCAAAAGTTACAATATGGGCTAAGGTTTTATTAAGGCTGCTGATTGTAGGGGGGTAAGAGTGAGGAGGGGAAAGGAAGCCAGGTTAGAAAGAAGAGAGACCAACTATAAATTGATGTGTTATTAAATTGGTCATAGCTGCAACCTGTTTCTCAGTTACTCTGCACTTCTCCAGGGAGGTCACACAGAACTCCTGCATCTTGGGCATTAGGCTAAGAGTCGAAGAGAAGGGCAAGCAATTCTCCTTTTAGCTCTTTCCCATTTTAGACCTCGTATTGGTGAGATCTACCACCCAGAACAGTGACTTCCCAGCTCTTCAGGATTGCGCTTGTTGTGCCTGGGCAATTGACACAGAAGCCAGCACGCTGTCACTATAGTGCAGTCTGGTCATTGTTCATCCATTACAGCCTCTGTTGTCAACCGCGGGGAGTGCCTTCTTCTGTTGTAGCAGTGAGGGGTCCTGTCTGGAAGCTGGTGAACAGTTGGGGCCTGGTGGGTAGTAGAACAGCTTGTGTTGAGCAGATCTTGGTTGCACAAACTAGATCTGAGCAAAAAATTAGAATGTATTTGGGAAAGATTTTCCATCAAAATAAACAAAACCTAAGCAAAGCAAACACAACCCATAAAATCGTGATGCCTACCTGGGCAGGCGTTCAGCTACGTACTAAGAAAACTCAACTACACAACATATTCCCTAAAGGCTCTGACTCTGATTGGTCAAGGTGTTATAATTCCTATTTATCTGAACCCTGGAATGCTTAGAACTACAGGGGAAACAGCATCAGCATTTCTCATTCTGTGACTGATGAGGGCAAAGCATCTTCTTAATACCTATGAATTCTTGTGAGCACTTGACATCAAGTGCTATTTTTTCAAATGTATGTGTTTGAATTCACAGGCTAGAAATGCAGAGGGAGGCAGAAGACAACCTAGAGGCTGAGGATTGTCTGTTGAACTTCCCCATCTCCATCTCTTGTCACAATATTGCCATCATCATTGTGCCCATCATCAGCACCATTGCCAGTATCATCCAGCACTATGGAAAGCTTCCTATTAGATAATCTGCAGGGTGTTTTGCAAACTTGAGCTCACTCAGTCCTTACAGTAAACTTATGAGGCAGGTATTCTTATTGCTCCGAATTTATGTGTGTGGTAATTGAAGTTTAGAGAGGTTAAATCACTTGCCCAATTTTACAAACCTGGTAACAGAGCCATGGCTTCAACTCACATCACCTAATTCCACAGCCCTTGCTTCTATCCTGACCGCATACTGTACCTGGGCCCCACCTGTCTGGGTCCTCCAAGAAATTTGCAACTTTCCCCATGCCACTCTGTGCATCCCATTTTCTCATGTGCTTTTGTTGATAGGAGCATAAAGGGAATATCTGTAATAGTCAATCATTCATTACAATATATATTGCATATTATCACATGTAATATATAATATAATGAGCATACAGTATAGGCTAACTAATGCATATTAAATATAAATGTACAATACATTATGTAATGTAAACAATCGTACAGTTCAGGGTGGGGCAAAAGTAGGTTTATGGTTGTATGTGAAACAGTTTATTCTTGTATTATGTATTAATTATTATATTATTTTCCATACAAACAACTGTAAGCCTACTTTTTGCTCCACCCTGTATTTTATACATGTCACAATGTGTTATTGATATGATCATGTATGTTATTGTTATTATATTTATTGAGCACCTGCTGTGTGCTAGGCATTGTTCTAGGCACTAAATTAGACCAGTGAACCAAATGGACAAAAATCCTTATTCTTGTAACAAAATAATAATAAGCAAGAAATAAGTATAATGAAATTAGTAGAAATGAATAACCAAGATAAGTATAATGCATAACATGTTAGATGGCTTTAAGTGCTAAGCAGAAAAGCAATGCAAGTAAGGGAGAAAGTAGGTGGACCGGTGGTGGTGGGTTCTGAAGAAGGGTTCTGGATTAGGTCCGGAGAGATTTTAGATTGTGAACTTGTTAGTTCACCTTGGAGGAAGGCAAGAAGGATGATAGCAAACTCAGTTGATAGCCACATATAAACTCTTAACTACTCTTTGTGATGAACAAAACTACTATGACTATAGGAAAAATATGATTTAAATGACACCATGGTAAGTGTAGCCTTATTAAACTCAGAAGTATCCTCTTTGAAAGTATTTTCCGGTGATTCGAAAGTCTTGATGTCAATGCACCTTATCTCAAATTTACTTTAACACCACTATGTCTACACCATAAGGGGAAAAATGTTTTCACTACCTCTGCCCTTGTTAATTATACACACATTTCCCGTCTTCCTCTGGAGTCTGGTTTTCTGACTACTGTCACACAGCAATTGTACTTGCATTATCAAATGTGTTGTCTTTCATCCTGTCAGATTGAGCAGCTGCTGTGTGAGGTGTGATGTCCTCATGCTGGGCTTGGAGCTTGGTCCTTGCTTGGAGAACTGCTGTTCTTATTGAGAAGATAAAGCATGCATACAGGAGAAGTGGAAGTGTGTTGCCCTGTTTGATAAAATACACACCTGTATCTAAATTACTAATTTTCAAAGAATTAGAGTAGTTTAATACTCTTCCTGCTAAATTCAAAGTGAACTGAAGTGCCTGTAGTGTGATGCCCTGCATGGACATTCGAGGAAGGCGAGACTCGTGGAGACAAAGAGAATTTTCCATGGCCCCACAGCTGCTCCCTGATGTAACTGAACTTTGAACCCAGGACTTCTGAGCACGGGCACTGTTCCCTCAGAGATGTCTTGATGATTCAAAAGATGCTTTTCTTGGTGTCCGAGGTGATCGTCATTAACTGTATTTACTGATGAGAGGTGGAACTACTGACTTCGACTGGAATGGCTGATGCCGGAGCTGACTGTGTGCACTTGTGAGGCTTTTTGGTGACCACCCCCCTTTATGTTATTTTACAGGTTAGTATTTCACAGCCTGGTGTTTACTGACCTAAAAACATACATAACATTTGAAGTACAGATGAAAGCTCATTTTTTAATCACACACCCTCAGTTTTTAGTCACAGAACTCTTTAAATGAAATCATTAGCATATGCAAACATTCTTTTCCCAAAGTGGTTTTCTACTCTGCAATTATTATATTATTTGAGGTAAGACAAGTAAAACCAACATTAAGACACTCGACATTAAACTGAGAAGCAGTAAAATTGTTATTATAAAATATTAGGGAGCTGTGAAAAACAGAAACAACACAGTCCTTCCCTGAGCTCCTGGCAGTCAGTGCCTGTTAAACAAGGGGATGCCCCTGGACCCTCCAGCTTCCCTGGGTGAACACTGGGGAGCTGAAAATTCTCTGCTGGGGCTGACTGCTTAAGACCACTTTCTTTAGCTGGGAGTAGGTGGGAATGACAGGCTCTGCATTCTTTTGTTCTGATCAAACCAATGCTGTTTCTCCAGCTGTAAGGTCAAATTTCCAGCCCTTCCGTAAAATTAAATTGTCTGCTTTGTCTAGTACCAGCTTGAGTTTCAGGCAGACAGAGCTGCAGTGGGAAAGCAGCCCATGTGGGGAGCAAGAATGTGCAGTTGGCTCTCCAGCAAATAGTTAATCATTCTGGGGACCTCCAGCGCTCACTTAACATGCAGAGCTCCGTACCCAGGTTTGAGTAGATGGCCTGTCACTCTCAAGATTTCTCTCTGTGGCAGGGGAATATTTCCTACTCGATGCATGGGGTTGTTAATAAAGATGTTGGAAACAGCAAACCTGCTGTGTTTTGGCTTCTAACCAGGAGCTGAATCAAGATCAGAAGTTCTCTGTCTCTCTCAAATGGATCCTAGGGTCTCTCGATTTGGGTAATGAGTGTATTTTTCTTTACTTGGGTGTTTGTTGTTAGTGGGTGTTTTTTTGTCTTTTAGGGCTCTGAGTTGCTGTAATTTGGCAAATCTTGAACAGGCATATGACCCTTAAATAACTGTACTGAGAAATACAGAAAATATTGAGCAAGAGGCTATAAGTAAGCAAATATATCCTAAGAGCTCATGGATGAAAATTGCTTTTTATTTAATGAGTCATTTTTATTGGAAGGTAATGATTATGTCCAGGCCATAAATACAGTATAAATTCCCTTCAGCAGACACTAAGAAGATGCTCAATTGGAAGCAACTTTAAAGACTTCAGATTATTGAGGTACAAATTTTCCAACCTGCACATTCTCTCTATATGTGTATGAGTGTGTGTGTGTGTGTACAGAAATGAGTGAAACCCCACAAGAGCTTATGTGTAGAACAAATATTTATGCCCATCATCTGTACCTTGTTGTGTATAACACCTTGGAGGCAAACATGTAATAGTGTAATGATAAAAAGTTTTAAAAGTGTTGCGACATGTGTCATATTATTGTTAAAGTTACCCTGTGAGTTATGTACCCTCTTCCTATTCTACAAATGAGAAAAATGAGACATAGTAAGGTTTGATGACTTGCCCAAATACTTCAACTTTCCAACATACCCTACTCTTTCTTCTTGTGTTTATGAATGTGTAACTTTTAGGACTAACAATTTGAATAATCTGTCTTCAAGGTTTGATTACGTTTTTCTTCCAGGAACACTCAACCAGGGACAGGAGTTATTGCTGGTGGTTAAACTTAATTGTTTATACAGGATATTTTTAAAAAATTCAACTGTGTTCCACATAGCCCTAGGAAATGAAATAAAAACTGTTATCTAGTTATTTTAAATCACATTTAGACTCTTGTGTTCTGCATTCTGTCTGTATTAAGATTCTGTTCAGCTGCCCAGAGAGCAAGTGATAAAAATGTTTGTAGCTGATAGTCACATTGTCAAAGAATCTATCCGGCTATCTCCAGCTTATGCTGTGAGATCAGCTGGTTATGTGAGAATAGCTGAATATGCCCAAGATCTGGTTATACAGGCCCAGCTTGAATTCACCCCCATTGGCAATACTTCATCTTATTTCAGTATCACTTGTTAATTGTCTTATTACTTCTGTTTGATTGTAAGTTCCTTGAAGGCAGGATTTGTATCTAATGCACTGTTGTGTCCTTTGTCTCGAGCACTCAGAACTCAGCATATGATCGCTCCTCAGTAGGTCGTTTTGGAAGGAAAGGAAGAGAGGGAAGGGCTGGCTGTGCATGTCCAGCGGCAGCTCTGTGTCTCTGCCTCACCCCTTTCCAAAGGCTGGGTGCGATGAAGGTGAGGTCGTCTTCACCTCTCCACCAGAGGTCTGGCCATCGGCGTCACCTCTGAAGATGTCTGGGATTTGTTCCAGTACCTTCTTTGTTCTTTCGTGGTTCAAAGCTTTGAGTGATGTATGTGTAGACTAAGAACATTGAGACGCGGTGATCTACGAAGAGCTTAAGTGTAAATACGGGAGTTTGCGGCTTATTTTTTCCCCAGCCATTTAAGGTAGTGACAAAACTAATGATAATAACTTACACTGAAAAAAATAGTATTTGACTTCTCAATAATTTTCACTATATTTTATTGACCCCAGTGGGGTTTTTAGCTTATATTTATGGCTTCTTTCTCCCTGCCCTAACAGAGCCAAGAAAATGTCTACAAACCTACCCATCACTTTCCTATAAGTATAGTCATCTCAGATTTCCTGTGCTTTCTTGTCACCTGGCTTGCTCTTCTCTTACAGTGTGTTGAATCCTCTCTTGGTCAGTTCTTAGGCTGACTCTTTATATGTGTATTATCTGGAGGACTTTATTCTCAACACAATTCTTTTATTATCTTCCCTCTCACCTCTCTTTCAATAAAGCCCCATAAACCTTTGATTGGTTGCTTCAGCTCAATAAGCCCCTCCACACCTCTGCCCCCCTTGGGTAGGTGCTGCCTCTCTTACCCTGGTTGGAACTTTGGATACATTTTAGGCAGCAATTTTTTATATAAGACTTTATCTATTATTTGGACTGTGCCAAAGACCTCGGATTTCACCACTGTCTTAGAGAGTTTTTTAATATCTTCACCCTCAAGTCCCTCAATTTCTGTTTTATAAACATCAACGGCCTCTTTGACGTTTCTTTGCAAAAGGATGTTAGTGGTTTTCCAAGTAAGGGCTTTGGCCTTGTCTACCCTCCATCCACATGCTTTCTGTGGGCAACACTTCTGACTCCCTCGAAACACTCTGTCTTCTCCTTTATTCTGTCTTCTTCAGTACGAATTACTGTCTTTCTCCTTGGAGAGCATAGTTTTGAGCTTGCTCCACAACTGATTTTGTATTATATACTAAATGAGTTATTTCACATGCAGCATAGAGCACATGTCTGGATTCCTGATGTATTTGTTTTTGCCTTCCCATTTTGAAAGGAATGCAGTGGGCATTGCTGTTGCTCAGAAGCGCATGCCCCCATACCATCAGACATGCAAATCTGAGACACAGAAGCTTCTGATTATCGAACATGTCTGCAGTTACCAAGCCATGGCTTCCATTTTTTCTTCTGGCAGGTAACATACACTCCTTCTGATGTGATTACTCTGTTTGAGGGGGCCAGGAAGTGGCCGCTTCAAGCAAGAAATCATCTTTTGTGTACATACCAGGCAGTTTGGTGGTGACTCAGACCAAAGAGGATTATTCTGTCTTTGCCTCTGCCCAAATCACTTTGCTGGACTATAGATGAGAAGAAAGCCAGAAATGCTGGGCTGGGACAGTTCATTTTCTGAGAGCTGGGAGGCCCTTGTGAACAATGAGGAGAAGGCTTGCAGGTCAGCTCCTGACTTGGGTTTCCTCATCTGTTCATTTTCAGGGCCAGGACCTTCACAGATGTGATTTAAAAAAAAAAAAACATACTAAGTACTAGGAAAAAAATCAGACTTTTCAATTGGGTTTGTACTTCATGTTTATCATTGTTTTGAAATTGCTCAAATGGCCAGAATTGGGTCTTTGGAGTAGAAGAATATGGGCTCCTTAGTTCTAACCACATGTGGGAGGAAGAAGTTCAATTAGGAATCAGACCAGGTTCTGGACGATGAATGTCCCAGAATGGGGCTGTGAGGTTAGGTGAGGTCAGAGGCCAGCTTACAGGTGCTGGTTAGGTCATTAACTGGAAGAACATTTGGATGAAATAACCTTTTGAGAGACAAAATGGATTGCGCTATTTCTTGATGATGCTGTTGGGCTGGAACGCCACGCTGTAAACAGATTTTTGTGGGTGGGGGTGTGGGGAGGCGTATTCAAGGAAAGTAGGAACAGAATGTTACAGGTGAGGTTCTGCTGTGGGGATAATTATTGTTAAATTTAATAATAGGGATTATGTGTGGGGAAGATTAAGTTTGAGAACTAATGTGAAGGCACCTGTTAGTCACATACATTCCCATTTCTGGTTGACCTTTGACATTTGCTGTGCCTCTTGCTAATTCCTAGTGTGGACAGTTTGTGCCTGCTACATAAATATTCCATTTGCTCTATAGCCCACAGGGTCTGTGGTCCTTAATGGGTTCTGCAGGCTCCACCATCCTCTTCCAGCCACACTTGGCTGTCTGCTTGAGATCAGTCAACTGTAGTTTATACAGCTGTTTCTTCTTTGTTGAACACCCCCAAAAAAACCATGTTGGCTGTGCTGCGTCACCTGAGGCGGCGCCACATGACCTTCACAGCCACCCTGTGAGGCATAATTATCCACACTTCACAGAGAAAAGGAAGGACATGCAGAGAGCACGACTGAGCCATAGCACTGAGGCAACACCCAGACCCCTTCACCCTCAGGCCAACTCACTTTTGATAGGCAACCTGTTGGTGACACTTCGGTTTTGTTTTAGCAGCTAGAATTCTTTTCCAGACTGAGGAAGGGACAGGGTCACATTTCCACGAGTGGGTGCTGGAATAGAGACTCCCACTCAGTGCCCTGATACTCCCCACTGACCTCTCTCTGTGGGTGAGCTGCTGATGGGATGAGGTCCTCAGGGTAACCATGGAATTTCACCATTTTTGTTTTATTGAGATGAAAGTCACATAACCTAAAAGTAACCATTTCAAAGTGTTTAATTCAGTGGCATTTAGGGCTTTCACAGTGTTGTACAACTATCGCCCCCCTCTAGTTCTGAACCTCATACCCTTTCCCCTCTCTCCGAGCACCTGGCAACCACCAGTCTGTTTTCTGTCCCCTGTTTTGTTTTGCTCGATGCCTAAGCATCGAGTAGAGCCATATGGGATGCAACACGATTCAGTTACCCCAATGCTGAAAGAGAAGGTGGGATCATAGGGGCTGGCATTTCTTTTATGTTATCATAAATCCAGGAGGTGAGTTTCAAGAAAAGAACTACATCTTTCTTTATCTTCCCTTTAGTAATAAAAGAAAGATGTTAATTTTCTAAAGCACCTTTGATCTGACTTTCAAGAAGTAAACCCATATATTTTTGTTCAAGAAGATAGGCAGCTAGCTGAAAGGTTATTAATAGATGGATTTTTTCCTCTTTTTTTCAGCGAATCCTAGTAACAGTCTGGCAAATTTATGGATTAATCTTCTGTTTTAAGTATCCCTTCTTAAAGGGAAATATTTTTTGAAAACTTGAGTATGGGAAGGTGATTGTACAAGGCGTCTAAAAGAGAATGAGGGAAACATGAGATGCTGTCTTTTTCTCAGTTTGTGTTCATTGAGCACGGTGTTTTGTTTCATGAGGTTTTGTTGCTTCATTACAGTATTAGTTAGTTTCCATGGGCCAGATCTCATAAATGCCAGAATACCAAGGAGAAAATTGAACTTTGGGGCTCAAATCAATTGCATATTATGTTAGCAGACAGCGACCTTAGGTTAAGGGGCCAGAGCTGTGTTCTCCTTTGATTCCAGATTTTAATATTGACTTCCAGTATTTAATAGTAAAGAGACATGGCTTCACATGTATTTTTAATTTCCTCAAGGTTGAAAATTGCATTAGTCTTAAACTAGCTCTTAGAAGTGGATTTCAGTGTTGTTATTCAGAATATAAAAAATCACAGAGTCTCTTAGTGCAGGGGTAAGTTTGAGTGTCATTTTCGGGACAAGCAATATTTACATTGTCCTTTGTTCAACATTTTCTTCCCTTTCCCTTCAGTAAATCTGGTTGTTATTAAAGTGACAAGGCTAACGGAATTACCTGCTGAGGTGCTTACTCCCAGGAAGGCACCTGGAGCAAAACCTTTCCTTTGCTGAAAGGAGATCACTATAAGGGCTGAACTGGAACATTCCTCCATTCTACCTGAGTGTAATTTGGCTTTAATTCTTATGCCACCACCTAGATACTTATCAGCCTCCAGGTTGAATTCATTTTGAAAGATACTCCTTGGTCTTTTTCCTGAGTTGAAAAAACAAAACCCAAACTTTCTGGAGGAGTTTTCCTCCTTAAGGTTTCACTAATCTTGAGGTAACAAAAGTTTGAAGGCCTTGTCATGTATGTACAGAAAGGATGTTCACGGACACACTGAACTGCAGGTCAGCATCTACTGTTTCAGGTGGCTGTGTCTGCCACAAGTCAGCCGGTGTGCTCTGGGCCGCGCATCTGCATTTCAAACCAGATGACTCATTTTAATCAGGTGATTCTTCAACAGGTGATGTGCAGACCTCACTTTGAGAAACACCTTCTTAGCCTATTGAAGTCTTTTGGGGCCTTACTTTGTCATCCAGTATATTTGTTGCTCTTCTGGTTGTGAGTCATGTGAAAATTTGGTGAGCTGTCTGTAACCTAATCCCAGTCATTAGGACAAATGTTGACAGACACGGGGCTGAATTCAGAGTCCTTAGGCTAGCCACTGGAGACGTCGCTGCAGGTTGACACTGCCTCGTGTGTTCTGAAATGCAATCCGTTTTAAACCCCTTCCCCTGGCTTGTCATTTGGCCCACATTTTCCCTGGCTTGTCCTTTGGGATCTCATGAGAGATTTTGTCAAATGCCTTGCTGACATCCAGCTATGCTACACGTACAGAATTTCCCTGATCCACCAGTTTAGCAAACACACTTTTGAAAGGAAAATATAATTTAAACAAAGGAAGACTAAGACTGAGATTAATTTGCCATGCTATTGCCATTCCTGCTGATCCAAAGATATAAATTTGAATCAACAAATTTCTTTGGTTATTTCATCAGGAATGTGCAGATTGTAAGATGCACTTCCCAGGAGTCACCATAGCCTCGTACAGTCTAACAAAGGAATCCACATGCATTTCGCAGAAAGCTTTCTCCTCCCCACAACAACATGTTCAGACTTAAATCCTTAATCCCAACCACCCTCTTTGTATGATGTAAAGGTGGGGGTGGGGGCATCTTTCAAACCTTGAAGCAGTGATTTTTGGGAAAGGTGCAGAGATGGGCATTTTCCTGTAAAAATCTCCAAAGGCTTTAAACTGGTCATTCCTCACTTTCTCATCTACATGCCACTACTCCCATTATTGCTAAATGGCCCCAATACCTTCATCTGTTTCTCTTGTGTATCAGGGAAGAAACAGGCATAGAGGTGAGGCACAAGATATAAAGAGGAATTCCTATAGCACATTTGAATGACAAAACTATATTTCTAAGAGGGTTTATTTCTAGAAAAATAATAGTAGAAATATGTGTGTCTCATAATTCTGACTTTAAGACCACAGAAAAGAACTTGACTCACAGCTTAAGCTAATTCGTCCCCCAGCCTCCCACCCCCGCCCCACACAATGATGTGTGGCTCATTGTGAAGACTTGAAGCAAACCGAATTTAAGCAGACACAGAAACTGGAGTACTAGGCATCTGGGAGATCACACATTGCTCTCCTCCCTTGAAAATTGCTGGTTCAAAGGCATTGCCTTTCTGAGGTACAGGTTTAAAATGTAGGGGAAGCAAATTAATGACATTCAAAAGGAATTTAAAGTAGACTAATCAGTTCAGGGGAAGAAACCGGGAGCTGTTTACAGATGTGCCAGTGTAGAAAAATCAGTATTGGCTCATTCTGAAAGAAGAAATGGGGTTCCTCTTCCCTAGCTAATTAAAACGGGCTTATCTGTAAATTTAGTTATTCATAAAACATGCTTTCACAGAGCTCTATTTTTCTAATAGGATGAGAAGGCTGCGTTTCTGTAAATGTGGGTCAGCCATGTGATTGAGTGACCCAGATTTCTGCAGACACCAGAAGATGAAGCAGAGAAAGGATCTGCTAGCTCCAGGCAAAATAGCACTGTGTAGGGCTCACTAGCGCCTTGAACTTCAATGTTTTCACTTGGAAATCATTCACCTGTAGTTTCCTCCTAAGAAAATAGCACCAGCAACCAGTTCTTCCTGCTTATTCGTGTTCTCATCTCTTTCTAAATTCACGAAGAAATCTTTTAAATGTTTAAATTACAGTAGCATCTTCGTTGGCTTTGACCATGACTTGGGTTACTGGCAGCACAGGAAGCAGGCTAGTGTCTCTGTGTGTCCATCAGTAGAGAGCCTGGTAGTGGACTCACATGGACTGTAGACAGCTCATCTCATTAGCAGTTTATTATCTCTGCTTATTTTCCCTATCATGTAGCAATTGTTTCCACTGCACGGTCAGCCATTTTTTTCTGTTATAAATTATGTTCAAGATTACATGGTTCAATGTGGAAAAACTAGAAAGCATGGATAAGCAAAAACAAAGAAAATTTAGGAAATGATAAAAGAAAACTCATTTATACTCACTCACAGATAACCACTTATTATTTTTGAACAATGAGCAAGAGGTGATTTCATTTTGCAGTTAAAACCAGCTCGCTGCCCTGGCTGGTGTGGCTCAATGGATTGAGTGCTGGCCTGTTAATCAAAGGGTCGCTGGTTCTGTTCTCAGTTTAGGGCACAGGCCTAGCTTGCGGGCCAGGTCGTGATAGGGAGCGCACGAGAGACAGCCACACATTGATGTTTCTCTCTCTCTCTTTCTCCCTCCCTTCACCTCTCTAAAATAAATAAATGAAAATCTGTTTTAAAAAGCAACTTTAGAAAACAACAAAATAAAAATGGGGCTCTGAAAGTAGCTACCCGGATTGAAATTCCAACTCTGCCACTTCTCCTCTGTCAGGTTTGGGGGAAATAATTGATCTCTCTGTATGTTAGTTTCTTTTTTGATAAAATAGGAATGGCTACCTTAAGAATATGCCTTGATACATTTAACAGGCTTTGGAAATAGTGAACATTCAATAAATGTTTGTTGCAAAAGACATTAAATACTTAGGTGGAATGTTTCCCACGTGGTATGAGTTGTTCATGTATCTGGTCCCTGGTCCATTGCCTGCAGCAACACTGACAACATAATGGGGCTTGCTTAACCCAGTGCAGTACAGTAAGTACTGTCTAAGTATTAGTTATTGTTATTGCCTAGAACATTATTACTGTTTGTCAGATATTTGTTGAATGAATAGATGTCAGTCACTGCCTTTGGGTAGTTTAAACTTGAGAGAGAGACAAAAGAAGATTCATGAAACAATAAATAAGTGGAGAGCCACTTGCTACCCAATTTGAATGAGAGGTCCCTAGGGGCTGTTTTATTAGAGAGATTTCCTTGGTGTGTTCAGTTGTTTAAACTGCTCCTATCACATTCTGATTGTTACTGGGTGATAGATCTAGAACCAGATCATCTTGTCACAGAATGGGCAATATGCTATGGCTTCATTTATCCCCCTTTTTCATTCTCTTTTTCAATAAGTATTTCCTGAGTGCTTACTGAGTGGCAGGAACTATGTCAGATTCTGGAGATCCAAAAACATTTGCAGAGATCACAGTCTTGTTTAGAGATATTTGTGATGCAGAGGGGACTTATAACGCACTGTGATACATGCTGTGAGCCAGCAATGCCCAGGGCTGTGGAGGCCAGTGTGCACGTGTGCGCCAAGTCCCGGTAGGGTCTAGGTATTAGCCTCACATGGTACGTGGGGCTTATCACAAACTGAGGGCACATGCGTAGCATTTACAAGGATTGAGGAGAGAGTGAGAAAGCTGGGAAGGTGAGTAATCAATCGTCCTTCATTTATCATGGCTAGGGGCCTAGGATGAGGAGGGCTATGAGTCTTTAAATTTCATGCTGATTGGGGCAGGTTGGTATTGATTGGTTTTTAAGCAGTGAGCAGTGTGATCAGAGCTGCATTTTGGAAAGCTGGCCAAAAGCTATATGTATGGTGTGGGAGAGAGACTGGAGCCAGGAAGACTCATTGTAGGAATCCAGAAATAAGGGGCTGGAGTAAGGGTGGGGCCACAGGGATCAAGTGAAGGCACTGATTCAAGTAGTTGAGGGAGGAGAATTCACAGAGTTTGGCAACCAACGGATGTGTCTTTGTTGGGGAGAAGGGTGGCGGTGGGGTGAGTAAGACAGAGTCAATGTTGGTTCTCAAGTTTGTGTCTTGTCATGGTCTGCATGGGATGAAGAGGCCTTTTATGCAGAATTGAAATACAGGAGAAGGAACAAGAGGGAGGTGAGGAGATAATGTACCTGTGGATTTTGATGAACCTCCGACAAATCAGCTGGAGCTTCTGAGTGGGAGTGGCACAGAGGAGAAGCTGCTGTGGAGCTGACGTAGAAGCCTGGGCTTCTTTATGCAGATTATCTTCTTCTAGTTGGAGCAATATAGATCTCTTGATTTTTCCTTATGAAGTAGCTTTGGGAGTTATTAGCTTATATTAATTTCTGTCTTCTTTGAGTAATTGCCCAGTCAATGAAGAACTGTGGTACGCTGTCCTTGTTTTAAAAACAGTACAATGATATTTTCTGGTGAAGGGAATTAATTTGAACAACTGATGTTCATTTTGGGGCCTTTTGTCAGGCTATCTGTGGTAGCACTTAGAAGCGGAGAAGTAGATTAGCACCGGCTTCAGTTTTTGATGTTTTGGCTTCAAGCTGATAAACTAAGGAAATTTTTTATGGTTTCAGCATGGTTTTGTGGATGTGTCACAGCTGTTTATCTGTTTTTCTGAAAGTGAAGGAAATGCCAGTTTTTAGAAGAAACTGTGCCTTCATCGTGAGGCTGAGCCTGGTGTTTCCAGCCCATCCTCCCCTCCACACCTGGTCAGGTCACCTTAACACACTCTTCAGGGAGATGCCTCCTCCTCTCCTGGCTGTCACCAAGGGGTGGATGGATGGTCACGCTCGTTGCCTGTTATTTTACTCACTTAATGGTGCTCAGTGCCTCAGGTCAACACATTTCCTGGAAGAGAAATAGTGGGGAAACAATATTCAGAAAAATGAAGACGCCACTATAATTTATTTCTTAATCATTCTGAAGTTACATATTTCAGACATAGAAAGACAGAAAATCAGGTTATGTTTCAACAGCATATATTTAGGCTTATTATTGTGTACCACATGTTGTGGTTAGTTTCCTGGTGGGGGGATGGCTGGGTTTCGTCTATAAAACAACAGGCCCTAGTAGTCCTAACCTGGAGAAGCTGATTATCTCCCAGGGGAAGGTGGGCTTCCAAACAAATAAGAACAAAGCATTGAGAGAAAAGCACTATAAACAAAGTCTGTCGACAAGAGTGTGGGGATTCAGAGAATGGCTGCCCGGAGAACTGGAAGAAATTCTGTGCCACGGAGTGCTGTCGGGGCAGTCTGCACACATGCTTACCTTGTACGAACTAGCAGGCAACAGTGTTGAAGGTCATGTACCTTACCCTGAACTGCACTTTTCTTTATATGTTACCTGTTCTTCGACTGCATGTGCTGTCTTGGCTTTGTGTCGTTTCTCCTACACTACCCTAGAGTGTCTTCAGGGCAACGCCTCCTGTCGCTCCACTTCCTGTTTCCTGCCATACTCTGCAAGCCTCATAGTTACATGGGGACTCTCAGAACGGCACTGTGGCACAGATGCTGTTATTGGTCCCATTGTTACAGATGAGAGAGCTAAAAGTCGAGCACTGAGAACTTTCCCAAGGGGCCTTAGTTAGAGCTGTGTTAAGAAAATACCAGAGACTGGGTGGCTTCAACAGCAGAAATTTATTTTGTGACAGTTCTGGAATCTGGAAGTCTGAGATCAGGCACCAGCACGGTCGAGTCTGGGTGAGGGTCCTCCTTCTGGTTTGTAGACCACTGTCTTCTCTCCGTGTCCTCACATGGCTGGCAGGGAGGGAGGAGAAGAAGCAAGTCCTCTCCCGTCTCCTACAGAGGAACATAATTCCTCATCAGGATTCTACCCTCATGACCTCATTGATTACCTTCCAAAAGCCCAGTCTCCAAACACCATCACATTGGGGGTTAAGGTGTCAACATATAGATTTTTGGTAGCACAAACATTCCATCTGTAGCACAGAGTCACACAGCTGTTTGAGGGAAAACCATGACCAAATCCATGTCTTCTGGTATTAGCTCTTAGACTCCTTTCACTGAACCCTGCTGTTCACTAGCATCACCGCATTGGAGACAGGTATGGTACTGCATCCCTGTGGGAGCTCTGTGCACAACGAACCGATATATACATGGGGACCCCTACTACCTTCTTAAAATAAAATTTTCAGTTACAGTTTATTCCAATATTATTTTGTATTGGTTTCAGGTATTCAGCATAGTGCAGCAATTTTTAACTGGTACACTACATGGATTTTGAAAACATACAATCCCTGACTATTTAGTCTGGGGCACTGACCTCTTTTCCCTCAGACTGTCAAATTAAAAAATGACAACAGCCAGCACAACAACAGCTGTCTGGTGTGAATGTCCTGTCCTGAACACTAAGTATATATAGGTCATATAGTATAGTTGCATCTTATTGGTCACATTACAGAATAAGGTTGTATCTGATTGGTTAATTCTTCTTACCAGAAATCCTTATATACATATATCCCTATGCTGTACTTTACCTTCCTGTGACTATTTTATAACTACCAGTCTGTATTTCTTAATTGCTTTATCAATTTTACCCAATCCCCCGTACTGCTTCCCCTCTGGCAACCAGTCTGCTCTCTGTGTCTATAAGTCTGTTACAATTTCATTTATTAATTTATTTTGTTCTTTAGATCCCACATACAAGTGACATTATAGGTATTTGTCTTTCTCTGTCTGACTTATTTTACTCAGCATACTATGCTCTAGGTTCATTCATACTGTTTCGAACAGTAAGATTTCGGGACTTTTTTATGGCCGAGTAGTATTCCATTGTATAAATGTACCACAGCTTTTTTATTCACTTATCTATCAATGGGGGCTATCTTAATTCCTACTATCTTAGCTTGGGTTTCCTAGAATTTGAATTGAGGGAGGTTGTTTCAAGGGTAATCAATGCTGATAGGGGAGAGAGGAAGAAATTCAAGAAAGGAGAGCAGCCAATAGAGGGCATATTGTTAGGTATTTGTCACAGTGAATAACTGGGGCTGATTCTGAGGAGAAACTGGGAAATGGTATAAAAGACATTATAGAATTACCCTGTTCAAGGGGTGAAGGAGCTGAGACATTGAGGCACCCTGGGCATTTAGTCGTTGGCCGGGGGCTGCCGAGGGGTGGGGGGGTTAATTTCCTGGCACATTCAGCCTACTATGGGGTGGGCAGAATGGCCTTAGCTCCAGTAAAAAACCCTCTCAGACCCAGAGATGTAGTGGGCTGTCATCCAGAGCACCCTGAAATGCCAGAGTCCTTGGGATGAGCGTGGGGGCACTGACAGTGTCTCCTGTACTGCCTGCCTGTCTGGCATGGATCCAGGCTTATAGAGGAGTTTCTTGGGTACTTGGTTTTTGCCCATAAGAGACATAAAAATAGTGACTGTTGTTCTTTGTCCTAGAGTCATACTAAGAAGTCATAACTGCCCCTGTTAATGCTTACAACTTCACAAGGCAAATTATTCTTGTTTTACAGTTGAGAAAACATACAAGAAAACTGAAATAAAAATAGATTTAAATAATAAAGACTAATGATATTAGATATACTGTAAGGTAGAACATACTCAATTGTCAAATGCCTGGTGCATAACAAAACTATACTTTTTCAAGTGGTGTGGATGTGACATGTTCTTGGTGAAGCACTTTATAATAGTTTAAACTTCATAATAGCAGTTGGAAGTGAGTACTAATGCTTTGGTACTGATGATAATATCAGCACAGAGAAGTTAATTGCCTGTGATTCCATACAGGGTGGGGCACATTAGCTTTACAGCTGTGAGTTCATAAAACACAGAGTGCATTCTTGTATTGTTATTGTTATTGTTAATAATTATTGTATTATTTTCCATATGAACCACTTCTGCTCCACCCTGTATTAGTGTCCAAGTAGACGCCAGCTCTGTCTCCAGTGCTTATTCTCTTAAATACTCTGGAATTAGAGAAGTATAACACTGTGAGATATTAGATTGTGAGGTTTTCTTCTCTACATGGTCCCATGTCTGACTTTCTGATCAGCTAGTGGTCTTCACAGTTCCTTGTGGAGAATTAGGGATGCTTTAGACAGGGAGCAGAGCAAGCAGGAGGCATGTCCACAGAAAAGCAAGGAAAGCAAATAAAAAAAGACTTTTTTTACTTCCAAAATAGGCTTTGAAGTTTACTTAAGAAAAATGACAGTTTTAAAATCAAAGCTTTTGATCTTAAGAGCTAAGTTTTTTTGGGAGAAGAAAAGGCTCCTGAGAATAAAAAAATGAAGGTCTGTGGTAAAGCTAGACATAGAGTTTATGCCATAATAATAAATCAGAAACAGACTAGAGGAAGATACAGAAGCTCTGTCCACCCCATCCTTCCCCAAGAGTTCCTGAGACTAATTGAGAATCCTTGGTCCAGGAGCGAGGGAGAGTTAATTAGCACTTGAGCAGGTAGGAGGGATCTTGAGCCTGTACTGAATGGGCGGGACCTGAGCTAACCCTCAAATAAGAGGAGCAAAGCTAAGTGTGGAGAATATGCCAAGCACCATCCATAGCCACCTTTGGGAGCCCAGCCAAAATCTACTCTCCTTCCTCTTAGGAATGTGCATCATATGTCACCTGCATCGAGGAGCCACGGCAGTGGCTCGACACTGCTTCCAGGCCTCCACTGATGGCTGTCTGTGCACTGCTGGAACCAACGTTTTCTCCCTGCACCTTGATGTGAGCCATCCAGTTAGGGCACTCCCCATTTTTGTGACTCAGGAAACCTATTTATTATCCAGATAGGACTGACTGTATTTCAAAAGGAGCAGTTAAGAGTATTTTAAGATGGCTTCTGGGAGCAGGAGGGACCACCACAGGACCTTGAGGGATGGGTAGGTACCAGGAGGACTGATGGGGTAGCAGAAGCCTTCAAGGAGGGCTAGCAGAGTGAGCACAGGCATGGTAGAAAGATGAGTTAGTGTTGTGGAAGTACTCCAGTCCTGTAATAATTACAGGTCAGGGCTAGAATCTGGCATAGAGGGTCTTGAATGAGAAATTACAGTTTAGAGTTCAGCCTGTGGTCAACGGGGAGCCATTGAAGCTGTCTTTTGTTTGTTTGTTGATCTTTATTATGGCTTGATGGAATCCTCTACTATGCATTTTACACAGACATATGACTCACTTAATATTCAGAAACAACACCAGAGGGCTAAGTTTACATTACTGAGAAGAGGTAGAACTCAGCAGATTTAGATTCCCGGTTTGTGTGAGGAAAACTACTGTGCTCTTTCCAGCTCTGCCCAGCTGCCCCACAGCCCCTCCTCCACCCTTGGCGAAGCTTGACTCAAGAGTAGTCACACCCCAGACTGTCCCAAGGGGTCAAACTGCTGAAGATCCTGATGCATCCCTGCAGCCTTTCAAATGAGTATCAATTCCTAACACCCCTGTCCCCCAACAGTTTTTCTAGCCCAGTTATTCCCAGGTTGTATGGCCCTTCATTCTCTAAGTTTCTGTTTTGACTGAGAAGTGAAATCAGTATGAATCACCCACAAACTTTGGCCCCAAGGCTGTAGGCAGATAGCATTTATCTGGACATCTCAGTTTCTGCATCTGTGCTTTGTGAAAGATCCAGGTGTGTGATTCCGCCTCCCTGCCCTTACTACTTCAGAGTAACTTAGTTCCTGTGTTGAGGCAAGACAGTCTATATGCTTCACTGTGAGTTCTTACTATGTACATGTGGTTTAGATCTGCATTCTGTCAGCTCATTAATTTGTCTACCTTTCTTCAGTGAATGACAAATGTGGACTATGCAAATGTTTGACATTCAAAACAGACAGCTTGGCGTTTTGTGCTTTTAGATCCCTTACTCCAACTTGCAGATTTATCTAAATTAGCATGACAGTGGCTCTGTTTCCTCATACTTGTACCTGTCCTTTCTGAGTTTTACTTGGCACGTCAGAGTTCAGAATGGGATCCATTAACAGCAGTAATTCTTTGAGATAGACAGAGCAAGCGTCCTAATGCTCTTTTAGGTGTGGACTCCACAATATCCAGACATTGCGTTGTGGTTCAGTGGAGTGATGACGATTGACTGGGACCCTCAGTTGTGTCCATTCCACTGACATTCGGCATCATGTTCAATCTGGAAGTAAGTCAGACATCCACCATCAGATAACCCCCCTCTTTTCTCTCTCTCTTTGGCTCTCTCTCACACACATGTGCACGTGCACAGAAACACACACATGCACAAATACACATTATATTCCAGCCACACTGAACCATGTTAATTTTCTAGAATGTTCTATACATTTTCTTACTTCCAAGTATCTGTACATGCTGCATTATTAATAATAATAACACTAATAATGACGATGATGACCATCAATTTTTAGAACAAAGAGTCCTAAGTTCTGTACTCACATTTTCTCTTTGAGTGTTACTCTTTTGCCGTTTAACAGCCAAAGAGCTCAGGTTTGGAGCACTTGAGGACCCAGCACAAATTTCTGTCTGACACTACGTCTGCTCCCTTTGCCTTGATTGCACTCCTCCATAGCCACCTGGCTAACTACAACTTATCTTTGGGACTCAGAGTGCTATTCCCCTCAGCCCTGGGGTCTCTAAACCAGCCTATCCCTGTTGTAGCATGATGCCCTCTGCATCCACTGGTTTAACTGGCTAACTCCTCTACTATAGTCAGGCACCACATCTTGTCTGTTCAGTACTGTGTTTCCAGGCTGAGTATAGTGCTAGACTGCCACTGCTCAGTGAAGGTGGATGAATGGGTAAAAGTGACTTGGCAGGTAGGGGAGGAGAATTCTCCCCAGCAACCCTTCATCTCTTGAGGTTGTGACTCTTGAAGCCCCCATCCCTCCTGGTCCATAGCTTGATTGGTACACGTTTGTTGACTGACTGAATGAGTCTGATGAAGATAAATTTGAGCAATTCATGACAGGAACTTTTGAGGTCTGCCAGTGCTGCAGGCTGGCAGGGAGACAGCCGTCACGGTGGTCCTCTCTGAGTTGGAAACAGGCCATCTTCTCTTCGGTTATGAGAAGACTGGTGGAAACTTCCTGTTTTCTGATGGGAACCTAAATATCAGTTATGTAAGCAAAGAACAAAGCAATTCTCCAGTTGCTGCTCCCTTCCCAGTGGACTTTACACCATTAGAGGCAGATGAAAGAGACCTATGGGCACACCTCACCCAACTTTGTGCATCTGTGTGTGCGTGCACATGCACACATGCCCAGGTACATGTATTCACGCTCCTGTGTGTCTGTCTGTGGGGATCAGGGCGGGGTTCTGTTTTGCCACCAGCCTCTCAGGCAGAGGCATTGCTGTCATCACAGTGAAACATGTGGTGTCAAAGCGGCAGCGGCAATTATGCCACCATTTGGATGTCTGCACGATGGCAGCATCTGCTGATGCTTTGAGACTCTTCTGCCAGGATTTTGCCTGCCAAACCACCCAAACCATATGTTCTCATCAGCAGTAATACCCGCATCCCAGTCTTTCAGGGGTGAGGCATCATAGATCAACAACCGACATCTCATCTGGGATAAGCACAGCTTGTGCTTGGCTTTGATAACTGAGAGGAGCGAATGGGATGTTTTGCAATTTTGATTTCTGAAACAATAGGTATTAAAAATAATGTTGAATTTACTTCTCATTTATAATAATTGACAGTGTAATTAATGGATTAATTAATTACAAAGAGCAGTATTTTTCCAAGGCCTAATCTACTGACTCCTTGAGAGAAGCATCATTAAACAGAATGGTGTGAAGGGCTTCACTTGCAAGCAGGTGTTTTCCTATGTGGCAGAAGATATTTTCTTAAACTTATGGTTGGGGAGGATTCCACTTCCCACTGTCACCAACACATGAATTTATATGCTCCTAACTTGTTATCTTGCAATATCTGGAGGATTGCTCTTGAATGCTGTCTAATTGTTTCAGATGCATATGTTTTATTCTCCATCCTGTTATTTTCATGACAAGTGATAAACCTGTTAAGGGTGGGGATCCATATTCTATTCCTTTCCATTCCTAGGCATGCAATAGCATTGCACACTTAGGAGTTACTCAGTAAGTAACTCAAAGAAGAACATTGACAAATAAGGTTATTTAGGAGGCATTACTTATAGTTCAGTCACCAACATATCAAACTTGTATCAAATTATCTATGTATACTGTGGAATCTAATGAAGAAAATAAACTAACAGACAAAATAGAAACAAACTTATAAATACAGAGAACAGGCTGACAGCTGTCAGAGGGGAGGGTTTTGGTATGCTGAATGAAAAAAGTGAAGGGATGAAGCAAAAACAAAAAAAACTCAGAAATAGAAAACAGTATGGCGATTACCATGGGAAAAAGGGATTAGGGGAGGTAGGAGAGGGTGAAGGGGAGATAAACGATGATGAAAAGAAATGACTTGGGGTGATAAGCACACAATACAATCTACAAATGATATATTATAGAATTGTATACCTGAGACCTGTATAATTTTATTAACCAATGTCACCCCATTAGATTCAATAAAAAATTTGTACATATCAAGAATTGTAGCAGAAAGCTCTTATTTTTAAGTTAGATTTACAGTCTTTCTAGAGTTTTTTAGACAGTCCACAGTTCCTCTTATTATCCTTCATATATGTTTTTCTTCCCTAATGTATATGCCATAGAGTATTTTTACCTACATATGCAGATGAAGGCTTTAAGCGGTAAAATTTTTAGCACTTTTCTTACATTTCCCTAACTTTTTAAATTAAGCAGAATTAAATATGTCCCTAGAATTCAGCTCCCAGGAAAGCAGGGGTATTTGTTTTGTTTTTTGCCATGCCCATCGGCTAGGAGAAGTGTGACATACAGTAGGTGTTGAGTATTTGCTGAATAAATGAACAAACCCCTTATCCTTTCTAACCTAGTTGAGAGTGGTATATGTAATCATTGTTTACAATTTAATACTATCTATTAAAATATTTTCAAGAGTATTAAATACTTTTTTCTACAGTTTCCCTAAATATATTCTTTTTGTCCTTTACCAATTTCTTGGTTTGTTTTTCTGTAACACTAAAGACCTAGAGCTTGAATACACACTTGAATTGTTTGATGGTACCGACATCATTCAGCACTTGGAATGGCATCAGTCACACAGTAGGTGCTCAATACATATTTGTGCAAACATCGCTGCCCGTCTTATTGACTATCTGGCGCCTTCTATATATGGGTGCCTTTCTGCTCATAACAACTTCTAAAACCAGACTGTATGCAACCATCCCAGGTCTTTCATACCGTGTTTATCTTTGACCATTGTCTACCAGGAGTCCTGAATTTTAGCCTGACTATACTTCCTCACATTTCTCACTTTTCTACCAAGATGTTCTTTTTTTTTATTCTCTCCCTTCCTTTTCCTCTCCACTCTGCATCCTTATGACCCAGATTCCATGCCACATTCTTTGATCTCTTCCTTGGGCATTCTTGGCTCCTTGTTTCTCCTTTTGTGGCAATATTTAACCTGCTTTACTGTTTCGTATGCTTGTCTGGGTGTCTCATGTCTCTCCCTTTAGGTATTGAGCCTGTCCAGCTCAGGGAAACTAGCTTTTTCACCTTCATATCCTTCCCTCCCCTCCTCCCTCTCTCACAGCCACCCCACCCTGACACCCACTCGGCTCCCAGCATGTTTGAGACACTATAAATGTCAGCAGAAGGGTGGGTGACAGCTTCCCTCACGTACAGGTGCGGTTGCTCTCTGAGTAGAATGGAGCACATCTGCGATCCCGGCATTTTACAGTTACCGTCTCTCTCAGTAAATCCTCAGAAATTCTTTGAAATGAGTATGAGCATTAATCCACTTTATTCTGGAGGAACAAGAGGCTTGGAGCTACTGAGTGTAATGTTGGAGTCTGAGTGAGCGTACATTCGATTTGTTTATCTAAAGCTTTGTCTCCCTCCCAGGCCCATGTGGCTTAGTTGGTTGGAGTGTTGCCTCATAAACTGAAAGGTCACTGGTTTGATTCTCAGTCAGGGCACATGCCTGGGCTATGGGCTTGGTCTCCTGTTGGGGCACATCCATGAGGCAAGCAATTGATGTTTCTCCCTCATATCAATGTTTCTGTCCCTGTCTCTCTCTCTCCCTCCCTTTCACTCTCTCTAGAATCAATAAAAAAATAAACAAAGCTTTGTCTCCCTACTTGCTCTGCTGTCTTTCTTCTATCCTGGCATATTGTTGGGCCAGAGGGGCAGAATTTACAAGTCTGTCTGCTTGCTCTCACCTGACCTGACAACGGGAGATGCAGTTTGTAAGTGGGATAGCACCATGGACTGGTTTCTTGCCAGTGGATGGTGAGGTGTGGTATGAATCAGCTGCCTCTCCTAGCTCAGTGTGAATAGCCGTGGGGCCCTGCAGGAAGGCCTGTGGGATGCAGCTTCTGAGTAAATCGTGCCCGGTTGCCCCATCTCATCATTTTGTTCTTAGTAAAGAATAAGTCATTAGGTTTCATCTTTTTGTCCTTTCGACACCGTTATTGGCTGTGCACATTTATAAATAAATGAGACTTCATAACAATGCAGTTTTTCTCAGTTAAAGGTAATCGGATTCCACATTATAGAAATTTCATGTCACTTAACTTGTGTCACAATGTGCATTACCAGGGCAAGGCTAAAACTGTTTACACAGTGCTTTGTGGTTTGGCCTATGTTAAAAACACAACAACCACCACCAAACCTGGGACTTGGGGGATTTGGGCATTAAGCAATACACTTGCCCAGATGTTAAAAGTTAATTTCTGAGGGGAGATCTTGTTTATGGCGTGTGAAGCAAGCTTAAAGGGAATTAGTTTAATTGTGTAAGAATATTAAGCAGTCTTCTGCTGTCTGCTGTCAATAATGCATGGGTCCCATAAGGTCTGCTTTTCCATTACCCTGATTTTCTCCCTGTCTGGGTGGAGTTCCCAATATCATTAACATGCCTCACATAGTTTCTCTTGAAGCTTGGGCTGGGTTAAATCATTTCTACTTATGCAAAATGGATTGGCTAAAACCTTCTCCCAAATACTTGCCAAAATGGCTATTTTTGTTTTGCACGTGACACATGGTTAGTCTCACACAGTGTATTACTCAGTCACCAGTTACTCCATTTAATTGTGCTAATTGTGCTGCTTTCTACCCATCTTCCCAGAAAAACTCCATCCCCCATGCCAAACACCACATCTCTCTTCTCTTTTTCCCAGGGTTTTTTTTTTTTTTTTTTTTTTTTGCCTACCTTTCGTCTTAAGGGGATTACCCAGATAGATTTCAGTAACAGTAGATTTGCCTTGGGCTCTGTGCTATGGAACACTGTGTTACATACTTCTTTTGACCACAGTCCACAGTAGGGATTAAATTTACATTGTGACCCAGAATACACACCCACAGCCACACCCAACTCACTCCACAGAAGCTGTTACAAAACAGTTTTGTATTAATTTCCTAGGGCTGCTGTATCAGTGTATCAAAAAGTGGTTGACTTTAAACTACAGAAATTTATTGCCTCACACTTCTGGAGGCCAGACGCTGGAAATCAAGGTCAGCTTGGGCTGTGATCTCTGATGACTCTAGGGGAGGATCCTTCCTTGCCTCTTCCTCCCTTCTGGTGTTCTTTGGCTTGTGGATGCATCACTCCAGTCACATGACTGTCCTCTCCCTGGCTCCTTGTGTGTTCACATTACCTTCACTCTGTGAATATCTGTCCCTGTGTCTGCTTTCCCTTTTCAATAGGGACACCAGTCATACTGGATGAGGACTCACCCTAATAACTTCATTTTAACTTGACTGTCTCTGTGATGACACTGTGTTCAAATAAAGTCACATTCTCTGTGGTACTGGAGTGGGGATGCCCCCAATTAGGGTGTCACCATATCTTTTTTGGGGTGACAAAAATTAACCCTTAAATAATGCCTTAAGGCATATCATGTTCTCTCATTTAAAAATGTGTCTTGCTTCTCACTAAATTGATTTCACATCATTTTGAAAATACTGTTTAGGACAATGATTCTGCATTTGAACTCTGGCTTTTTTGATCTTCAGTTTCCACCTTTAAAAATGGAAGTTGTTATCTCTACAAGACTGTGCTAAAAATTAACAAGAAAATATGAGAAAGTATTCGACAAGTTAAATATAATGAAAACAAAGTAAAAATGAATAAGAAAATATGAGCAACACCTTTTTACCTACTCAGTGAAACTACATGTAACCTTTTATGTCTGATAGGGTCAGGATCTATAGTTGTAATAAAAAAATTCAATGAAAGCATTGTACTATTAACAGTTATATACCTATATATACATACTGTGCAAGATACAAATTATTTGTTTATTCTCTAGTCTTTTAACATTGTTTCCCAAGAGTTTTGTTTATGATGTTGTTTTAAGAGTACCATGATTGACATTTTACAATGTTTTTCTTGCATGAAACCCACTATCATTTATAGTTTTCTTTTAGAGGTTTTCAAAATTATTATAATGGAGTGAATTAAAAACACAAAGTAATCTGAGTATAGAATTCTCAGAAGAACTTTCTCTGCTGATGTAAAAAATAATTGACTATTTTTCTGGAAAGTTTCACAGTTGTCTTGCTCACATCTAACAAGATGACTGGTTTTTACAAATTGATTTCATTCAACATAATTATCTTTTTGTTCACACTTTTTGTTAGCTTCTGCAATATTTAATTAGATTAGAAAATGTTGCTAATTTATGAAACTGGCATACACACAGTTTAGGGCCAAACCTAGCTGACTCTCGATGAGCACACAGCTCGGTTAGTGGCGGCAGAAGTGGAGGTGCACTGGGGAAATACATAGTGGCCAAGATCCTTCAGTCTGACATGGACATTGGCTCATATTTTACAGAGGAAATCTAGAAGGACAGTTGATTTGGTGAGCTGGTTAAGTGGTGCCGGATTGAAGGAGTTTCCATGATTTCACAACCGCTATGTGAATCAGTTCTCAGCCACAGTCTAGATCAGCAATTTTCACCCAGTGTGCCCCAAGAATTTTTAAGACATGCAATACCTGACTAATTAGTCGGGGGCACTGACCTCTTTTCCCTTAGATTATCAAGTTAAAAAAATGACAACAGCCAACACAACAGTAGTCATTCATGTGAATGAATCAAAATTATACCTTTCTTTTATTCTATTGGCAAAAAGTATATTTTAGGTTGTGTCACAGAATTTTAGTAATTAGTTTATGTATGCCATGAGATAAAAAGAGTTGAAATCACTGTTCTATACGATTTAGGGGATTGTTGTCTAAACCTTCTGCAGCCCTCCCCACCTGTACATCCACCACTGATTTGGGACTTAGATTAGGATTTGGAAGGCAGATCCAGCCAACACTGAGAGTGAAACAATGTGGAGAAAGCAATGAACTTCCACAGGTATGTGCTCTTATGCCCACTGTGCTTCAAGGGTGCTCTTGCAGCAGACTTGGGATAGATGCCGTCATCTGGATTCAGAGATTATTGGCTCCTTCTGGCTGTTCTCCAGGCAGAGAATCCACACCTAAGAGTGGAAGAGCTTTCCCTACTGATATAAGTGACTTTTTGACTGTATCACTAATCTTGGATAGCAAAAATAGCAAAATAGTTTAAGCTGAATTTTGAAAGAAGCAGATGTGTAATCATTACTAAGTCTTTATTAGGGAATGTCAAGTGGTGTTTCATTAACTTAGTGAGTTAATGCCAAAGAAATCCACAGGAGGTCTGCAGCCTGGCTTGGAACAACTGAAAACATTTTCTTTGTAACTGTCTTAGCCTTGGATCACTTATTCATGAAAGGAATATGCTTTGACTTTGTTCGCTTTTAAGTGTTCTCTCAGCAGATCACAGTCCTCGACAAACTGGTCTAATGCTGAAAGGGTAAGACTGGTGAGAAATGACAAGTGTAGTGTGTGAACCAGGCTATGAAAGAACCCGAAATAAAGGCGTCTGAGATGGAAAGTCCTGTGGGTTGGCAATAAGCGGTCATGTCGTCTTATATTTGTGCATCGCTTCTTCGTCGGCTGTGCTTCTCTTACAGACAAGACAGCCCCATGAGAAAGGTGCTGTCTGTGCAGTTTTCTTCCCAAAGAAATGTGAGGCTAAGACATTTAAATGCCAAGTAAATGACAATAAGCTAAACAAACAGATGGACGATAAAAGTAGAAATTAAGTATAACATATGATACAGTAATGAAAAAATCAATATGATTGACAAATGAGAGAAAACACAGATCAGTGATACTCAAATAATACATAATTATAAGCTTAGTAGAGATTAAAAGATTGATATGAATATGTGCACAGACTCACAAAGAGAATGATATGAGCAACTGTGTGCCAGTAGTTTTGAATATCTACATGAAATGAACAGCATTCTGTAAAATATATAGATTGCTAACATTGATCCAAGAAGAAATAGAAAATCTAAAGTGACCAAAACCATAAAAGGGAGACTTCCAGCTTCAGGTCTGGCATGTACAGGGTTTGGGAGTTGTGACTCCTCATGTTCCCACCACTACAAAAGTGCTGGACAAACTGACTTGTCTTGTGATTTGGTTACTTGGAGCAGAAACCACTAGATGCCATAAACTGGAAAGAATATGTTAATCACCATGTTGATGCATTGCTGGAGGCCGAATGCAGAGAAGTGGGGGACTACAAAAGCTCCTAGGGGCAGTAGTCCAAGTGGGTCCCCAAACTTCACAAGCTTTACCCTCTGGAAATCTACTAGGTACTCTGGGAGAGGCTTCAAGAAAGCTCCTGTCACACCCCCGGGAAAGGGGGCGGGTAGAGTAGCCATCGAGAAACACTGAAACTCTTCTCCCTAACATAGGCCTAGTCTCCAGGGGGAAGGACTTCTCCCCAGGGCAGTTCTAAAGCCTCATCCCAGCTGCGGGAACAAAACTTGGCCCCACTCAAGCTGCCTGCCACCTTCCCTTTTCACCTAAGGGGAAAATGTTCATAAATAAAATCCATAGTCAACACGTGAGAGAACTTCAAGGAAATAGACTAGAAATAGCTAGGAAGGTGACTAGGGAGCAGGGCAGAAACAAAGCTCCACTCCTGGGGAGGGACAAAACCCTTCAAATTCTTACCCCCCAAGACATGCTCACTAAGACTTAACGCAGAAGACCTGAGAATATCTTTCTTCCCTATACCCTACTGCCTCACTACCAAACCTTCAGTAATACTAACAATGGGGTACAGCTAAAGAAACTGAAAAGTATAGACTGCGTTTAAGAAGCAATAAAAAGGGAAGCTCCAAAGCCAGGAGGAAGGAACGAAGAAGACCACCATAGGAATCTGAAGACCACCTCAGGTACCCATAGCTACAGTAAATGTTAAACACAGGTCATCTCCTAACCTGGTTAGTATAAATTCTCACACTAAAGGCCTGTTCACGTCAGTACCTGTCATCCTATACAGCTTTCCTGTCCTGCTTTCAATAAGAAATTTCAAAGCATGCCAAAAGGCAAGAAGGAAGAAACACCGCACATGTGCACATGCAGTCTGAAAAGGCAAAACAATCACCAGAACCAGACCCAGATATAACACAGCTTTTGCAGTTATCAGACACAACTTAAAGTAATTATGGTTAATATATTAAGGGCTTTAATGAAAAAAGTAGAGAGCATGCAAACCCATGTTGGTAATGTTAACAGAGACATGGAAATTCTAAGAAAAAAATCAAAGAATCAAAAGGAATTTATAGAAATAAAAAATACAGTAACAAAAATGAAGAGTACCTTTCATATGCTCATATATAGATTTATCATACCTCCCTCCCCCCAAAATCTGTGAACTTTAAGATAAACCAATAAAACTTCTGAAACTAAAATGTAAAGAGAAAAAAGACTGGGGTAAAAACCAAACCATTCAAGAACTTTGGGACAATATAAAATATGTAACATATCTTTTTTTAAAGATTTTATTTATTTATTTTTAGAGAATGGGGAAGGGAGGGAGAAAGAGAGAGAGAGAAAAACATCAATATGTGGTTGTCTCTCACATGCCCCCTACTGGGGACCTGGCCTGCAACCCAGGCATGTGCCCTGACTGGGAATCGAACTGGTGACCCTTTGGTTTGCAGGCTGGTGCTCAATCTGCTGAGCCACACCAGCCAGAGCTGTAACATATCTTTTATGAGAAGAAAGAGAGAACAGAGCAGAAGAAATAATGGTTGAGAAATTGCCAAAATTAATGACAAAACCACAGATCCATGAAGCTCACAGGATACCAGGCATGGTAATTACCAGAACAAAAACCACGGAAAACCTGTACATGCACATATTTTATTCAAACTATAGGAAACCAAAGACAGAGAAACAAGCCAGTGTCAGGGGACCATGAGGAAGTGGAATCAGAAGTTGAAACTCTTCCACTCTTTTTTTCCACCTCCACCCAACCTTGCCTTCTTCTCTAACAAGATAACCAGTCCATACCGTTTTACAAGCATATTTACCTAACTTTAATCTGTATGTTTTTATAAAGTCCTCTAGAAGTTAAAAAATGGGATTGGGGATGAAGGCAACTACACAAATTCCTTTATATGGTTTAACTTTCTTACCCAAACTAGACAAGCACAGGATAATAAAACTATGGACAGATCCCACTTGCAAATGTAAATGTGAAAATCCTAAATAAAATATTAGCAACTGAATCCAATAGTATAGTCTAAAAACACATTATATCCAAATGGTATTTCTTCTACGAGATAGTTCAACATTAAGAAATTTATCAATCAAAAATGGTGATTAACAAATTAGAGGAAAATGTTTCGCTAAGTAATTTGTTCAGTCATATTGCTATTGATTGCTGGTACTATGATCTCAGCATGCATAGTCTCGAGCCCAAGATCTTGCCAATTATTCTCTCTCTGAAGAAAGAAAGAAAAAGAAGGTGAGGATGGGGGTACAATAAAGGTTGGAATGGCAGCAAGTAGAATAAGATTGTGGTAGCTGAGCAAGATGTCTCATTACATTGACCTTTTCTTTGGTTTTTTGTTTCTTCTTTATTTTACCCAGTTTTCTAAGTTCCCACCCTTGGTGTCATTTTAAATTGCTTCATCCCTAGGTTTCTCACCGACTAGTTGTGCTTCCCTTAGGCAGTCTTACTCCCTCTTACTTCATCAAAAGGACATTTGCTCTTTGGAACATAAAGAAGGCTCCCAGAAAAAACAAGTTAAATATACATCATTGCAACATATGATTAAGTATCATGTGGATACTACAGATCACAAGTACAGTGGGAGTTGAGAGATGAAAGCTGTGGACATAGTCCAGGGAGACAAAATAAACTAATTAGATTTGAAGTAGGTCTTAACATTTCAGATTGCCATTTGCAGATTTGCAAGGGTGTTGTAGGCCAGGGCTGCAGCATTGTTAAAGTCCTGAGGTGGGAATGTGTAGGTCAATATCCTGGTTACTCTGGAGGGAAAAGTTTGCATTGAGGAGTTGTGGGAAATAAGTATGGGAGAAGTTTGTTTTTGGATTCTATATGATAATGAAAATAGAGAAAAGTTTTGGAATATTCATCTAAAGGTTTTGGAATGTTTATTTATTTGATCCCCCATTCAACAAATATCGAATCTCTATACTACCATCCAGAGTGCAAGTAGTAAAAGGACACGATTCCTGCTTTCAAGGAGCTTTGCAACTAAAATGACAGATGTGTCTATAACTGAAAGAAACTGCGACAGGTGCTGTATTGGTGGAATGTATGACAGGGTATGAGAGGCCCAGAAGAAAGAGTGATTGATTTTGTCAGGCAAGGGGAAGAATAACAAAGAGCTGGGAGGATGTAATCTCAAGTAAACTACCTTGGATGACTTAGCATAGATGATCCATCTCTGTCAAACCCTCAGCACTATTTCCCACTCAGTGATTGGTGGGCATTGGAGGTCTTCCCTCTGTGTTTGGTCATAGCCTGACCCCCTGTGTGTGTGGGTCACGGCTTCAGAGCCCAGTGTGGCAGGTGGATGAGGTGGCTTCCTGGCAGTTGCTCCAAAACACCTTTTATTTACTGGTCCTTCCTGTGTTCTTTTTCATGGCCATTTCTCTCCAGGCAGAGCTGTCCTGTTTGACAGATATTTTACTACCAGGTGTAGAGGTTGCTTCCACTTTCCCCATGTGTATGTATATATCACTCTGGTCATGGAGGAAACCTTCCTGATGCCTTCCCATGATGCCCTAGAGAAGCAGAGGAATTGTTGTGAGTGCACCTGGGAGCATCGTTAGAACAGTACCTGCTGACATGTGAAATTCATTGCTGTATAGTCTTTCTCAAGCCTGGTCCAAATCAAAAAGGTTTATTACTTTTCAAGAACTTGCTAACATGATCTCATCAAATACTCTTTTGAATGGTATTTAAAGATGGCATTTATACATTAAGATCCATTAATCAATTGGAGAACTTTTAGCAAAGTATGTATTTGAGGAGCAGAGAAAGTGGGGGATGGGAATGACTAGAAACTTTCTATTCTTAGACAGTTTGCATAAATTTAAAATTCTTTATTACCAATGATAATTTTTTTAGCAAAATTGTTTTGTTTTGGATTTTTTCCAGTTTCCTAGTTAAACTCATGAACATTTTGAAACTGAATATATCAGGACATATTTTTGGAATTTGAAAAATGCTTTGTTATTGGAAAAGCTAAAAAAAAGCTTCATTCCTTGGTTTATTAGTCCATGTTGCTTGATTTATATGGTGCTGCTTATACAGCCTCCTCAGTCTCCACTCAGCGTTCCATTTTTGGTTTTCAGCCTGGCAGCAGTAAAATTTTAAAAAGGATTCTCTTTTACCATCGAGCCACACATTCTATGAGTTTGTTTTAGTGTTTCTATGGAGATTGTCTTGTCTTTGAGAAAGAAACTGTTTTAGGAGTTAGTCATGTAGAAAACCGAGCTTTTTAATTTCTGGTGGCTTGTGTTACCCCCATCTCCCATAAAACTGTATTTTAGTAGCAGTTTATACACTTCCTTTCTAATCGTATTTTTAGCACATAAGGGATCCTTAAAAATTCCTGTATAACTAACTGTTCCCTTTCTTAAATAAACACCTAGTGCCTCCTAAATTAGAGTAACCAAGGGAACAGCACCCCATGTCTCCAAAATAATCTGACTTCTTTGCTTCACAAACATGATTAATTTGCTGCCCCGAAAGCTGTACAGACCCCAGTGGACTCCCAGAATGGTTTGAAAAGGGAGAGATGACTTATGCGGAGTCCTTCTGGTCATGAGCTCTGTGTGAGCATAGCCTGGACACACACGGACTTCAGCCCCTTTGCAGGAACAAGAAACAGCGCATGGAAGCAGTTCCCCCATGTGCAGAGGCCAGCTGCCTTGGGAAGCCGGTTGACTGAGACTTCCAACACTGATTGAAGAGACTCCTCCTCACAGGCACTGGCAGATTTCTCTAGCTTTGTGCCTTTTTCCTGACCAGTCCAGAAGTGCACCCTACGAAGCCTGGAGAAGCCTCTGTTTCCCCATCACACTGCCAAGTCGATTTTTAAAAGTTTCTCTTAATGCTGTAAAAGGCTTGACTCATGGAGACAACCAGAGAAAGGGGCTGTGGATGGCTAACCTTTTTGGAAATTAAAAATCATTCTAGCTGCCAGAAACCAGCCTCATGAGTTCAATCTCCACTCAGGCTTCAACATGTGATTTTATTTGATAGAAAAATTGTTTAGGAGATATTATAAGACAGTTGGAGGGGCAGACTGTGTTTAAGAGAAATATAGGGAAGTGGAGATTGACTATTAACACTGAAGGAATATTTTTGAGACAACATGTTCATTCCCCATTGATGATGGAACAAATATCAAGTGCCAGCTGCTGTGTAAGAGCTAAGGATACAGTATAAGAAGAAAGGCAGGTATAGTTATCAAGGAGTTACTCAGAGCTATTCTCATTCATTATTACTTCATACATCTCCAAAATAGCTAGAACATTGCCTAGCACATAGTAGGTACTCAATAATATTTGTTGAGGGAAAGCATGAATAAATGTTATGAGTGAATTTCTGAGATATCAGAAATGTATTATTTTTCCGAAAAGATCTTGTACCTTAGCTTAGGTTTTATGCATTTAGCATAGTTTGCCTCTGAAACACTGGCTGATTGGAGAGGAAATGCCCTTGATTACAGACATATAACTAGTCTGGACTGATCAGACTGAAATCTAATGGAGGCACCTAATTTAATGAGGAGAGAAAAAATTACCTAAACAAGAGTATATGTAATTATGCTAAATTTCATGACTTCGGGGGTCATAAATGGATTTTTCTTGATGTTCATTTGACATGAATTAATTCTAGTTGTTGCTGACTGTTAAGCAGTGGCTTGTAGGGTCCTTTATAATAAGAGGACATTAATTCCTGTTAAATTATGATGAGCTTCCTGCAGAATCATACATTTCATTCATATGAATGCCTCTAATAAGGAGACAGTGAAAGACCAGGAGGATCAGAAGGAAGCCTTTGCTGCAGAAATCGAGGGAAATGGACCTTCCCATGTCATGAGGCAAAGTGACAGGGAAGAGCTTCCCAGTGGGTGTCTTAGCTCGGGCTGCCATAGTGAAATACCACATAGTGGGGGCTGAAAAATGTAAGATCAAAGTTCTAGCAGGATTTAGTTTCTGGTGAGAGCTCTCTTCTTGGCTTGTAGATGACCGCTCTGTCCTCACGTGGACTGAGAGCATGCAGAGAGACAGGGAGGGGGAAAGAGCAGGAAGGAGAGAGAGAGGGAACCAGAGAGACCCACAATTAGACCAGTTCTATCAGAGCAGGGCCCCACCCTCATGACCTCATTCGATCTTAATCACCTCCTTATAGCCTTCATTTCCCCATGCAGTCACTTTGCAGGTTAGCGCTGCAATACATGAATTCTGGGGAACACAGTTCAATTCATAGTACAGGGATGGCTTCAGGTTTGAACTCCAGGTTTGTCTCAGCTTAGCTGTTTTGACTGTGGCCAGTTGCTTAGGCTCTCTGAGTCTTAGTTTCCCTAGCTACATAGATCACACAAGTAATAATCACGGCCTGAGTCAAGATGACAGTGTATTAAATAGATGTATAAAAGAGCTCGCCACAGACAGGGCACATAGCAGATGCTCACCAAATGCCAGCCCTCCACCTTCTCCCTTGTCACAGTATGGCCACTGGGATTTTGTCCTTTGCCTGGGCAGGCCAGGCTCCAGGTTTGCAGGCACATTTTTGGTGCTGATGCCTCTCTCAGTGATTAGTGGATCTTATTCCAGGACGGCATAAAAATCTTCAGAAGGCTGGATTAAATATAGAATGTGAGACTATCTGAGTAAGTGGTGATGGTTCAGAAAATGTGAGGATTAGCAAGCACATTAACTTCAATGGAAATTATGGAATAGTGATGCTAAGGAAGATATTTTTAATGATTTAAATAAATGAAAGAATGACCTTAATTCTGTTCTTTTAAATTATGGGATTAGGCTACAGCCTTTCTTTGATGAGAAAATAAAATGGAATAATTTTCAGTGGAATTTCATTTTAAAATTATGCCCATCTTTAAATATTTTTTAATAATCCTGTCAATGGTTAATGAATTAAACATTATGTATAGCAGTGTTGTTTTTATTTCTTGCACTGCAAATAAGACTCATGAGAAAAGATTTTACATCTTCCCTGGGCTTTCTTCTCATGGTATTTCAAATTAAATTCACCAGGCCAAGTGTTATATGTAATTCTAATTCATGATTTTAGCACAGATGTTAATAAATGTCACCATAGTGTATATATATGCTTTCTTTACTATCCCAAATTAATGAAGTTTTTATATATACACATATATAACATATAAAATATATCAGTATAGCCTGAATATTGGCACTTTTAAAGAGATAAGCATATTTTTCTTCCCTTCCTTTGTACCAAAAAATTCCATCGTATGTTATTCCAGCTGTATTTCAGTACCTTTGTAGATTTTTTAAATATGCTGTTTGTCCTTGTGTATTAAGCCTTCTAATGAGCTAATATCAGCCCTGCACTACAGTGTGTCTGTGGCATTTCCTCAGCTCAGCAAACGCATCTCCTTTCATTCTTTCAGCCTGTGAGGTGGTTGTCAGTTGGTGCTATTTAGTGTGACAGGAGGGAAGAAAATGAACTGTGTTTTAAAGTGCTGTCAAATTATTATCTTTTTTTGGTCCCAGTTCCGGTATTTGGTATTCAAAAGAAACCCTTTATTTTAGGGCATTGAGTACAAAATTAGATCAGTTCCATAAGATAATGACCGTACTTTACAGCTATGAGCCGGTGTGATTACAGGGTAGCACTCACCGCTTAGAGTGATTCCTAGATGAAGTACACTTGTGTCTTTTTATTTTCTTTTGTGTTCCGCCAGCCTCGGACAACACTTTGTGCGGGCGGCTTAATGCTCCCAAATAGAGTGTAGTGGAATGGACATAAGCTTTTTGGCTGCTAAATTGTTCTGGTGCTTTGGTTTATCTACTCATTTGTAAGAAGTAACAAAGAACATGCATTGTTTGATTCTAGGGGGAAAATTGCATGGAATAAATGAGGATCAAAATGCAAGGAATGAAAAACAAAGTCTACTTTTTAGATTTCTTTTACTCGAGGTTCTTTTTAGGATTATGATGATACTTGCTGTGTATAAGGTGGTCTGTGATTTTTCTTTTCTTTTTTTATCATCACATGTATTGCAGCTATGAGATTCCACAAATCCATAAATCCTCTGCACTGTTTTCTGCTTGTCTTCCTTACGCACATGCACATGCTAAATGTACTATGTGGTCATTTAAAAGTTCTCTGTACTCTAATATTTTTAGTGTGTGTGTATGTGTGTATGTGAACAATCACTCTGAGACTAAGTTGAAATAGTGGAGCTTTAACTATGCTTTTGAAACATCTGAGAGATTATGATATGATGCCCCAGTGCCGGGCATATAATCTAGCAAATAGTTTTGTTAAGTCAGTTTGAGTTAACCTGAAGACCAGGAGACAATTATCCAATGTTTCCATTGGGGGTCCTGATTTTTGGTGTTGCATAAATTTTTGTCATTATTTGATTTTAGTTCTTAGCAAATAAGTAAGCTTGGAGTTTACTGAATAATTTTCCAGATCAGTTTCTGGCCCAGACGTCAGCTGCAACCAGCAGGATTTCAGACATGCCAGGGCCTTATTTACTCATTGACCTCCCTGGCCTCCCAACCAGAAACCAGGCAAAATAAACAATAAAAAATATATACATATGGCTCCTCTCCTGCTGTTTTCTTGGAATATAGTCTTGGGGGCCTAAGCCAAAACTCTGCTCTAATGAGGAAGAATAAACCTTGTGGGAAGGAAATTTTCATATATCAAACTAGATTTTATTTTCTTAATTTTGAATGTTAGGTAAAGTTGGCATAGGCAACAATTTCATATACAAAGATTGAAAGGTCTTAAAGCGGTGGAGTTACTTCACCCAGGGAACATGATAAAGAAATGCAGGAGAAATTATAAAGCCAGTGAAAAACTCCAGGCAAGTTAGAATGACCCACTTTTGAGAGAGCAAGTTAAGGAGAGTGTTTCTCAGATCAGCATGTTACTTACGCTATGCTAGGCACCATAGAAATTTCAAAGTTAAATCAGAACAAAATCTGGTAGGAAAGTACATGAAGTGCTGTGATATAAGAACAATGACAAATGCCCAGAGAAGTACAGGTGGATTTTTATGAAAGGTAAAGTAAAGAAAGATTGCTTCTAGTTCATTGCTTCTAAAAGTGTCTGCAGACCTGCTCCTTGTGGGAAATGCAACTTCACAGGCCCCCCTGAACCTATTCTGCACGTGGGGCCCCGGAATATGTATTTTGATAGGGATGCTCACTAAAATTTGAGAAATATGGCTTTGTTCATTGTATAAAGAGAACCAAGGGGTTCTTGGGGGAGGTCCTGTCTAAGCTGAGTGGGGGCAGCTGACCGAATGTGAGTAGGGCCACAGCAAAGCAAAGTTTGCAGAGTTCTTACGCTGTCACCAATTTCAGTGCCTCCATCTCCTAGAATGAAAGATTTATTTTACATTTAATCTGCGGTCATCATGGTTTTCCATAAGGCTGTTTCCTCAGTTTTCATTCTCAGTGGAATTGTGAATCACGGTGATTATATTTTGTATAATAGCCTTTGCTATATTTCAAGGAAAATATTAAGTTCCCCACTGTCTTTTCTTCCCCAAGCTAATTAATCCTCATCCATCAGCCTTTTCTCTTAACTTCCAACCCTTTCATCATTTTCATTGCTCTCGTCTGGGCTTTCCCCTAATTTTCCATATTTCTCTGAAGTTACAGAGATCCAGACTGAACTGGGCACTGTGCTGAGGTCTCTGCCTCTGCAGGCAGACTGGGTTAGTATCTTAGCCCCATATGCTGTTTTTCTTTATGAGAATTTACTTAGAGAGGAAGCACAGTGTGGGATAGTATTTTTTAATAAAGGACTTCTTTTTAAATTTTTTTATTGATTGACTTTTAGAGAGAAAGAGGCAGAAAGAGAGAGAGAAATATTGACTTGTTTTTCCACTTATGAATGCATTCATTGGTTGATTCCTGTATGTGCCCCGATCAAACCTACAACCTTCACATATCAGCTCAACACTGTAACGGACCGAGCTATCCAGCCAGGGTGAGGGCAGTATTTTTAACACCTTGTCTTTGGACTCTTGGGGAATTGAGATATGCTTGTTTGGGATTCTTAGCTTTATATGGGAATCAGCCACTATCCAGAGATTCAGTAACTATCATGACATCCACATAAATTCATTTTATCTTTTTCCTGATATAGTTAGCTGTAATAGGGATTAGTAAAATTTAAAATCTGTTATTTTATCTTCCTGTGTTTTCGTAGACAAAAAGCCCAACTATCATGTTGGAGATCTACTGTTTTTAACGTCAGTATAGGAGCCCTTCTGTGTCTGAGAACGTGTTTATTGGAACAATAGGTCACACCTTGTGTGGCAGGCTGTCCGGGTCTGCACAATAGGGGAAACTATCCGTCTGTCATGTCATCAATTGTGATGATAGAGTGGTTGCAGCATGTAAAAGAACATAGTAAGGGTTTAGGAAATGGTAGTTATTATTTATATGTATTGACTCTATGTCTCCCATGTGCCTTTTCATCCCGCATGATTTCATGTTCAGCGAGCCCTAGAGTGTTTGGATGGTATCCGTCACATGGGGTCACGTTTTTCTCCAACTGCACCCTGTGTTCTTATCACTTTCTTATTTTTAAGTTTCTGAGGACAGGGGATGGAGGAAAGCCTCTGTTCTGAGAGTTTCCTCTGTCTGAGCTGGCCTTCTCTGTTGCATATTTTGCCACACTATACTGCTTGTCTAGAATTTTGGCTTGAACTAAAAGCAATAAAAGAGGACATAGAGTGGAGTGAGTTTGCTAAACAGCACCATGTTGAAATTTTAAGGTACTTTTCTATATAATCATTTAAGTTTTTACCAAGAACATTATTTCTATACACAGTGGCAGGCAGGAGAGGGGAGTTTCTGATTTGGGAGCCTGCAACATGTTGAAGACTAAATAAATGTTCTTAGCAGAACTGAGATGGAGGTGTGGTTGGTCTCAGTGTGGCCTCTCATAAGGGAGGTACAGTTTTCTTGATCCAATCTCCCTCTAACTCTGTGACCTGTGATGTCTCTTGGTGATGTTGGCATAGGTTACCCTTTCAGTTGTGGCTGCAGAAACTGATGACACCACATCTATTCTGTGTCTGCCTTGCATTTTCAGTGAGGGAGTTTGAGAATGTCCTTGTATGGGTGCTTTTTTGATGCCTGCCTGCTCAATTAGTAAGGCTCAGTTCATATGATTTCTCCTTGTTCTGCTAGCTGGAATGTTTTTTCCTCTCTTTGTCATTTCTCTTTGTCTTTTTTCCTTAGACTTTTCTTTGAATTCTCTTTCTTACAACAAAATTCACCTGTCTGAAAATGATCTGGGAAAGATCTGCATCCCCTATGGCCCCAATTCATGAGCAGGGAACTAGGAGCTCTTATGAAATCAAGACTGCCACAGAAACTAGTGATCAAGTAAGAGTCCAATGTTTAAGGAAAGAACCAGAAAAAAAAACACTCCATGGATTTGGTGACCTGGTCAATACAGCGCATTTGAAATCAATTAGAAAATTAGACATCCTAGGTGATTTCCCTTTCTTTCAGGCACTGGCACTGGTGGCTCTCCATTGCAAAAATAAAATGTAGTTATTTTCACAGAATTCAATTTTAAATTTAGCCTGTCTTTTCTTATTTTATCTTTATAAAGCATTGCATCAGTTTTGTATTTCTCTGCTACTTCTTGGCCTACAAGAAAACCAACACACGGGCTTGGACGATTTTCTTTCTTGGAACATGCTCAACAAAGCTGTATATAATAAAAGCATAATTTTCTCAGCAGGAGAATAGAATACACTACCCTTTCGCAACTGGGCTTTAAAAAAATCTAAAGAATACACTTCCTTAGATACATTTGGCTTGTATCTTAATATTTTTGCAGTGACATCTCTGCTTCAGAACATTCCCAATTGAAAAATACAAAATTTTCTTTTCCTGATGTGCTGGGGAAAAAATAGATTCTCCTGCCAATTTCAGCATGAATAACCATGGCGCCTGTTTAACTTGTTCTCTTTGTAAGTGACAAGCCTAGAATAATCCTGCCATTTCACAATTTCAGATGTGTTCTCATTTTGATCTAATTTATTCAGCAATGAGTATGGATGGTATTCCGCACACTGATCAGCCTCTTGGTTGGTTACATGCCTTGGGTACTTCATTCCTAGATGTTTGTGTGTTCTTGGCATGTCTGAATCAGGATGGGCATGGAGTCAGAATCCTTGGAATGGGAACAGATGCCCCAGGTCATTAGCTAATCTGTCCTCCTGCATCACTGGAGCAGCAGAATTGCACTTTATCCCCCAAGTGTTGGCCACAGTTTCAGGAATGCAAAGGCTCACTAGACCATCCTCTGCCTCCATGTTTCAGATATCAGTGGCTGTGGTTTAAGAAGATGCTAGATCATCTTGGTTGAAAAAGAACAGTTGTGGTGTCAGAAAGGAACAAAAATACTGGTAGGCACAACTCCATGTGCCTTCAGATGGTTCAAAGCAGCTATATTCTAAGACTAACTTTGAAGATTTCCCTCATACTATTGGGTTTGCAGGGTCCAAATTGGTCACTGAAATATGCTTTGTTATGGCCTTGACCACTCCGATGGTAAGAAAGGGCATAAACAACCATACCCATCTTCCAGTATAAGCATTTTTGCTTTGTTTTGAACTCTGTTCCTTACAATTCAGAGCAAGCCATCTTTACACAGTTAGATGGTAGCACTCCTTGAAGCCTTTAAAAAAAGTTTCCCATATTAACTTTAATGATATTTCATTTATATGATACTTGACTTGGTGTATTTTATACATTTTTCTGTAACTGGGGGGTGGTGGGGGGGAAGATGTGCTTTGTTCTCTTAAGTATAAGCAGGAAGCCACTTGGCAGAGCGGATTATTTCTAAACCCTGTCAGTGCTCTATCCACTGCACAACAGTATCTTGGCTTGAGACGTAAACGGTTCACATAAAACGTTGTCCCTTGAAAGTACTTAACATCTTCGCAGCCCACCCCAGAAACTGTGCCCCTTGGGTGAGATTTTAGTGGGGCGTGAGGTCACCTGTGGGATGCCCTTGTTTATTAGGTCCCAGATCAGAGGGCAAACACACAGAAACTGACGAGACTTTCTCTTGCTGGCTCCTCTAGCGTCCTTCACAGGTGCAGATCTGTCCACCTCCTGCTGAGAAAGATTAATGTGTCTGACCTTCGGTTGGAGCAGAGGATGGGAACCACGACAGATGCTGGAGGTTAGGCAGTGTCCCAGGGAATCTGGCCGAGGTAGCTTGGATGTGTGCCTTGGAAAATACCAGCCACGCAGAACAATCTTGGGACTGTAACAAGGGAATGGGGGATAAATAGGATATTGAGTCAATAGTTTGATAGTATGGGCTCTTTGGGGCTTTAAAAATGAACTTCTAGTCATCATTGCTTTTGCACAACCTGCTGTTTTGATAGTTCTTAAGAATCTATGGTGATGTTTTATTGTTTAATTCCTACTTTAAATGTTCTAACATATTATGCAAGTTATTTCCAAATCACAGCTGTGGAGATCCCTTCACTGTCAGCTGGTAACAGGGTATGTTTCTCATTAGATAAGTAAACCCCTTCCAGGGGTTTGATTTGAATCATATACTCAAATAAACATAAAAAATATTGGGTACCTCTTAGGTACTATGCTGCATTCTAGGGATACCAAAATGAGAAGAAATGGACTTTGTTCTGTTGGCACCTGCCCTGTTGTGGGAAGACAGGTAGATCTATAACTACCAAGTACTGTGATGAGTGAGTGTAGCCACAGAAATGCAAAAGGGAAACAACTAGCGTGGGAGAGGTCATGGTTAACTCTCCTGGAGGGGAGCGTGAATCAGGGCTGTCTTCAGAGGGGAAGTGATATCTGACGCAATTTGACATAATTCCTTTCCAGAATGGAAAAAGATACACTATGGAAAACTTACTGGGCAGAGTCACAGCACTGGTGAAGTTGCATGGATGAGATTTCATGTACCTTAGTCTTAAACCACTCTTGATGGGGAAGACTTGACGAACAGAATATTAAAAATTAACATTTAAAAAAATAAGTAAAGTAATTGACTCTGGCTTTACTGATAATAACATAGCACCATTGGTGCTCCCTGTGGATCTTTAATAGCTAGCTGTCCTTAACACTAGACAAGAACCATCTTCCTTAGATTTAAGAGAGAAGACAATCACAGTCGATTTAGAAGTGCTTTGCCCTTGAGCCAGTCGGAGCTCTTGAAGACCTGCCGAGTGGGGGCCCAGGGATTCTCCGGTGGGCAGTGTATCCTCCTTTCAATCCTCACTGATTGGGGTGCAGCCGTGAGCATGTCACTTAGAGGAGTCTCACTTGCCTCTTGATTAAAATGAGATGTTCGTATGTATAATATCTAAATTCCCTTCCAACTTGATTCCATCCCTGTGAAAACATATTTTGATTGATTTCTGCACATAAAATAAAATAATTCATGTGTCTGGAAAATTCTCTCATACTGGATAACCAAGATATCATTCCATATCACTTAGTAAATATATTTATGTATGGTAACCTCATACCCTGAAGAAACCAGCTTTTACTAGGTTGGAAAAGAAATTACTTTAAAAAATAATATTTAGGAAAAATTATAACAACAAACTTTAGTGAAAGAGTTAAACAACTTCTTTCACCCCCTCAAAGAGAAAAAAGACATTTCCATCATAACACCACCAAGCACCTCGGACTCCTTGCTGCGATCCTCATTGTCGCCCCCCAGGTGTGATCCTGCGTGCCAAGTCATCTGAAGGCAATGAGCGCCTTTGGCAGAGACAGGACTTGGAGTGAGCCTGCCTCGCTGCGTCTGCAGGTCCCGAGAACCCATCAGGAGTGTTTATTGACCCCGCTGCTCCCGAATCACTCCAGCCAACAGTGACAGATGCATGCTGTAGTTTGCTTAGGGAATTTGTGTGGATTTTTTTCGAATCAAAGTTCTGTTTTAAAAGGCTGGGGTTTTTTTGGGGGGTTGTTTTTTTTTTTTAATTGACATAACTTCGCTGGGAATCAGCTCAGTGGTACAGGTGACTAGCAGAGTTGGAGTCTGCCTTCACAGTGCTTTCAGGCTCTGCAAGACAAAGATGTGCCTATTGTGGCTTTTAGGAAATCACTGGGCCCGGAGAGAAAAGCATTCTTGTAACATCCAGACCTCTAGGCTGAACCTTTACCTAGTTTTTCAAGATTACCAACAAAGCAAAGGAGTTTTCAGAAGAGGCTTTGGCCTTTCCTGGGCCTCCTCAGCACACCCCTCATTTAGGTTAGACTCACTGAACGAAAGCCCTCAGCGCAGGCTTCTTGTTCCCTACCCCAAGTACTCTTGTCTTACGTTATTAGTGCTCTCTGTGGAAGATCTTTGGGAAACCAGAATTGTCCCTGTATCCTCTGAATTTTATTTTTCTTATGTAAACATTCTTACTATAAAACAGCTTAATGTCTCTGTTGCTGTTCGATTTGCTTCGTGGCGCTGTGCTGCTTTCATCACTATGTGGGGCTTTTAAAGGGGGTTTAAGGCACTTCCACGTTTCTAAATAGATGTGACTTGCAAGTGGGGGACATTGACCTACAAAGATCCAGGAAATTCACTGGGCCCCAGTTTTTCTTATTTTCTGTTAATCTTATTATAAGGGTGCCTGAAGCAGAGGATTTGAGGCTTGAAGAAAAACCCGAAACTGAAGATCCCCATGAAGATTACTTATAAGATATAAAGCAGAGATAAGAGTATATCTGTTACATTTCTTCTTAGACCTCGGATTTCCTTAAGCCCTGGGTGTGATGGGATAGTGTGTCTGTATCCTCGTGATTGGATTAGTGAGGTAAGGGTGGAATTTTGAATTTCCACATCCTGCCTTTTCAATACTTGATATGCTTATGCTTGGTGTTACTGCTTTATATTTTTTCATCTTTAACTATGTCCTATCACTAAAGCCAGGGCCCCTTGATTGAGTTTAAATGAGATAGATGCCAATCTGGAGCTACTGAGTCAATTTCACTGGTACTTCTGGCTAAATGACAAAATCACATGTTGGCTCAAGGGACACTTAATCATATTTCCAGGATGACCACCTAGAGTGTTTAAGAAAAGTGGAAAACATTTTATATGAGAAATCATTTCATCAAGGAGGTCCAAGGAAGGATAAACATGGAAAGTTCATTTATATTTTAAGCCCATTCTGATTTCTATAGCTGATTGTAACAGCGGGGCCCCCAAAGTCTGGCCTACAGACTGGCTGCCTTGACTTCGTAAATAAAGTCTCAAGGGGCAGCTTTTGGCACACAAAGGCAGAGCTGAGCGCTGGCCACACTCTGAATCACAAACTCGAAATCTGACCCTTTACTCACAAAGTCTGCAAAACCCTGAGTTAGAGAATTACTGTTGCGTAATAATTATTAGGACAATTTAGCTGATAATTTTAAGTTGTAAAAAAGAAGGGGTCTTGTTGATAAATCTGTACATTATGGTTTTTGCTTTCCTAAAAGTGTTTGAACTTTTTGTTGCCCACTCAAAAAGGATGCAGTTGTAGGAAAAGCTGAACCAAGATTGTGTATAGACAGGTAGCTGTGATCAGCTCGTGGAGACATCCTAGGGCTCTTGCTCTCATCCGCTCGCCCCTCAATTTCATATTGAGTGGGATTTCTTATTCAAGTTCTAGTCCCAGAGGATTCGACAGTTCCAGAAGACATGACTAGAATAAGCTCTGATCTGCCATTTAATTCTTTGATGGAGCCTGAGGAACAGAGAGAACTCTCTATCATAACTAAATTCTGATTAATAATTTAAATTATATAAATTCCAAAGATTTGGCAGCTTGACTCAGGAAAGGAAAGACTCTTTCTTGTCTTTTTTTTAAAGAGAAAAAATACAAAAACAGATTAAAGTGCCCTTATAAACCTAGCTGATTTGTTTTTCAGCTCCCAAAGGAATACTTGACTCTCAATTACACTATTTTTCCTTTTTAGCAAATTGCTAAGAAACAGTAACTCAATTTATTTAAGTGATTTCTGTCACACATAGCCTTTAAGACAACTGGTTTATTATGCTCAGTCATAACAATGGTATTTTACTTCTGTCAATTGTGTTTTCAGCAGTGCTCATAAAATACCCAGTATGACATCATTTATTAACTTTCTAATTTTCCGTTAGCCAATATTTTCCTGTCTCAGACAATTCTTCTGCCTGTTGATATTGCATAGTTCAATAGAAATGCATCTTTCAAAAGAACAAATAAAACATTCTTTGAAGGTTGGGTAAGATGAATATATCTGAATATATCTCAAAGAACAATTTTTGTTTTTGTCAAATTACACTTTCAGTGTTGTAACTCAAATATCCCTTTGCATATCACTTAAACATCACTTTGCATGTAATTCTTTTAATTTTGTGGTTTGCTATTTAGTATTTTCTTGTTGCTGAGAGCATGGACATTTTTTAAAAACATTTATTTTCTATTTTTTAGATAAGAAGTTATAATTCAGTTTTTATTTAATCAGCTCTTTTTGTCTGCAAAAGTATTTAGAACACAGATATCTGGTCCTGTATTAATGTTTCAGTTTGGTGTTTAAATCTCTGTCGAGTCTCTCAGTCTGTTGGTGAAGGGATCTAAGTCCGCATAAGGCACCTGAATTATTTTTCTTAGCCTCCTGTTGTGTTTTTGGCAAGTAACCACGTGTATGGCAGTTGAGCAATTTTGTGCTTACATGGGTTTATGAAATTTGCATGAGCAACTTTTGGAGATCTTATATTTTTGTCTCTAAACAGACTTGAAGAGGAAGCTTTCTGAAATAGTCTTTTGGTTAAAGTATATATTTTTCATTTTATTGAATGTATTTACCTTTACTCTTGGCTGTCTCTTGGGCTTTTGTCCTCTTGAAGATGGAGGCAACTTTCTATTTGCAAAGAGAGTGAATGAAATGCAAAAGGCCGACGGAGAAGTGGGCTGAGCCCCTGGCTGGAGTGCTTTCAGCTCGAGAAGCCCTCACTGGCATCACCATAGCTTTCCTAGTCCACAAACTGACTAATGACTATACTGAGGACTGCAGGGTGAGATGACCTTTGTCTGAGTCACCCAGAAAGTGACGGAAGGAAATTTTCAATGCAGATCTGACAGGCACTAAAGGCCAGGAGCTGCTTCTTGTGCCCTTTGCCCACCTGGAGCAGACCTTATGTCACCTTTCCCTGGGGTGGTCAAATTTAATTGACTGCTCCATCAGGAGGGACACTTAATTCTCTTTCATAACCTTTACCCACAATGACATCCCCTCCTTGTCTGAGTTCTGACCCATTCATTCCTGAACCAGACTATGCTGTTTCCTGCCCCCTCTGCCACCATTTCTAGTTCTCTTCCTGCCCTCGTCTCTCGCTTGTGCCTCCCTCACCCTCCTTCACTTTTTCAGTTCCTAAGGGCAACTTTTGATGGAAGAGTGCTTGTGTTGAACTTGAGCTCCTCTGGCTTCAGCCAAATCCCACCTTGAAGCTTTGGGACCTGTTCAATCACTGGCGGCATCTGAAAGGCCCTGTGAGGGGATGAGATCTGAAGGGGGCTTTGAAGAGGAGAAGCCTAGTGGGATATACAGCGTGGAGGACAGAGCTTGACCAGGGGCTGCAGGAGGAAGTTGGGGCATGGGTTATGCGTAGATCGTATGCTTGCATTGGGCATGGAAGGGTGTGTGGTAAGAGAGACAGAGGCTGAAAAGGCAGCTGAGGCTGGGTTATGGACCCTGGAATGCAAATGTAGGATTTGGAATTTATTCTGTTTGCAGCTGAGAACTTTTGGGACGTAGTGTCGGGAGAAACTGGCCTTGCCCTGTATGTAGCACAGGGTGTCGGGGATTATTTATTGAATGGCCAGTGATTGGGCCTGGGCTTTATGGGTCTTCCTATAAGGGAAATTAATTGCCCGGGAGGAGAGTGAAACTAGAGGGAGCATAACCCATTAGGATGCTAGTGTTATTCATTCTCCCTCTTCTCTGTGTGTAGGATTCATAGGAAATTAGAGATGCACTGAAGGAAAATGATCTGGAATCATGTTTCTGGTTGATATAGTCACATTTACTACTGCTTCATTTATACTTAGGAGAAATCATACCAAAGGCTCTGTGGTCTATAGACAAAGTAAAATCTCTGATACACGGCCCCTCTCTTCCCCGTCCCTGCCACCCTTGTGTCCTGAGGCAGGAATGAACCCTGCATGCCAGTCAGCCCTGATTCCTCTAAGTCAGTGCTTTTCAAACTGAGTTATGACCCTATCCACAGATCATGCAATGAAGTTAGTGGGTTGCAGGAAGCATTTGAAATGGCACCTATTATAAAATATAAAATAGCCCCTTGCATTGCACATCATAAGGGTCAGTTCTGTTTTGTGACAGAAGATATTTCTTATTGTGGGTTACCAAGAAGATTGAAAAACAACATCGTAAGTGAAAAGAGCTCATTACTTAGGAATACCATAAATCTGTCTTTAGCTCTGCATGTAAAGAGATTATATAATTCGTCATCCCTTCCAGGACACATTTCAAAGGGAAAGGGGTGGCTCTTAATTATACCACAGCAAGGGGCATGAACAGGGACTGTCTAAAGCTAATTAAGAAATAGGGGTACTCTGCTGTGACTGTATTAGAGATCTCCAGAGAAACTCAAACCAGTGGGAGATATATATCCATATCTATCTATATCTAGATATAGATATATTATATGTATACACATCTATATATGGATCTACATCTAGATCTATCTATCCTGATATATATGCACACACATCTATATATGGGTCTCCATCTAGATTGATCTATCTGTCTATCTGTCAGAGAAAGAGAGAGACCTACTTTAAGGTATGTTTACATGACTGCGGAGGCTGGCAAGTCTGACATCCAGTTCTGTAAGGCAGGTGGGGCAGCAGGCTGGAGATTCAGGTAAGGGTTGATGTTGCAGCCTGGAATCTGATTTGTGCTGGAGGGCAGCAGGCTGGAAACTCAGGCAGGGTTTCTATGATGCAGATTTGAGGACAATTCCTTCTTCCTTGGGCGACCTCAGTCTTTGCTTTGAAGGTCTTCAAATGACTGGATGAGGCCCACATAGATTATGGAAGCTAATCTGCTTCACTCAAAGTCTACCAATTTAACTATTTATCACATATAAATAAAACCTTCACAGCAACATCTAGACCGGTGTTTGGCCGAACAAGTGGGCACCGTAGCCTAGCCAGGTCGTCATGTAAAATCAGCCAACACACTACTTATTTGAGGAGCACAAGTTGCAGATGAACACAGCTATGAAGTTTTCTTTGGTGCCCCAGGGCTGTGATGAGGCTGGGTAACTTGCCAGGATTTTCGTCATGCTGTTTATTTTCATTCCTAGTTATTTGCAAAGAACTTACTGAATATTGCCATTTCAACCTTGTGTCTTCTTAAAATATTCTTGTTTTAAAAAAATTTAAACTCTCACTTTGGCAATTTAGATAGCTTTTTAACTAGATGTGAGTTATATGTAATTGTTTATATTTAAAGATATTTTAATATTTTATGAAATGTTTTATGAAATATTTTAAGAAATGTTTGGATTAGCTAGTGTTCTTGGGACACACTGTTTACCCTATAAAAATTCCCACAAAAATATCTTTTTAAGTATTCAACAACTTGCATTTCTCTTGCTCCCACACAAACAGCGAAGGTCTGAAGTGCCCCAAGAATTTGTAAAAGCTTTGATCTCACAATATGGCAGAGACTGACCACTGGGCAGCCTTGCCCCTTAGTAGACTGCAACAGAGTAGCTAGCTGGTGAATCCTCATCGGAAAACTGGTGTTGCTAAGATTTTTGAAGCAGAAGAAAGAATTCTGCAAAGTCGTGCACTGAAAAGTGTCAAAGTGAGACTCCCCTCTCATCTTTGCTGAACTGATAGTCAACCTAGTTCCAAATTCCTTAACTTTGCTTTTTTGTTTGCTTGCTTCAGCAGGATTGCTTGTAGAAAATTTGGAAACTATTGAAGAAGTATAGAAGTATGAAGAAATAAAAGAAATGAATGATAGTTCTGATCTTATTATAGTATGACCATTAACATGAGTGTTGCGCTTCTATCTTTGTTCTGTGAACCTTTAAAAATAAAGATTGCCTTGGTTATTACTTCCATGTCCTGTGTTTCATCATGTGACTTAATGAGGAGACACTTTCCAATGACAGTCAGTGCTCTTTATAAGCATTAGGTTTATCATCTGTACACTGTTTCATCTCCTTTGGTCCTTCAAGTTGTTCTTTTAATTCTGTCCCCTTGTCGTAAAGAATGCAGCAGTGAACAGCTTTATGGATGACACTTTTTTTTTATTTTTAAAAAGATTACCTTCCTGACTGGTTTCGAATATCAGGATTATAGCATTCCTACTGGGCCCTGCTTGCTTTGGGTCCTGAGGTTGGCTGGACAGGACCCAAACCTCAGAAGTTTTGGAGACCTTCACAGAGGGCTGAGCTGCTTGCTAAGCAGCAACAAAAAGCTCCTTCTTCAGAAGAGCCATTCACTTGGGTTGAGAGTGGTGAAATTCAGAGGTTGCTGATCAGGAGGCACCATCAGTCTTAGAGAGTCTCGCCTCTCAGTGGGTTAATGGAGGTGGTGCTCAAAGAACGGAGAAAGGGAGGTGGTAGTGCAGCGGAGATGGCCTGGCTGGGGATGCCTGTTTCTCAGTGCCAGTGCATCACCAGTGGATTTTTAGCAGGGCGGTTGAAGGGGTCAACAGCTCTATTAGAATTTCACGTTCAGGTGTATTTACATCATTTCTACTGACATCCAAAGTAGAGAAAGGGCTCATGTCTTAAGTAGTTTCTTTTACTCTTTTATTCAGCAATGAATATAATCTTGCTTTGTAGAGTGTGAAAAACTTTCAGATCGCCTTAGTTCTGTGGTCGGAAGGCTCTTCTCACCTGGGAGAGGTATCACACCTCCAGAAGCCCTTGATCGTGATGCAGTGTGGAGAGCGTACAAGTAGTGTGGAGGGACTCAGAGTCTCTCGTGCTTTTGCCATTCTAGAGACTTGCTGCTGGTTCATCGCACTGGTTCTAGAGCCAGACAGATCTCAGCTTAAAATCAGTCTCCACCACTGATTCGCCATGTAACACAGGCTGCTTAACTGAGTGGACCTCTGTCTGCCCCTCTGTAGCACGGATTATTACATCCACTTCTCATAGTTGTTTTGAGGATTGGATAAACTACTTCTAGCAGTTCACATGTTACCTGGCATATGACAAGGACACCTTAAATGAAGTTGTTTTTATTTTTGTTAATAGATGGCCCAAATGACCTGTAACTCAGTGTCCTCATATACGAGATTCCGTACACATGTGGGCAGCTCTTCCTCAGTGTCTGTACGGGGATTGGCACTAACTGGCATTAGTTAATCAACAAGAAAAAGCCCAAGGTGATAACATAACTCTTACAGACTATTCTTTAAGACTTTCCCTTCTTATTTTCTGTTTATTTTCATTACCTACTCTGTGTCTAGTGCTGTAAGGTGCTAGGGATTTAAGTGAATAAAACATCATTTCACCATTTCTGACCTCCCATTAGCTTTGTGGTCCAGTAGTTGCCAGATAACAAACATATAAAACTTTGACTTAAAGCTTATCTGATGATGCATTTCATCTGCTTATGTCACAACCTAACGATTCACAGGCCCGAAGGTCTCTTTGTCCTCCCTTCAGTTTGATACCCAACATTACCTCTGCTTTGCCAGGGATCTCTTCTTGAAAGAACAGGTTTCACCTCTCAGAGTTCAGACACAGTCTGGCAGCTTAACACAGCTTCCAGGACTGGCTCTTCACAGCCAGTTCCTGATTTGTTCAGGAGCTGGGCTGGCATCAGGCACCGCCCCTCCCAGGGACAGAGATGAAAATCTGCTTCTCAGATCCTGTAGACAGGACCCATCAAGACAAGCCTCTGGCTCGAGGCCCTGACCCAGGTTTGAGGTCTCTTTGTCCCATCTCGATCTCTGAGTTTCTAATTTCTGACAAGTCTGTTTTGATATTTTGGTTCCTGTGCTGTGCTGTTTTGTTTCTTGAGCATAAACCAGGATAATGTTGTGTGTTACACACAACTCTCAAATGAAAAAAAAAAAGAAAGAAAAACAAGAGAAGGCACATTTTTGTCCTTGATGTGGAAGCCTCTGGAAATGTTAATCTTGCATGAAAAGTAGTTTTATGACATTAGTTTTCCAATGTTATCCTGAGCCCTCTCATTGCATTTTTGGCTGATATTTATGCTGCCATTTTTGCAAATGGATTGGTCACTGAGAAGTCGTAATAGCAATGACATTTTTGCAGTGTGTTGTGATTTTTTATTCCTGTCTCCAGTGAACTTAAAAATCTTATTACCTAAGTAATGTTCTGAGTAGGCAGCAAATAAACTCCTGTGCTTATTTGGAAGGATGCAAAGGGCTTGCAAACAGACATAAAATAGTAAAGAAACTCTAAAATGTCATAGCATATCAGAGTTGAAAATGCATTCACTGTTATCCAGCCTACCTTCATTTACTTTAACAAAGAGAAAACTGAAGCCAAGTTAAAGTGTTGCCCAATGTTATTTACATAGCGATTAACTGGAAGCAGAGGAACTGGGTTTGAAATCAGCTCTCCCTCCTATTAACTATGTGACCTTGGACAATTTATTTAACCTCTTTAAGCTTCAGTGTCCCCATCTATATGATGGGGGTTATTACCTCAATCAGGTTTACAGAGCTGTTATACCGTAAACGAGATAAGCTTGCCACTGGTTAGTGCACATCAGTAAATATTGGCTGTTATGATGGAGTGCAGAGAAGGGCAGGAACAAGGTGCTCTGAGCTGGACTGCACAAAAGGAAGAGATTTTCAACAGGTGTCAGTGGTGGGTCAGCGGTGGGTGAGGATATTCCAAGAGGAAAGGGCACAGACAGAGGCAGGGCTTTGAGGGTTGCAATGGGCACATTGGCAGTAACCCAGCTTGGTGCTGTTGTGTGCTGCACATATGCAAGATGGGAGAGGCATCTCTGAAGAAGTGAGTGAGACCTGATCATGGATGGTCTTGAATGCCAGAACATGGAATTTACACTTCAATTACTAGCCTGGGAGGAGGAGGGAGGTCAATGGATGACGTAGTTGGGGTGTGTGTGTGTGTGTGTGTGTGTGTGTGTGTGTGTGACATAAGAGAGACAGAGAGATGATTAGACCTGCGCTCAGAGGCAGTAACTGTGTGATGATGCACAGAAGGAGGAGGCCCTCTTTTTAAAAAGTGGAAGTATGGGAGGTTGTTGGCAATATATGTACAAATGTGCCTCCCTCTGTCCTGGCGAGTCTATTGCAGAAAAGTATTCAGAAACAATGGTTTGAAGCTAACACACTTCAACATAGATCACCAAGTGAGTGCTGAAATGATTTTTAAAGTATAAAATATTATGTTATCGTGATCTCCCTTTTAACAATTTTATATGTGTGAGAGAATATGTCTTCATTCATAAATGTTCAGAAAGTACTTTAACCAAAGTGTTAACAATGATTTTCTTTGTGAGGTTGTGTTATAGGTGATTTTTTATTGTAGTAAAATATATACAACTTAAAGGTTACTGTCTGAACCATTTCTACGTGTTCAGCTCTGTGTTATCACATAAATTTCATACTGTTGTGCAACCATCACATTTTCCATATCTAAAATATTGGCGATTTTTCTTTATTCTTCATACTTTTATATATTGTTTGAATATTTAAATTTTATAACCAAAACACCAATTTAGTTAAAAAATACAAAGGAGGCCCTGGCCAGGTGGCTAAGTGGTTGGAATGTTGACTCATACACTAAAACATTGAGGGTTTGATTTCTGGTCAGGGCACATAACTAGGTTGCGGGTTCAATCCCCCGAGAATGGGAGGTATCTGATCAATGTTTCTTTCTCACATCTCTCTCTCTCTCCCTCTTTTTCTCAAATCAATACACATCTCTTTGGGTGAGGATGGATAAAGCACAAAGTAAGGATTGGAGACTAATGTAGGATAATTTCTGTGATGTGGGAAATTATATCCTGACTCAAGATCATTGCCATTGGAATGAAAATGAAGTACAGGGACTGAGAGAAGGCCTGGTTCCAGTGTTTCATCCCCTTGGAGAAGAGCTGCTTTTTCCTGAGATAAATTGGCATGCCTGGATTTAGGACATGAGGACCTATAGCTTTGCACCAGTTGATTATAGTAACATGAAAAGTGCAGCTAAACCACCGGATCCCTGATCAAACTGAGGATCTCTGATGAAGCTGGTCATAACAATTTCAGGAAACCAACAGTGTCAAATCTGGCTAAGGCTACATATATGAGGAAAACATAGGCAGAGACAGAAATCCTTGCATTAGCATATAGCTGACTATGGGAGATCCTTGCTTTGTTTCAGCATAAAGCATTTCAACCTCAATTTTATGCTGCTTATATTTGGATTCCCTGATATTCAAATTCCTTAACTTATAGGAACTTTTGTTGCAAAATCTTAACCAAAGTTCTCAAAGTAACAAAACATAAAATGATTTTCTTTTTAATTCTTTGCAACAGTCAGGCTCCAGTGCCTCTGATGTAAAACAAAGGACTGAGAATATTTTAGCCTTTTTTCCTCTCCTATACTGTCTTAGTAGGCACATTTATTCTACAATGTGAAAGCCAGATCTTCCTGGGAGATAAGGGGAGAAAAGCTCCATAAGAAAGCATCCTTCAATAAGAAACACATGGTTTTATTTAGGGGCATTTCTAAGGTTCCTGTCCTTCCAGCAGATTTTTAATGAATGCCTACCACGTGAAAGCACAGTTGTTCTCGAGGAGGCAAGAAGGAGTATGACAGGGTGCCTGCCCTGCAGGAGCTCATGATTAAGTCCTTCGATTGTTGTTGAAGCAAATACACATGTACACGTCTTCATACAAGGCCTGCTGAAGTGTGCTATTGAGAAGCACACAGTGCTTGGATGGGTGGGATTTTCCCCGGGTGACTGGCTACCGAGCGTCGAGCATCGGTAGGGAGAAGCTGGCGTTGTGCCTTGGAGTGTGGGTAACTTCGACAACATGGATCTGCGTGAAAGGGAGTTTTGGATGGAAAGAACGGCCCAAGTCAAAGTGCACGATTAGAGATGTACAGCATGATGTTTGTTTAACATCTTTTCTTGCCTCTTCCCCAAAGCAGAATTGGAGTCATTTACTACGGTATGACCCCAGGAAACATTACTAGGAGGTTAAAGAAGGGAGGCTGGGAAGGGAAATGAATCAGTAAAGGGTGTGTTAGGAAGCCAGTGACCACTGAAGGCCAGTGGAGCTCAGCCCAACTGGGGAGCTCTGAGAAACAGTTTGTAACACACCTCAGAGTTGTCCCACCTGAAGGCCAAGGAAGCCCCTGTCCACAGCTCTCAGACTGTCATTGGCTGAGGACTGCTCTTGGGGGCATTGACACTTTCCCTTTCAGCTTGCAAGGCACAGGTGCTGTGTGCTTCTGTTGTTAAAGTAAAAAAAAAAAAACAAAAAAACTCAGTGGTATTTGTAGTTAGAGCCCTCAGCATCTATTACAAAGTAAGAGAATAGAATATTGTGGTACCTCAGTTAAATGAGAGGTCAGTGGTGGTGTCAATGGAAGAAACTGAGGAAGAGGAGATAGACAAAGAAGCATGCCATGCAGTGTCTTGGGAGTCAATGGGAAGGGGATTTTCAATAAGGAGGGAAAGTAACATTTTGCTAAAAGGACAGTGATGGTTGTGCCTTCAGACCCCAAACTATCCAAATATGCATTGCCCAGAGAGTTGTAATGGATAGGCTTGCTCTGTAAATTGGTTCTAGTTCTGGCTCTGCTGTTAGCTAGCTATGGGACCTCAGGTACCTGCCTGAACCTTTCTGGGCCTCAGGCTCCTGTGTGTACAGTGAGGTGGTTGTTTCCAATCTCTCCCAATGCTAAAATGCCATTTATATGGATTCAAAGATATGGTCTGACTCTTACCTCACTACTTGTTTATTAAACTCTTAAGTGTGTGGCATGTTAAATGGAGAAGTAATCTAATTTCACACTTAAATAAAGAGCTAATTCAAATTACTTTTGAAATTAAATGTTCATAGAATAAATTTGGTGGGACTAATAAATGAACTCTTGAGCATTCCTTCCCATCCATGCCCATCCTCTGAACTCTTTCCATTCTCTTTGTCTGTTGCTGTTCTTCCCCTTCATCTTGGACTTCAGGAATAATTTTATTTAGTGTTGGTTTATTTTTACCTATGGTGGTTTTGGAGCAGGAATTATATCTGTTGGCCTGACAGAGAATTTTACATGGAGCATGTGTTTGAAAGATTAATATAAGCAGTTGCTTCTGAAACAATTTAATCTTGCTTTCCATAGTAATGAAAGATGCATAATCAAATGCAGTAAATTGTGTCCGGAAGATAATAAACACTTTTGAAAGCATTTTAGCACTGACTGTGAATTATGGCTGACCCCAAATCGGGAGGCGTGAGTATGACCAATGGGAGCTCCGCCATGGGTGCCGGCCTTTAATATTGGTCTTCAGCTGCTTGATTCATTTCATTGCTCCCTATCAGAACCCAGAGAGCCTGCTATCTGTCGCACTGATTTAAAACTAAAAATGGCATCTCATGCCCATTAGGGGAGCCTGTGTTTAAACCACCATAAAACAGTCTTTGTCTCCTTCCATCATTTGATCAACACACAGACGCAAGTGGGCCTGGGTTAGGATTTGAAATATAAATAGTAACAACCAAATTAATCCTAGATCTAGTCACTGTGGATGGTGGAACTCTTAGGGATGTATTTTATTCAGAACCTCATTAATTTCTTGGGTATGGATGCAACTTAAATAAACTCTACAAAGATCTTTTATAAGCTTACCCTTACCTTCAATTACCCCACCTTCTGCCTGCACATTCATGACCCAGGAGTTATTCTAGAAATGTTTTGGAAATTAGTACACCTCTTTAATCAAGCATTCGGTAAGAGAGTAAAGTCCTGAAGTAAAGTATAGGCTTTTTTATGCAAAACTTTGGAAATATATTTGTGCACCTGTGATATTCAGATTGTTATGTGTGGTGCCACCAAAAATAAATAAATAAAACAAATGCATGTGTACTCTCTCTGTCTTGAAGAAACTGAAACATTGCTTGGCAAATGTAGACTGCATGCACTTTGCAAAGCAGCGGTCAAGCACAGACAACTGGAGTTTCCTGCAGAGCTGATGGCAAAAGGAATCAAGACATGACTCTGGTCAAGCTCCTTTGCCGTGTGTATTTGCCTGCATTTAATGTGTTTATATCTGCTTGCCGCTCTGGGGCCCAGGGAGTCGTATTTTCACACTGCTGAATCAAAAAGGAGGGTTTGTCTTCCTTCTCTGATTAAGCTTGACAGGGAATTGTCCCTGACTTGTGTAGTAAAAAGATCCCCAAACTGCACCATTAAAGACTGGAGGTTTAGTTTTTCCATGCTACCTATTAGCTGACATACTTGAGCTGAGATGCTTGACCTCACTGAGCCTTAAAATCCTCTAAAATTCACATAAAGCTTCTCTTTTCTATTTTCAAAAAAATGTTTCTAATAACAAAAGATAGGTATAGATATAGATAGATATAGATATAGATATAGATATAGATATAGATATAGATATAGATATAGATATGTAAACTATACAGTGATATACAAACACCAGAAAGGGCTGTTGATCAACCTGCAAAGTTTTCTGTTTTGATTCTATAATTCATTGTTAACATAACTATTTAAAAGGTTTCGTCAGGAAAATGCTCATGTCTTTTACATTTGCACAAGTTTGTGTTTTCAAGCCTAGAGATGTAATTCTGCAATCTCCTAAGTCAGTGAGAGAAAAATCTAATTAGCAAACCAGTCCTTTGAGAAAGAAGAGGCTCTTCCTAGTTGTTTGTTTCTAAAAATAATCTTTCTTAATTTGGCACAGCTGTTGGGCAGCAAGGATGGGATGTGAGTAGCCGTGTCTCCAAATGCATGCGGTATTGTTGAATGCTTACAGTGCTACTGAGAAAATTTTTGGCATATGTGTTTTGTTTTAACAACTTAGCTTACAGCATGGTTTTTTAAATTTTGTTTTTATAGAATATTCTGGTTCTCCTGGATTCTTTTGAACTATTGCCAGGGGATGATTTAAGCCTTCAACTTGGCCCTGAGGACAGAAGTTGAAAACCAAAGATGAATAGCCATGTGGTCTCTTACACAGGAGAACTGTCCAGTTAATATGTCAAGTTGCCAAGCCCAGTTTAGCAGAGAGCACGTCTTGTCTTTGTTCTGAAACATTATATTTTGAGATATTTCCTGAAGGGCTTTGCAAGAAACAAATCCATTGTATGTGGGGAGATGACTATTTGTTAACGAGCTCTTCACTTTTAATCACTTGTTCCAAAGTGTCATGCTGTTGGTGGTGGTAGGACGAGGAGGAAAAGGAAAAAAGGGAGAAATTAGGAAGAGGAGGAGGAGAAAGAAGAGGAAGAGATCATAATGATGCCCTCCAAATTATTTATTCTTTTATAGTTTGCAAAGTGGTTTTATGTATTAGTATCTAATTTAACATTTAAAATAGCCCAGTGGGACAGTAGAAGTCACTAGTGAAGAAACAGGTGTTTTTAGATATCGCTTCCTGCATGGCATACATCTTAAACAAGTGACAGGGCTAGAGCATGAGCTTTTGATTCAAACTCTGACATTTTTTCTCCCAAACAGTTGATCACAAATCTGCATTCATAGCTCTACAAGTACAGTGTGGGGTTTTAAATGTGAGCAAATCTACTTGTAACATTGTTTGGACCCCAGTGTCCTGCCCAGGGTGAGTGCTATATTCAAATCTGATAAATAAATGAAATAAAAATTGTATTATGAGAAGAAAGAGTGAAACATAGATAATTGTTAGAGTTCATCTCCGACATAGATGGAAAAGGACCTCCAATCTCCCCCAAAGAAAAATACTTTAATGATGTTAATGAATATTATGGGGATAAAATCATGCCAAGCGCAGTTTATGTTATCTTCTTAAAAGCACACAGATTTTTCAGAGTGGATGACTTGGCTTTAGAGAAGTCTGATAAAAATGCTCAGTGCATCGTAATTGTGGCAGCTGTCAGGGCACAAGCCCCTTCTCTTTCTCAAGGATACATCAACAGGAAATTAGCAGAAACTGCATAATTGAAACGTAATGACTACAGCCCTTCAATGTTCTCTGTCTTAGAAGGAAAAGATTCTGTCATTTTGATGGAACATAATAAAAGTCAATGGCCACAAACTATTCTGGGCTGAAATGTATGCCACCCGCTGCCCACCCCCCAACACACTGCCTGCCAAAATAAATCATATGTTGAAGTCTTGAAGTCCTGACTTCCTGTGATTTCAGAACGTGAGTATTTGTACATAGGGTTCTTCGAGCTAATTAAATTAAAACGAGGCCATTAGGATTGACCCTATTGCTGCCTGACTAGTATCTTTATAGAGAGGGGAAATTTAGACACAGATACACACAGAGGGACAAGGACATGGAGACATGAGGAGATGACAAGCCAAAGGATAGAGGCCTCAGAAGAAACCAACTTTGAGGACACCTTGATCTTGGACTTCTCAGCCTCCAGAACTGTGAGAAAATAAAATCTGTTGTTTAAGCCATGGGCTCTGTGGTACTTGTTACAGCAGCCCTAGTAAACTAATACGCTGTTTTAAGTCAGTAGCTCTCAAATCTGGCCATATTTTAGAATCACTTTATTTTTATTTATTTTTTCTTTTCAACAATGTCAGTGTCAGGGCTTCATCCCACAACAGTGGAGTCAGAATCTCTGAGGATGTTGTCTGGATGGCTGTGTTTTCAAACCTTTCCAGAAAATCTTGCTACAGTTTAGGTTGAGAAACTACTACTGATTTGCATTGTCTTTCCAGAAGAGTTTCAACTGGTTCTTTTCAAGGAGGGAACACAAATCTTTCACCCACTGGGTTTTTGCGGCTTATAAGTCACAGAGCAAACGAAGACACGCCAGTGGATCAGGAATGGTCCAACCTGGCCAATCCTTAGAATCACCTGAGTTCTCTTCAAAAATGCAGATTCATAAAAATTCTGATTCGTGAGTCTTTGGAGCACTGGGATGGGGGAGGAGTTTATATGTTTAAAGCAGTCTATAAGTGATTTTGCTGATATAGTAGATTCAGAATGGCCTGACATTTGTTTTTATGTGTGTTTTTGTATGTATGTGTATGTGTGTTTGCATGTATGTATTAAGTTGGCCAAAATTTTGTTTCATTTTTTCTGTACAATGGCTCTAGTAGTGCTTAGTTGTCTTTAACTTCATTCATAACAATTTCGTTAGATTGTCTTATGACAGTTGTCATGTCAGCATGCATTTAAAAAACTTATCAAAATTGGTGAATTTTTTGTGTAGTTATTTTAATATTGAAGATGGATGAAGATATACAGCATTCTCCATGTATTGTGCTTTGTTATTTCAAGAAAGGTAAAAATACAACTGAAATGCAAAAAAAGATTTGTGCAGTGTGTGAAGAAGGTGCTGTGACTTAGTGAAAGTGTCAAAAGTGGTTTGTGAAGTTTCTTGGTATTATTGTCATTTTGGCCAAATAAGTCTTTGCTGTGGGGCTGTCTTATGCATTGGAAGATGTTTAGCAGCACCCCTGGCCTCTCGAAGCCACTATTGGGAGATAGCTGACATACTCAAAATATCCCAATCAATAGTTATTGGTGAAGCAGCACAATTTACAATAGCCAAGTACTGGAAGCAACCTAAGTGCCTATCAGTAAATGAGTGCATCAAAAAACTATGGTACATTTACACAATGGAATTCTATGCAGCAGAAAGAAAGAAGGAGCTCCTACCCTTTACAGCAGCATGGATGGAACTGGAGAGCACTATGCTAAGTGAAATAAGCCAGGCGGTAAGGAAAAAATAGCATATGATCTCACTTTTAACTGGAACATAATCAACAAAAGAAAAAAGCAAACAAAATATAACCAGAGACATTGAAATTAAGAACAAGCTAACAATAGCCAGAGGGGAGGGGGAGGAAAAGGGGGGAAGGGTTTTCAGAAACTGCTATAAAGGACACATGGACAAAACCAAGGGGGAGGGTGGAAGTGAGGGAGTGAGGTGGGTTTGGCTGGAGTGGGGAGAGAGTGGTGGTGGGGGGGAAAGAAGACAACTGTAACTGAATAACAATAAAATAATTTAAAAAATAGTTATTGGTAAAAATGAAAAAATGTGTCTTTTATTTTATGGAAAAATCTAAATGGACTTTTTGGCCAACCCAATATGTATGTGTGTATGTATGTAAATATGCATTGTCTTCAACAAGAAAAAAATTACCTGTGATTGTACCAGTAAGGAGCCTGTTCAAGCTTCTGGTCTGTGATTGTTTCCTGGGGTCTTTTCCCTTTATTAGACAGTTTAGTGATGAGAGTATTAAGGACACTGGGAGTGATTTTCATAAGTAGATGTAGAATTTTACAATTCAGTGTTGTAGTAATGACCTCAGTTTAATCAGTATTTTCTCTTTCTAAAACCTGCTGTTAGGGCAAAAGGTCTGATGCTAAACAAATTATGTCATTCACAATTGAAGTGTAAATTGAATTCCTAATTCATTTGTTTGCTAATCATCCCTTCTTATGAATATACAGATCAGCCTCTTTGGGGAATTTGCCTGCCCTGTACATTCATATATATACACAACATATACATTTCAATGACCTAAGGTCATTGATCCCCAGCCAAACAAATTAAGATCAGGTTAGAAATTTTAAGAAGGCCTATGGAAAATCAAAGTAAATGTCAAAATAATAACTGACATGTTCATGAATAATATGCGTACTTATAATCTTAAAACAACCCTGTGTGATAATGCTAGTGTCCCCATTTTACAAATGAAAAGATGAGGCCAGGGCAGAGGTGTCAGGTAACTCACTTAAAAACCTGGAGCTAGGCATTGGCAGAGGCAGTTTGATTCCAGAGCCCATGCTTTTGATGGTTGTTATTCCCTTCCAGCCCTAAACTTACTGCATTCCTCCAGGAGCCCTTGTCTCAGATTCATTTATTCTCTTTCAAACCCAATTCCACCAAGCTTGGCTTTTAGCTTTCCTGACCAACAGCAGGTTAGAACAGGCTTCCCATCAAAACCCAAGGTCAGAATTTAGGAGATAGATATCATTAGGATGATTGGTCCCTTCACACAAATCTTTTATTTTCACTTACAAAAAAGTAAGATAGTATGATTTTCTTGAATATAGTGTTTTTCTGAAATAATCTTCCCATGTATTATATTGTAAAAATGTCCATATGTGAGTAGCCTGTGTTTATAAGCCTGTCTTCATCAAAAACTATTTTCATTTTCCCTGCTATGTCCTAGTCTTCAGCCTGCTTGTATTTTCCTGACCCTGCAATTGAGTGCATATGTTTTCCATGTTCAGTGTTTCACCTGTGCAAAGATGTTTTCTGTAGTTCCAAGTAGGTCCAGGCAGTCATCAGAGTAAAACGGTTCTTTGATGGTATGCCTGGATTTGCACTCCTTTGTCTTAGCATTTTCAACATTTTCTGTCCAAATAGATGAATTTTAATAATCTGCAGTATAGGTTTTTGGGGTCTGACAACTGTCTAAAACTTGTCTCTAAATCTTTAGAGCTTGGCATACCATAGAACAAATTAGGTAGCCAATAAATGTTGACTGAATGTCATCTAATAATTTTTATTAACACATCTTCTAACTGGAAATGCTATATACATATATAGTACATATATATAATCCGACGTGTGTGTGTATATATATAGTCCAGAAGGTATCCAACCTTATAATATGAAAAATAGAGACATTTATTGAATAAGATATAAGATACAAGAAACATTGTAGATAGGACAGTGACGCCTCAGTCCTCTTCAAAGTAGGCACCGGGAGACCTCACACAGTTGTCCCAATCACCATCAGCTGCCCTGTCACATTTTCCTGAATCTCATCCATGGTCTGAAACTTCTTCCCTTTCAAAGGTGATTTTAGTCTTGGGAAAAGCCAGAAGTCACAGGGCACCAAACTGGATTGTAAGGGGGCTGAGTCACCTGGGTGATTTGATGTTTCACCAAAAAACTCTGCATAAGATGTGATGCATGAGCAGGCATGTTGTCATGATGAAGCTTCCAATCACCAGTTGCCTATAGCTGCAGCCTTCTGAATCATCTGAATAGTCTCCATGGAGGAATGTTGAAGCTTAAAGCAAAATTTGATGCAGATTCATTGCTCTACTGGCTCAGTCATTTTGAATGTGATGACCACACAGTACACCTATTCACTCAACGACATCTACCCCACCCCCTGACTAGTACAGTGAAGTTGTCATTGTTCACATGTGTGGATTCCAATCCACTCTTCTTGGCTGCCAGGTTACATCAATGGCATACAACCAGTTCTTGTTATATTAATAATGGCTAGACTTTCTCCAGACAGGTGTGTATATATATATGTGTGTGTGTGTGTATATATATGTGTGTGTGTATATATATATATGTATGTGTGTGTGTGCGTGTGTATGTATATATAAATGCATACACACATACAGATATGTATATGTATATGTGTTGTGATTTCAGGTACATGTTTCATAATTAAGCTGACTTGGACTAATATTCTTGCTGCACTATTTACTCCCTACGTCACTCTGGGGAAGTTAATTGACCTCTTCTAGTCTCACTTGTTTGTTTTCTATAAAGGGAGGACAATAATATCTACTAGTAGATGGAGATTAAATAACAGAATAAAGGTGGAATTCTTGAAGATGTGTCAGTATGTCCCAATAAATGCTCAATAACAGCTAAACAGTATTACAATGAGATTCCATTTACCCCAGTCTGAAATACAGTAAAGTACAAAGAAAGGTAATACATGTATATGTGTATGTGTATATATGTACACATGCATGCATGGAAGTATGTGTGTATGTACTTCTGCCTACCCCTGTGTGTACACATACATGTATATATGCACACACATACACATATGATAGCACATTGTGTGTGTGTTTTGTGTGTGGATACATACACACATGCATACATACAGGGGTGGGCAAAAGTAGGTTTACATTTGTTTGTATGGAAAATAACACAATAATTAGCCCTGGATGGGTGGGTCAGTTGGTTGGAGTGTGTGCTGTGAACCTGGGATTTCAGTTTCAACCCCTGTTCAGGGTGTGTGCTGGAGGCAACCAATTGATGTTTCTCTTCTGTTGATGTTTTTTCTCCCTCTTCTCTCTCTCTCTCTTTCTCTCTCTGAAATCAATGGATACATCTTCAGGTGAGGATTAAAAATAAAAAGAAAGGAAATAATACAATAATTAATAGACAATGTAAGAATCAGCTCTGTGTTTTGTGTACTCAAAACTGTAAACCGACTTTTGCCCACTCCTTAGGTACAATGAGGATAGGACACAGTGAATTTTCCCTAGTGTTTCCTGGAAAATGACAAAACAGCACTTCTTTTGCTGAATCTGGGTGAGAATTTCCTGTGTAAGGTGCTGGAACAAATGTCTTCATCTACTGCAGTGAAACAGGAGGAGGAGTCAGGGATGTAGAAACATTTCTGGAAGGAGAAGTGGAAAGAGAACTGGAAAGGCTTCTTTTATTCAAGGCTAATCTTGTGGACAGTGGGAGAGGGAATATTATACTCAGGCCGGTCTAGAGCCCTTATACCTTTGCAGGGGGTAGGTTTTGAATAAAATCTTGCAAACACAGTGACAGGTAGGCAGGATCAAGAACGAAGTTCAAATTGACTTGAAGTTTTAAAAGCTCCTTCCAGAGCTAGGGGGAGGGCTTGTGGGAGATGTCCAAGGTCACTCTGGGACTAGGTTGCCTGGGCTTGGCTTCTGGCTCAGCCACTAATGAGTTGTATGACCTTGGACAAGTCTTTCTGCTTTTCTGTGGTCAATTCCCTTAATTATAAATTGGGGGTAAAGATAGCACTTACCTTCTAGGGTCACTGTGGAGATTGAGGAAATTAATTTATGGAAGTACTTGGAACAATGCGTGGCAAAAAGTAAGCATTCAGTTAATGTTAGCTATCATAACCTACTCAACACTGGAGGGTTGAATGGCCAATTTTGTTCTTGCCAAGGTGGTTTTTTTTTTTTTCCTCCCTCTTTTTCTTTCTTTTTTTTCATGATCGTACCTGGATTTATGTGCTTTTCCATTTAAAAGGTGACTCTTTAAGGTTTCTGATTTGGGGGAAGCAGATAAATATATGGCATTATGAATTATAAGTCCTCAGCCTATTCTGTTATTAAAGTCATGGTAATAGTTACTTTTTATTTTAAGGATTGTTTATCATCTTTATTAATCTGTAAAATGCAAAATCTTCATTTTGATAGGCAAATGGGTAGAACACATTTGCAGACTGAACAAAAACTCCAGTCCACATATTTCTGAGGTTATAATGTATATCCGTTTTTAGTAAAGGTACTTGCTTAGGATTCAGATTATATTTGTTGTTTTCTGTGATAAGTTCCTCTAACCACAGCTGGTAGTTCTGGACTCCCTCCCATGTTCATTAATTTATTGTCCTTGTTGCCTGCTGAAAATGTGCTAGGAAAACAGAACTCTGCTTTCATGCCTCCTTCTCCCAGCTCTTTTGCATGCAGAGGCTCAGGGATTTAACTTGTCCCTAAGCCCAGTTTAGAGCCACTGATTTCTGAAGTTTGCTAAGATGTTCACACTGTTACTCCAAAATGTACTACAAGGCTCACGGATGTTGCTACCCAGGTAGTTCCCAAGGGCAGCATGTGTCTGCACAGGTGCCAGCCTCTGTCTGGAGTCTGGAGATGCATGTGGCTGGCTGGCACTTTGGCAATGGGCCCACTTGGGTCTACAGTTCACAGGGTGTGTGAGATTTCCATTTGGCCAACATTTAGTGAAATCTTACACTGGACTGGGCTCTGCTAGGTGGCTTTAGATAAGTCCTCATTTACTCCTTGAAACATCCTGATCCCTATTTTGCAGACTTTTGGAAGTGCCCAAGGAGATCAGTCCTCTCAGCCTGAGTTCTGAACAATTTAAGAAGTAAAGCAAGAGAGCAAAGATCAAAGCAAAAAAAAATCACCTTCATTCCAGAGATGCTCAGGTGGCAGTTGTAGGTTGTCATCATAGCCAAATGAGCTTGCAGTTCCAGAAATAGGCAGATGTGCACACCAGTTACAACATCAATAGAAGCTTCCTTACCTGGACCCTGGACCCCAGCAGCATCCAAGCCCTTGGGAGAGCAGTGGAATTTGGCTTCTCTCTGGGTAGCTCAGTTCCAAGAGGAAGTATAGAACTGAGTGGAGTGTTCCTCTTCCTCCTTCCCAAAAGTACTAAACCAATGAGCCACTCCTAGAGATGAATGGAATGGGTTAAGTGTTGGAGAGAGGCCAGCAGTTTGTTTGGGGGAATATGCCCTCATGAAAAGAGTGTAGGGTAAAGTTCAGATGAGACAGAGGTACAGGGAAACAACTTGCAAAAGGCTTCAACAGCTGCCTAGCAGTGGAGCTGAAATTTGAATAGTCTTACTACTCTTTCATCTTAGGCTGAATTAGAGCTTTTCTCCAAATTGAAAAATTGGAATTTTGACATAGGATAAAGCTGTGAAAGGTCATTCATCATCTAGAATCCAAAACAAGATTTTACATAAACTATCCAAGGAGGATACGCAGTTATGTTCCCCTTAGATTTGCTAACTCTGTACTTTTGCTGTTAACAATCTATCAGAAGTCCCAGAGACCTTATCTTTCACCATATAGGTCACTACCTTGTCCTGAAGTTATCCTGGCCACTGGACTTTTTCCTCTCAAAACTGACTCTGAGCCGGGGCATGAAAGACACCCCTGAGAAACTTGCTTCCAGACCACAGACTTTTTGGAGACCAGCTTCCTTCCCCAGGCTTGCCTTGCTCTGCTGTGATCACCTCCTCAGGCAGAGGGGTGTGCTGCTCCAGGCTGTGACACCCGTCTGTATGCCACTTGTGCGACCTGATGTACTCAGCATTGGCAGGCCAGCCAAGGGCCCTGTATCTGTCTTGAGGCCTTGTTTTTAAAATAGCCCCCTTCTTTAAAATGTGATTATTAGGATATATAATATCTACAAATTTTCATTGTAATTTTTAAACTTTTGCCATTGGATGATGGGACCCTGCAATTCACGTTCATAGCGTGGCTTCCTTGTGCCTGTGTATATGAAGGGATTTATGGGCGCAATCCCCACTAGAGGCTTTCTGGAAGATCCTTGTGAATGAGTTAGATAAAGAGCCTCAAGGAGACACAGTATCACAGTCTCTGGTTCCCACAAGGCCTTATGAACCACACATGGCTGGAAATAATTAGCAGCAGCAAGATTTGGGAACTAGGAGGAAAAAGGTAAATCTTGTACCCATAGTTAGACACAGGAATTTAGAATTGTATCTTCTTTGGGTAAATTAGAAGTTATGTTTCAGAAGCCAGAAATCACAAAGTCCATTTACGTCCTAGATTTTAGGGGCCTAAATATTCTTTGCCTTTGGGACTGTGTTAAACTGATAATATGGACATTTTATAGGTTGTGTTTCCTTGAATATTATAATTCACTGGATAAATTTGCATTGTTTTGAAACTAGTTTTTCAGTATGGCTTATTTTACTTGAAATATTGAAATCCTATAAACTTGGGCTTCTAGACATGGGCTCCACAAGAAATCAAGAAATTTAAAAATAGAACCCTGATTCTTGCTGATTAGTCTCTTGAAATGTGTCCAGGAGACAGATTTTTTTAGAAACTGTAGAACAGATTTTATTTAAAATTATACAAAGCGTTTTTTTCTTACTTTTTCGTTTTTCAGTTGTCATGGCTGAAACCCCAGTGAGTAAGCAGGAAGTATTATGTGGTTTTGTGAAGTGACTTCACAAACACCCGTCTGAAAGAAGTTGCAGCTTTGAAGGACCCTGGAGAGGGAACTGCCCTCCCCTCTTATGGTGAAGAAGTGTTTCCTACCCATGGCCAGGTCATTGGGCGGTCACTCTGGGGGAGCTTGTCCTAAGCAATTTAATTCAAGTTGTGAAGCTAGTGAACCTTCAGCCCAGCTCTGTGAGCAAGGTTGTAACTAGCCTTCCATAACAAGTCCTATCTCTGATTACCTTGAGTTGACGTTATTCTTCAGACTCTCAAACTGGCACCTTTGGATGTTTCTATGACCTTGAAAATTGGAATAATTAAGTTTCCTCTGGTACAGTGGAACTTGATATGTGTAATTAACAGCAGCCAGCATTCCCTGGAGACCAAATTTATGAAAGACATTAAAGGAGGAAAGAAGCAAACCTTTTGAATGAGGGCAAGTGAACATTAGCTATGTAAGCATGGCAGTATTTGGGTGTTCCTGATCACAGGTATATAGGTATTTCTCTGAAATTTAATACTGCATTTTTCCTTATTTTCCTTGGTAGCACCAGCCACATGAAACAGAAGGAAGTGAGTAACTGGCAACCAAATTAATGAACAGGGATGAGAACTGAAAAACTCCTTTATAGGAGAGACAAAAGTTAGTTTTGTTCTACATTAACTTTTCTGCAACAAAAACAACTTTAGACCACAATGTTATGTATGTTCATTTTATGTTCCTAAGCTGTGACAGTGCCTAGCCTATGTTAGTCACAAGAAGATGCCCATAAAATCTGCAACGTGTGATTTTGAGTGCATGTCTTTTAAACACCTCCAAACAACTCTGACTATTTATAGCACTATATTCTCTGAAATTTCCTTAAGTGCACATAGATAAATAGACTGATAGATAACAGAGAGACCAAGAGAGACAGAGAGAGAGAGAACATAGTCTCTTAGGAAAGAGTTCCATTTATCTATTGATTGCTCTGAGTATGGGTGTATGCTTTCAGCCAATGGGAGTTTAAAGAACAGGCAGTAGGTACACTCTCAACCAATGAGCATTAGCATTCCATCTGTAAATGCTCTCTGTAATGAGCTCTTGTAGTGGTGTGTTTGTCCTACGGACTTATCTGTAATGAGCTCTTGTTGTAATGGTATATATTTCCTATGGACTCATTCTGGCCTTTGCTCCACGTTGTTGGCATTACTGCCACAAAATATGCAAGTGATAATGTCTGATTGTCCTCAGAGGTAAAGCAACAGTATCAGTCTAGCTGTAAAAACATGGATTTTACAGTGACTTCAGACACCTTCAGTGAAATGGTTCAGGCATCTAGTAGTAGAGATCAACACATGATTAGAGATTAGTAGAAGTCCTTTGTCAGAGATGAGATTTTCTGAAAAGCTCAGGATTGCCAGAGCAATTTGATGGGAACATACACACACAGAGTCACTGCAGCAACAACCTGAACACGTGATTCCGTGGGCGCCGAATGGAACCAGCACACATCCCTTCTTTGACAGAAGTGACTGAAAAGAGGGCAGGGAAATTAACTGCCTCACAAACATCCATCATGAAAATTCTAAGTTGATACCCCTATTTTTGTAATTGGTCTCTACCCATTACTGCTTCCATTATTGCTGGCTAGTTCCTCTTCTTTTCTTCCACAGTCAGTCAGTGTTGAAAGGATCTGAATGCTAAGAAGTTAACCAAGGCATTTCTCAGGGCCTGGATTCAGTGAATGGACCATACATAGTAAGACAGATAATTGCTCAAATGCTTCTTTTTAGACTGTTCATTAATAAAACTGATGTTGTAAGTTAAATATTCATTATGTATTATTATGCACTGAGTTCTCTGTACATGAGGCCAGGCCAAATGATCTATTCCTCTTTCTTAGGGTTTTTTTTATTGTGCTAATCACAGGCCAAAATTTCTAGTCCCAAGTAGAAGACATCTTTTTGTACCTCTCCAATTTCAGATTAATATTAGAGCCATTTTCTCAAAATGTTTTCTGGAAAAAAATTAGTTCTGGAGGTCCTCAAAAAAAAATGAAGAAGAAGGAGAAGACAGCTAATGTATGGTCAAATGAGTCTGAGAAACTTACCTTCTTTCAGAATTAGATTCCAAACAAACATAAAGTAGTATTCTGAGAAGCCCTGAACTAAACATTTTGCTTTATTTAAACTTAAGCTTTAACTAACAATATTCAACATGACAAAAACTATTCTGAATAGCTAGAGGAACTCTACTGTCCTGGGCATTATTTTATTGCCTACCCTGCTTTTGTTTTAATGTAACACCTATTAACTGCCTAGGTGATGTGCAGAACCTTCAAATAAATAGCACTTAAACAAAATGACGTACTTCCATGTATGACTTGTGGGCCTCATGGTCTCCATCAGCACTGCTCAATAGGCATATTGCCAACCATATATGTACATATAGATATTCCAGCAAAAAGGGCAAGAAAAAAGGTGAAAATGATTTTAATAATATATCCTATTATCCCACCACATCCAAAATATAAAAGTTTAGTAATAAGATACTTTACATTTTTTCTACTAAATCTTCAAAATCCCAGGCATAATTTATACTTGCAACATATCTCAATGCAAACTAGCTTTATTTCAGGAACTCAGTAGCCGCATGTGACTAGTGGCTGAACCATGCAGGTCCACACCCAGGTGGCCCTCGTGGGAAAGCCTCTCCTGCCCTTCTTTCCAGGAGTGCAGTGCCCCAGTTCTCATCTAACCCCAACAGCATCATTCGCCTCTGTGAATCAGTAAGACATTTAGTTGCATGTTTACATTTCTTTGCTGTTTCTGTTTCATTCAGCTGCACCATCAAGTTTACTCAGTGGAGACGGAACATAATTGATGGAAGTCTTCAACATAGTGAAATTCAGCAAGAAGGCATAGAGAAACCTCATTTAACCTTGTCAGGATAAAATTTAATTTTATTTAGGGTAGATTCTTGGGTTGACTTTGGTTGTATTGAAACCCTGATAGGCATGTGGATGTGGTAGAAGAAAGGTATTGAGACTTATTAGATAGAACCCTGGACTGGTCTTTGAGGACCAAAGAGATTTCAAATGCAATGTAAGTGGAATAGATAAGTGTGCATGTGTCTGTTAGGAAATAGGTAATAATAGCATACTTAACATATGCCAAGTATTTCCCATGTACAAAGTCCTATTTAATATGCATCATCTCCTTTAATCCTCACAATTCTATGATTGCCTCATTATATAGACAAGGAAAAGAGGCCTAGGCAGTTGAGAAAAATCTGACTGTTCCACAGTTGTCAGTTTTATTCAGTGCCAGAGCCCATGCTGTTAAAGAGCATGGGACTCCCATATGTTCTCCATCCATGAATCCTCAGCCTTCTGGGGTCAACACTCTCATGAAAATGGCCTTTGGGGAAGATCTCTGAATAGCCTTGATACCTGGTGGTCAAATACTTTCTTCAGTTCTGTGAATGTGAAGATCATAACATTTCTATTTTAAAACTTGGGGGGGGTAGTTTGAATGTGGTCCTGGAGAGTCTGGGTGTAGCTTCAATTTATCCCCAGCTTCCAATTTCAACATGATGACTCTCTCTATTCCCAGAAATCGTGGCTCTGACAAGCTCCTGCTGCAGTCACTTCATTAATCTTACTCTACCAGGACACCTGTTCACTACTGTGCAGTGTTGGCTGATATCATATGGTAATTATGTTATTAATTCATGAGCTGATGTTTTCCAGGCTGAAGCATGGCTTCCTGTAGGTAGTGATCTGGGAAATCAAATCAAGGAGGCAAGGAAAACATTGACAGTTGTCTGCTTCTACTAGCTTGGTTATATGATATGATTTTAGGTGGAAAGAATGCCATTTGGTGAATATAGTCTTTTTCACTGGGCCAATATTCAGCATAAATTTCATTAATTGAAGGGTGGGATAAAACATGAACTCTTGAGTGAGATTTAATGGCTAAATCCTAGCTCCACTCCTTACTTGAAGATCTTGAAGTTAACTTCTCAGAGTCCTCATCTAGATGATGGAATGATAATAGAGCCAGCATTATAAGACACACACTCTTAACCCAATAAACAAACACTCAATATATGTAACTTCTTTAGCAAATATATATAGACACTTATCATTAGCGACATAGAAAAGATTCTTGGAAATAGTACTCTAGTTAGCTTTGGGTAATAAGAGTAAATAAATAAGTAGAAATAAGATAGAAAGGAGTTACAGATGAGGGAGCAAGTCACTTGTATAGTCTGGTGTGGCTTGGATCCTTAAACTCTGAGAATCTGCAGATGAGACTTTTGCTTCTAGTTCTTATGTGATTTCAGAAGGACTTTGACTACAATCTTGACTTTACTACTACTTAATTGAGTGACCCTGGGGAAATTTCTCAACCACTTGGTTTCTTCATCTATAAAGGTGCTGATAATAATAATGCCTACTTCACAGGGTAACAGTGAGAATTAAATAAATAAAATATATCAAATGCCTAAAACAGTGCCTGTCTCACAGTGAATACTCAGGAGTAATTAGCTCTTCTTTACAATAATGACATTACTTTCAGAGTTTATGGGTTCCTCAGGGAGGTGGACCTTACACAGGAAGTAATAAGTAACCTATGATTCATTGCCACTTGTATGGTATAACTTATAGTCAAGAACAGTAATTTTGAATCTTTTCAACCACAAGTACTTTATTATTCTTTACCCTAATTACTTAAAAAATAAAGCAAAACAGTCCTGGCCTAGTGGCTCAGTTGGTTGGGACATCGTACCATACACCAAAAGGTTGCAGTTTCGATCCCTTGTCAGGGTGCATACAGGAGGCAACCAATTGATGTTTCTCTCTCTCTCTCCCCCTATCCCTCATATCAATAAAAAAAATATCCTTGGGTGAGGAGTAAATAAATAAAGCAAAACAACAACACAAAAACTTTTATTTTTTCTTATTGTAGAAGTGATGAATGGGCATTGTAGACAAATTATGAACTATAGATAAGCAAAGTGAGGGGGGAATGAAACCCATAGTCATACCACTCAGAGATAAATATGGCCAATACTTGGACGTATATAACTTCATGTCTTTACTATTGTGTGTGTGTGTATATATATATAACTGTCCTAAAAATAGAATTATAGCCCTGGCTGGTGTGGCTCAGTGGATTGAGCACCAACCTGTGAACCAAAGGGTCACCAGTTCAATTCCCGGTCAGGGCACATTCCTGGGTTGTGGGCCAGGTCCCCAGTGGAGGTAGTGCGAGAGGCAACCACACATTGATGTTTCCCTCTTTCTCTCTCCCTTCCCCCTCTCTAAAAGTAAATACATAAAATTTTTTTAAAAATGAAATAAATATAGAATTATACTATCCATACTGAATATAGTGAATATTTTTGTACTTAATAGTGAATTTTTTACCCATTAATAAATGTTTCTCAGCAATAATTTTTTAATGACTAAACACTATTTTGTTGTATGGTTGTGCTATAATTCATTCAAACATTCTCCTCTGCTAGACATTTGGGAGCTCTCCTTTGTGTGTGTGTGGGGGGGCGTGTCATGGCAACATCACTGTGATGAGATGGCAACATCACTGTGATGAGACTGCCTCATACTGAAACCACGTGCAGGCTGTAAAAGTGTTTTTGCTGGGTCTTCTAAGTAAAGAGGATAGTCATGGGTCTGTAGCTAGGAGGTAAGGGTGAAGGTGGAACTGTTGTCCACTTTCGGAGTAGAGGAAGATGCAGAAGTGGGGCAATCCCAGGCAGCAGATCTTAGAGTGGAGGGGAAATGGAGTATAATTAAGATGTAAGAGAGGATAGGCAAGCAAAACCGAGCCCACATGTCCTGTGAGGAAGCCTAGGAAGAGCCCGCATTAACAGGAGAGGTCTTCTCTGCAGTGCTGGGCCCCTAAACCCATTTCCCTTTGGGCCTGTGAGCCTCTATCCTAAGAGGTCAGAGAAATTCCAAAAGCTCTGTGAGCTGGGCTAGCTAGAAAACCTTGAAACAGATGTTTTTGATTATAAATAAAAATAAACAGGTAGAGAGGAAATGCAAGAGTGCTTCAGATGGGAGAACAGCACCAGTGGTCTGGTGAGGCTCAGTCCCATGAGTTTGACAAGCTGGCAGTGCAATTTCGTGGTTGCATCACACTGGGGAGCCTGAGGCAGCAGCTGCCTGCGAGTTGCTTTGCAAAGAGGACGGGAGCTCACTTTGGTTGCCCAGAGAAAGGGGCAAGAACAGCTAATTGATGAACATCAGTGGATATCCTTACCTAAAAAAAATCCTTCAAAAACTACTCATCCAAATCAACCCAGTCTCCAAGAATAAGATTAATATAATTATACATTAAAATAAAGAAACTGAAACATCTTAGACAACTGGCTCAAAATAAAGCCGGTAGTCTACCTGCCTCTCACCTGGTTAGTAGCAAGGAAAAGCGCATCACCTTTCTCTTCAAAACCTCCTACTTATGACCAGACAAAAGTCTCTAGTTTTCTGCAACATATCACTTATTTTGGGGTTGTTTCTGATTTTCTTTTTCCTCCTATGGTAAGCAGTGCTATGGTGCAACTGTGGTATTCCAGCTTGGTTATTTTAAATATTTTAACTAATGGAATTTTATTGTATTTTTGCCCTGGGGACTTGAAGCAGTGAGTAGAACCATACAGGGCTAACTGATGAATAATAAATGCCATACTGTCCATTAATCTATATTTGGAAGCAGTGTTTCCCTTGCTTTTTGCAGGTTCTGACATTTACTTGTACTCTTTGCCTCTGTGTATGTAGGTTTAAATAGCTGCACTTTCCATAGAATCATTTCCTTTAAATTTCTACAACCTGTAACATATATTTTTCTCCACCACTTACTCGGTAGGGAAGAGTGTTTGTGTAACAGTGAGATCCAGCTTGTTTTCCATAATTTGCTATGAAATGAGAAACTCAGTGCTCTTATCACGCCCCCCCACCATTTCTGCCATTTACCTGCTCAGCCATAGCCGTGGCCTTCCTTTATGTCCTTTACCTGCTCAATTTCCAAATGGTGTGGGCTACTATGACTGTCTTTTTTAGGATAAATGACCTCTTATTGGCTTCTTCAGAGATCTTTTACATAGTGGCCTTTATAGTGTGTGATACACTAGGGAGAGAAATGACAAGAGGCAGCACCGGTTTGTTTGGTCGCGGGTCTGAGCAGGCTGTGAGGCAGAGCTGATGTGGTCCCCAACCATCTTGGCACCAGGGACCAGTTTCATGGAACATGGTTTTTCCACAGACTGGGGGTAGGAGTTGGGGATGGTTTCAGGATGATTCGAACACATTACATTCAAGCTCCCCTCCTGCTGTGTAGCCTGTTTCCTAATAGGCCACGGGCTGGTACTGGTCCAAGGCCAGAGGTTGAAGACCTCTATCCTGAGCCCTTGTCCTGACCCATCAGTGTTTAGCCCATTGCCTTCTTTCAACAAAATTCATCAGCCAACACTGTATGTGCCCTTCAGGGGCCAAGCATAGGCACTTGATAACTTGCTAAATTTGAATTTAGGCAAATTTGCAACTACTTATTATAATGTGTTAAGACAGTTGATTGTATTTCCCCATATCAAAAAGGCATCCTCTGACAACTTTGAAATGCAGACAGCCCGGTATTACAATCTTGTGACCTCTACGCAGCATGGTTTGCTGAGGTGTGGGTCCATCTGTCCTTTGCCAGCATGAGGACCTGTTAGAGCACAGCTCAGGATGGTCGGGTCCCTGAATGAGGCCGCACTGGTGCGTGCAAGTGTGATAGGGTGGATGCTCAGGCTTCAGAGTCTGGCTTCAGAACTGTTCCAGACACAACGGAAGGTTTGGTGCATTCACAGGCCCTTAGTACATTCCTTTCAGCTCTGAGAGCTGCTCCTGTGCTGTCTTGAAGGCAAAAGAGAATGAATGATAGAAGGTGAAGGAGCAGCTTTCGGTGCCTGGCTCTGCTCCTTGCTGACTTTGCAGCTTGGGTAAATTTCCACGTGTCTCTCTCGGAGCCTTAGAGTCCTCTCCCATATTACTGTAATCATACACCCTGTGTGCCTACCTTCTGGGCTCCTCACATTCCGTGAAACTCTCTCTAAGTTGCCTGTCTATGCCTAGAGCAGAGGAAGTCCTGGGAAGTATTTGATGATAGAGTGAATATAAAGTTCTACATGGATAATTTTGGTCAAACCTTTTCCATTCTGGGCAGATGGGCTCTCATTCACTTCCTGCTTGTTTGAAGGTGCAGCAATTGCCTCACTAGCTTAATTAGGGGGAACAGCCAAGAGTGTTCTGATGTCATCTATCTGCCAAACATCAAACCCACGTTTCCCTGGGGATCAAGAGTGGGAATCTAGTTGTTGTAGGACATGATGTGTTCTTGCCAGAGCTTCAGATGCTGGTTGGTCTTTAACTTCGCCTGCCTTGTCTGCATGCCTGGAGCTCTTCAAAATGTAATATCAAGCAGCAGGAGCTATGGCTAGTGCAAGGCACAGAAAAGAATATGTTTTCCTTTGTTTTGTCTTTAGCCTAAGGTTTGTTGCTGCCAGAGACCTATTTATTGGCTTGCTTTTAAAAGCATCTGTTCTCCATCTTCTTTTTACCTCCAATGATGCCTTCCTTTGATATTTGGGCACAGCTTAATTTTAGCAATGTTCTGTAAAATGAGTCTTGGGATATGGATTTTGTATCTCTTTCAGAGGTAAGAGGAATGGAAGCATAAATATTGAATCCACATATTCAAGAGAGTGTAGATAATTAAACTCTTGTCTGGTCTCCGGCAGCTTGTTGATGTGTTTTTTATTTTCTCGTGAATGACTGATGTTTTTCAAAGGGAGGTGCCGTTTGGGAAATCAGATCGCTGCTGAAGCATAGCAGCCCTGCCTGCATTGTCCTGTTCTGCACAGGTCCAGCTCTAACCCACAGGCGAGCGGGGCCGGGCTAATTACACAGCTGTCAGCATCACACAAATGGATGCACTGGGAGTGCTGTTTTCTTATCTGTGACTGTGTGTTGGTTTGGCATTAACTTACATAACAGTGGTATTTTAGCAGGCAAGTGAGCATTCATAAGAAATCAAAAACTTTCTGAAAACTGTATTAGAAAGTATGTGTCCATGCCAGTGGCCCAGGGATAGAAAGCTTGCTACCAGCCCAAAGCCACCATTGCTTATACAACAAATAGATGAAATTTAGAACCACACTACAAGGCAGTGACCTTTATATTCTGCAGAGACATGCTCATTTGCACACAAAATGCGTATACCCAGTATCTCTCCTCTCACTAGATGTATGTTATGGATGTCCTATAGCTAAAGTGTGATTATGTTGTAGACATAAAAGAGAAGCTTTATGATACAGGATCTGTGTCATAGGATTTCTGTGGGAGTAGAGGCAGGGGCTCCTCTCTGTCTGAACACACCACTCACCACTGCTCTACAGAAATGTTGTGAAGTCATCCAGAAACCTTCGTGGAGAGGAGGCCCTTTTGTCCCCAGCTGTGTGAAGCAGGGAAATGTTGGAAGGGGTGCGCTATGCCTAGCCACATTGGAGCCTGTGATTAAGGGAAAAATCAGGAATGTTGACCCTGTCTTTCTTTAAAATTGATATATTTTGTTAATCATGGATTGCATTAATTTTAATTTTTAAAAAATGTTGCATTAGAATTTTATCTCTCTAGATTATGGAGATTTTTGCATTTGAGACAGGTACCTCACTTGTCTCACCCTAGCCCCAGGGGGTCCTTCGCATTTCTCTTTGACAGGAGAGGTCAGAGACAGGAGCTTTACTCAAGCTGTCCCCACAGCCTAGTCCACTGTCCTCTCCTCCCCATTCTGCCTGGTTGTGTGATAGTAACTGAATCAGACGCAGTCTCCACATTTATCAAGTTAATGGTCTGGAAGTAATGATAGACAAAATCAGATTAAACACATTTATAAAAATTAGAATAAACACATATCTTTTTTTACAAAATGCAAAGAACAATTTTAAGAAAGGACAGTATCTTTTTGAAAGAGACTGGGAGGTGTGGTGATGGAGAACCTTCCTCCTGGTAGTTAGAAACAGTCCCACGGAGGAGCTGACATTCAGGTTAACAGCTGATGAGTGGTGCTGGTCCACAAGAAGAGATGGGGAGAGAACTCCATGCAGAGGACACTGTATGGGTGAAGAGCTAAAGTGAGAAAAAAATGGTTGTCTGTTCCAGCAAAAGAGTGGCAAAAGGGGCAGGGAGGTGGTTAAAGAGGAGAAGCCCAAGAGAGGGTCTAGACTAGGAGGCAGGGTCCTGAACTTCAAGGCCTTAGAAGGTTAAAGTCTAGATAGGGGCAGTGGAGTTTAGAACCCGTCTCTTCTGAGAAACTTGCCCCCTCCCTCTCCACCACCCGGGTCACCTACAGATGCCTCCCTCACACCATCATAAATGCTTATTTATATTTCTTGAAACCTCATCTAGTCTGAAGACTCCACAAGGACAAGAAGTATCTCTTGACTGTTCATTTGTGTTTCTTGTGTCTAGCATGGGGCTCAATAAACATAGTAACATAAACTAATCCTTAGTGTCCAAGGAGACATGCTGGTAGCAGGAACCAACCTGGCTGGGAAAAGAGCAGGGACTACCTTGGTGGCACTCCCCTTTGGGACTGAGAGTAGCAATCTGCCCAAAAAGACATGTGGGACTTGGGAAAGCTCTTTGCTGTATCCACTGGGAGTCTAAGGACCAGCATCCCGTACTCTGAATATGAAAGTGGTTTTATATTATTTATGTTTTGTTTAGTTCACTCTCTTTCCCTTGACTTATAAAGAAAATGCCAGCTCCTCTTAGCTTTACAATTTTATCTGAAGTGCGAAGGCACAGTCACTGTCCTCCTGTGTTTAGAAGTAGCAGAGAATGGCAGAAACAAAGTGAGCAGGCACCGAGGGGAAGAGAGAGCCCGGGGAGGTGGAGGACCATGTAGAGAACTTGCACAAAAGGCAGTCTCCTCCCTGTTTATTCTCCAAGAAAACCTAGGAAGCTTTGTGCATGCTTTACCCAGAGTCCTTTCTTTGCTCCTGCTGGAGAGTTTGAAATCTAAATTATTAATTGGCTTTCAAGTATTAATATCCTGATGTAACGACTGATTCTCCTTTGTTAATGCTTTTCATTAAGAATTGTATTTTATAGCCAAGATGTGTAAATAACCTAAGTGTCTATTCATGATGGACAAAGAATAACGGATAAAGAAAATGTGAATATATATATAACCTATAGTGGGATATTATCCATCCATAAAAAGGCACATAATCCTACCATTTACAAAAATATGGATGAACCTTAAGGGCAATCGTGCTAAGTGACATGAGTCAGACAGAGAAGGACAAATAGTGTGTAAGCTCACTTATATGTAGAATCTAAGAAAATCCAATCTCATAGAGACACAGAGTAGATTAGTGGTTTCCAGGGCCCTGGAGTGGGGTTGGGGCGGGGAACAGGGAGATATCAGTCAAAGGGTACAAGCTTCAGTTATACAATGAGTAAATTCTAGGGATCTAATGTACAGCTGGTGACTATAGTTAACAGTACTGTATACTTGGAAGTTGCTAAGAGAGTAGATCTGAAAAATTATACCACACACACGCATATCTAAGTGAGGTGATGATTGTGTTAACTAACTTTATTGCAGTGATCATTTTACAATATATACATATATCAAATTATCATGTTATATACCTTAAATGTACACATTATATGTCAATTACATACCTCAGTAAAACTGGGAGAAAATGAACTGTTTTAGGAATTGAAATTCCAACAAAATGTAAGAGGTTAAAATAGTGTCTTATTCTCTGGCCAAGAGAACTTCTAACACCTCATTTTCTTTTCTCTCAGAATGAAATACCATTTTTCTGCAGCCAGATCTGTTGTCCATTTGGCGCCTATTGTGCTCTTTAGTTTTCTCTTCTACAAGCGCGTGTTTGTGTCCCTGTGGGCTGAGAACTGATCCAAAGCCCCATCGCCAGCCTGGAGAGGCTTCGCTCCTGCTGGTTTGTGGGCGACAGAAGGTGGTTTGTGTGCCTTGGCAGCGTGGTAGAGTGAGAAGTGTATTTTTCGTGGATATTTTGGGAAGCTTCATAGAGGAGCAAATATTGTGCCAGCACTTAAAAGAAGCCTACCAAATGTGTAAGACTGACCAAATTTATACACTGTTTGTTAAATATAGTCTCTGGAATGCTGTCAGTTTATACCAGCCTTTTCTGAATAAGTGAGCGGTGATATTCTTTTGCAAACCATGGGATCAGTGGTGTGTTTGTTGGGAGATAGTCTATGAGCTCACTTATGTAGCTCCAAGTGAGGTCACCCATGTAGCTCAATGGTTAAGAGGACATGTTCCAGAACAAAACTGCCTGCATACAAATTTCAGCTCTGCTAGCTGACAGTATGTGCAACCTTGGGGAAGACTTGCATGCCTCCAAAGTTCAGGCTCCTCATCTGTAAAATAGGTATACCCCTAGAGGCTGTTTCATAGAATTCCTGTGAAAAGAAAAGAAGTGGTCCATGTGAAGCACTTAATGTAGTGACTGTCAATTAATAAGTATTCAAGAAATGGTAGCTCTTGTTATTAGTATCAGAATCTAGTTGGGGAGTTTGTTAAAAATACCAACTCTTAGTTCCCACTGACTCACTCATTCAGTTTTTCTAGGTAATTTCCAGAATCTGTGTTTCTAACATGCACCCCAGATGATTCTTACATAGGTACTTCTGCCCCCATGTGTGTCCTGGGGCTTTTCGACTACAGAGGGTAAATGCCTGGATTTCACAGGTAGAAGAGCATGTCTTTGAAGGTTCAGTTCTCATCCCCTTCCTGTCTATGTAATGTTGGGCAATTACCCAAACAGCCTGGCCCTCTGTTTTCTAACTTGGAAACTAGAAATAATACCATCTATTGTCTTGGTAAAACCACATGAATGTGGTGGCACATAAATGTTGAATATTTGGCACTTGGCACATAGTAAGTGCTCAGTAAAGCTTGGCTGCTGGTCTTGTGAGGGTGTGCCACCCACTGCACTACGTTAGAAGTTGGGAATGTGAAGACGATAGTCATCTTCAGGTTTGCAGTCAGAAGTGGAAAGGACAACTAGTGCTTAATGAAGACTAGCACCCAAGAGTTGGAAGGGTCCAATAATGGGAACGACATTTAAAGGTCAACTAGTCCCTTTTGGTACAGGGATTACTCCTTTAACATTCCCTTAGAGTGGCAGCCATCTAAATGGTACACAGCTCCATCACAAGTGCTCTCCTTACAGCCAACCAATTGTGCATTCTCATTGTTAGTACTGGCACCTAGGTCCCTCTGAGTTTATGCAGAGTAAGACCTTGGTTGAAGTTGACATCTCAAAATATCTGAAGGCAGATAGCATATTCCCCAGGACTTGAACTTTGCAAGTCAGTCTCCCCAACTCTTCAGTTGTTTCTTATATGGGAATTTCGGGGCTTCCCCCATGCCTACATTCTGTTCCTGTTAGCAGGGATACCTTCAGCCATAAGAGAAACTAAGGGAACAACATAAATGCCTCAGCCAAAGAGCCTGTATGGCAACTATTTCTCATCTGAAATAATACCATTGCAACTGGTAATTGGATGAACCAGTAAAGCTGAAGTGGATGGATTTGTTTATTGTAGAAGAACATTAAAAAGCTGAATGGGGAAAATAAGTGCTTCTGAATAGTTTTTAGGCTACCTCTGAGCCATAATCCAAGGCTCCAATTTCTGTCTAAAATTATTTCTGGGGAATGTTAAAATATCTCTTGCATATAAAGGTCGTCTGACTTTGCTCTGCTCCTAACAAGTAAATATGCCCTGGGACTTGTTTGAGAAGACAATGCCATTTAAACCCTGAGAGCTAATGAGAGGGCCAGAGCATACATGTGATAAGCTTTGTCATCTTTTTGTCTGCAGATCATAGACCTTGCATTTTAATTTACTATACTTAATGCTTTCTTAATGAGTTCCAGTGGATGGCCATTGAAACATGCTGGAGCAGCTGCCAACGTGATTATGGGGGGGTGTGCATGGGGGGGTGAACGTTTCTTTGATTTACGTGATATGCAGTTAGGGTGACTAATATTTGCAGCCAGGGTACAATAACTGCAAGGAAAAAAAATCTTCAGTATTCCTGTGGATGGGAGAAAGGTGCTAAATCAATTTATCTTTCCTGTACGTGTGAAAACTACTAATTGCAAGTTAATGGAATTGCATTTTAAATTTTGAGTGTCTTGCTAGGCTACAGTTTTGCTTTATGCCAGAAATTTCATATTAAGCCAATGCAATTATCAGAATTATTTTTAAAGTGAAAATTGAATTGAGGCTTCCTAGTACTGATTTTGACGATGTTAATAAAGCACTGCATTCAAAAATAAATTATTGTCAGTGGAAGAGAAGAGAAAAGATTGGAGATAATTCCTAAGACTAAAGCATGAGCAAAGTCACAGATTTAGTAACCACCACAACCACAGACACTAGTTTCAGGGCTATCGTGTTAATAAGTGTCGAAAAGCACTTTCATGTATATTGCCTCATTTAATTCTGTTAAAAACTCTCTACAGTAGATATCACCTCATTTAATTCTGTTAAAAATTTTGTACAGTAGGTATTATTTTTCTTGTCTTCCAGATGATAAAACCAAGGTTTTAATAGCTTACTTAATTTGTCCAAGGTAGGAATGATCAAACCAACCGTGATTTAAACTCTGACTCTCATTTCATTTTCAGGATAATAACATCTGTCCTTGGAACTCTGTTGTCTCATAAAAAGTCATGTTATGAAAATATTTATGAAATTGGAAAGCACTACCTATACATGTGTATAGGATGATTATTACTGTTATCAATTAGACAGTGAAACCAGAGGGTGGGAAAGGAAAATGGAAAACAAGCAATTAAAAACCTAAAATTGAGGTGGGGATGTAGATCAGAAGAAAATGATTTCCAGATGCTGGATCATTAGAGTTTTATCTCTTGGTTCTGAAACCATGACTTAATCTGCCATTTCTGCACTCAGCATCTTCACTGAGTCCCCATGGTCCTTTGGCCTGTCCAAGGTGCCACATCTTTGCCACCTTTCCTGAAGCCTTTTGACATCTAATTTTCCCCTTCTCTTATGTGAACATACATACATATACATATGCACTCTCGCATTTTCACACACATTAGGTGCCTTTTAGTTGTTGTCTTGCTTCTTCTATTAAAACATCCCTTCCTTGGGTCGGTCAGAAGAGTCATGATCCCAGCTTCAATTTTGCAAACTCATCCTGACCTCACTCACCAGTCCTCAATGCCTCTATCTCTTGCCCTATGTACAATTTAGTTAATCCCATCTGTGTATGTCCGGGGCTCATTTGAGTCCCACATTTGTTCCTTGGTGTTAGTTTGTTGCCCTTTGCCAGCTCCTGCAGGTTGTGCTTGCATCGTGTGCCCAAAGCGAACCAGCCATTCAAATCACTGAGTGTCATTGAGGACCAGCCTTACCACAGTGCCCTCTAATTTGAAGGTAACAGTATTGACATTTTAAAATATTTGCCTGAGATTTCACTGTTTCTCTAACCCGGGGCTGCAGCATTAACTTCCTTCTGCTTTGCTAGTAGAATAAAGGAAAATACAAATGTTAACATGAGTCCATTGTCCTGTATCAAAACCCTTGGGGCCAGATGTGTTTCAGAATGTAGAGTGCAATAGAGAGGGGGCATATAGCATAACATATGCATGGCATCCTCAGCAGGGTCCAGGGCAGTAGCTTGTAATAAAATACTTTAGTATTTCAGTGGCAAAACATATGGAGAGTCATACTGGTGGGCTGAGTATAATAGCCTCACATTGGGCCAGGTTGGATTTAATCATTAAGTGATTTCTGGTTAGCTTGGGGTTTGGAATTCAATGAGTTTCCAGAGCTTTGGGGATTTTGGAGCTGTGACTGGATCAGGAATTGTAGCCCTGTAATAAGACAAGAGTCACTATGTAAAGTAACTCTGTGTGACACATGCCTCATTATAGAAATTCAACTGACTAGAAAACAGTACACATTTTCTAATAATAAGATGACCACATTTGGATATCTTTGGCTTAACATGGTGCTTTATAAACTAAACAGAAGCCTTAGACAGTTCTGTTATATATATATCCGTTCTTAAAGCGTCCATAATGCACTGGCACAGTATATTCAGAAAAGAAGTGTAATTTAATTCCCCCCTTTTTCCCTCTACAAAACTGTGGTACAGTCAGCACAAAGGCAACAACCTTTGGAGGTGTGTGGGGTGTGGCTGGTGATGTTTAGAGGCTCTGTCACAATCTTTATAAATCATTTTTCCCACCGATCCTTTCTTTTTGTTGGATTTGAGGCCCTGGCCAAACCACCAAGGTGTTTTGTCATCCCAAAGTCATTTTCAAATGTATTCTGAGTTTTAAAGCTGAATAGTAATTTCTCAGCATGATTCCACTGTGTGAGGGTCATAGCTTAACGAACCATAGGGCTGTTCAAGGTCATTATATATGTTAGTGATGATTAAAAGAGAAAAGGCAGGCATGTGGGATCTTGATTGTTTCATTCAAAAACCCCAAATCGTTCAGGAACTCATAAATTAGCCCTGTTTAATGTTTATGAATATAATTAGGGAAAGATCACTTCAATGTAATAACTGTTATAAAAACGGGACCTTTTTAAAACCCTGATTTATAAAGCACTTATTTGCCTTTAAGAATTTTGGGGGCTGATTTATAAGCTGATTCACCATCTGTTTCTTCTTGGCAAGACAAAGGAGAAATGGTTGGATACTATTTTAGGAGCTGAATTAAAATATTAATTGTATATTTTACATGGGCATGAAACAGGGAGAGCAAGTATTTGCCTTTGACCATGGGTGACTCCTTTTTATAAAGTCTTTTAAATTGTATTTTGTGATTGTTTAAGATGAAAAAATATGCTCTAAATAGAAAAATATATATAGCTTGAAACCAAATGTTGCTAGTAAGCTTATAATCAAGCTTTTAGAGTTTTATTGGGTTTATATATTGTGACAGTCAAATATCTGGGGTATGTTATCTAATGAGGCTCTAATTCTAAGCGCAGAGGAAACCACTGGATTCTTGGGATTAATATATTTTTCATTTATTCAGTGCCTCTAAAAGGCCACACGCAGGGTTTATGTTCATTATCTCTAAAGGCCCAGTAGACATGCAAGGTTGACACTCTGTTATTATTCACATTCGCATGATGAGGAAATCAAGGCTAGAGAGGTTGAAATATGTGTCCATGGTTTCACCCAGTCCTGACTCTGAAGGATGTTCCCTGTCGTCTGTTCCACATTTGACCTTGGATCTTTCAAAATTCTGGATAATTATAATCAAATGTTTCATGAACTAAGGACAGTTATACCAGTGGTTCAGAACATCAGACTTTGGGGTCAAAGTGTTTTAAAATCAATCTCCTCATTCTCAGCTGATGTCTTCTACTATCAGCTACGTAAAATCTACTTCTTATTTTATAATCCTCAGAATCGAGTTCTAGCTGCATTTTCTGTTTAGATCTGGTTTGACTCTCTCTGAACCGCCCTGAAATGTAAGCATAGACACAGAAACCATATGCCCACTCCACGGCTGGGGTACAAATCGCCCTTCTCATCCCTGTCTGTTTGTCTTAATTGTCTCATCTGTCTTACTTAGATTGTAAGTCCTTTGGGAAACACTGAGCCTTGCTGTGTACAGAACCCACAGAACTTCGGGGGTTATTATTTTCCATTAGACGAGACAGCAGTGATCCAAGGGTGATCATTTTTTGTGGGTTTGGCTGAAATGTCTGGCCTTGGGAATGGAAACCCTGCATACATGTACACACTGGTCTTATTTGTAGATTTTAATGTTCCTTGCAATCTGGTGCTTTTCAAAATTCTGTCTTTTAGATTAATTTTTCCTTATAGTCAAGTTCTGAAAGAATCTCCCCTTTATATTTGTATATGTAACTTTTAAAGAAGTGTTTAATACCCTTTACAGACATTTTAGAAAACTATAGGAATAAAAAGAAAATATAATACCATAAACTATCAATAATTGCACTTAGTGTCATATTTTTTCCTTGTGCATATTTTGCAACTTGCTTTTTCTAGTTAATATATTTGAGATTTTTCTATACATTAAACATTCTTCTACAAATATCTATTTTAATGTGTGTATAGCAGTCTATTTTATGGATATGCCAATCTTTTTTTGTTGGATAACTTTATGTATTTTATGGGTATTATTTGAGTATATTGTTTGTAGTACTTGTTATTATAAACAATGCTTTGATGAGCATCTTAGGAACCTAAATCTTTTAGTGCACCTTTATTACTCTCTTAGTTTTAATTTATTGAAGTGTAATTACTGAGTCAAAGACCTTGAGTATTTTTAAAGGCCTTTATACATAGTAATAATTTGCTTTCTATAAAATTTTAAAATAAAGGATTACTATCGACATGTACAAAGAAATTCAACAAAAAAAAAGAAAATAGTTTCATAGAAAAATGGGTAAATATCTTGGCTAAGCATTTTATAGAAGAGTAAACCAAAGTGATCAGCAAGCATGAAAAGATGCTCACCTTCACTAGCAATCAGGGAAACAAATTAAAATTACGGGAACCATTTCACACCCATTAATTTGGCAAAAATTAAATTTAGCTCTAACCAAGTGGTTTTGAGGCTGTGAAGCAATAAAACTCATGCACTGCTGGGAAGGGGGTAGATTGTTTCAACACCTTTGGAGCATAATTTAGCCATATTTAGTGAAGGAGAACTGAAAATGCACTTACTCTCATCAACACCATAGAAAAGTCTTCTTTAAGTGCACAAAAATTTGTCCTCGTGTCGCTTCTCATGCACTGGGAGCAACCTGAAAGTCTGGAAGAAGGAGTAAACGTAGTGCAGTGTGTCCATGTGTTCGAATACTGTGTGTCTGTGAAACAAACAAACCAGAGCTACATAAATCAGTAGAAATCAACTTCAAAAAACAAACTGTTGAAGGGAGATAGAGGCTTCAAAAAGGCCTGCTTTTTGTGTATTATGTATATCATTTAAATAATATTTAAAGCAAAAACATTATTGTATATTGCATTTGGAGATATTCACATGGAGTAAATATATTAAAAAGCATGTGGGCAAATGAGAAGTTCATGGTAGTGATATATGTAGGGAAATGGAGTGGAAAGTCTTCACAGGGTTTCAATTATATTTGTTAAGTTTTAGCTCTTAAGCTAAATAAAGTAGTACATAGTGTGTATTATATTTATTCTCTATGCTTTTCAGTGTTCTGAAATATAAAAGAACAAATTGTGCCTCCGCCATCACTGTAAGTGATTACCCATCCTTCCCACCCTTGCCAACCCTGACTGCCTTGTTTCTAATGGCAGTTCTGGTCTCCATAGCTTAATTGTGAATACTTTTTTCTACCTGACATGAATGGTTTGACCTGACTGATAGGTGCACACTCTTTCATTTTAGCCTACCTATGAAAACCAAAAAGCATTTTGAAGATACTACTGGCAAGAATCAAGGGTATTTTCCAAGCAGTGGAACAGATTTTTCTTTGGAAAAAACTACCTGACCCTTTTGGACTCCCAAGTCGTTTCCAGCTGGGCTAATAATTCAAGCCAACGCACATTTTAAGCATCTGTCATACAGTGTTTTAAGACCACAGTGCATCTGAATTTTCTATGTAATAACTAAGTACCAGCACCCTTTCGGATTCTGAATCTGTTCTTCAGTGTTAAGTGTCATGGCCTCTAGGCTGCCTGCCAACTACCCTCAGTTTGCTTCCCCTTTATCCACTGGCCAGAGGGGTCTCTGTCAGAGCAGCCAGAGGGGCCATTGTAAAGCTCTTATTCCGCTGCTACAATGAAACCGTTCCAAAGATACTAGGTGATGATGCCTTTGAGGCCTTTCATCATCTGAGCTCTCCCTGCTCTTCTACCTGGCTCCCACACTCCAGTCCACAGGCTGCACTGCGGTTCCTGGAAGGCTGCTTCCTCTTCCATTCACCTTTGACTTCCAGTTTGTTAATGCATTTGTAGAATTTTCTTCAGCCCTTCATCTGTTTGGCAAACCCCACTTAGCCTTTAAGATTTAGCTTAAGTGTAAATTCTTGCTGAAAATCTTCCTTGAGCCTCAGTCTCTTTCCTGTGCTCCTGAGACCCTGTATATATCTCAACATCTGCACATTTTGGTCCTCACTTGTGACTCTTCCTTTGTGTATCTGTCTCCCTAATTAGGCTTATAAGCTTATTATAGTTAGAGACTGCTCTCTTCATTTTACATACTTAATTGGCATAGTGCTAGAGCAGATACTTAGTAAGTGTTTATTGACTTAATTGGAATTAGAAATAATTTCAGTTTATGTGTGAGAAGGACCAGGGCATTCAGCCCTCCCTGTGAGAGAGAGAGACAGAGACAGAGACAGAGACAGAGACAGAGACAGAGACAGAGACAGAGAATGAGTATGAATGTCAACCACTGTCTTATTAAATTCCTTCTGTATGTTTTTGCATTTCATCTTTTTCCTTTGGGATCCATTTTTAGTTCATAACAATTTTGAAATTTTATCCAGTCATTTATATTATTGGAACCCCAGCAAATTTAATGTCAGCTGCAAATTTAGTAAGCATATCTTTGGTAACTTCATCTTGGGCATCAATATAGACAGAAATAAATTGCATTTTCGAATTTATTCCTGTGAGAAAGCGTGGTTAATCTCTCTAACAGCTTCTGAGACATTTGCTTTCTTTTGTTTTGCATTGAGGTTAAGTACTAATTTCTAAAGCTGGGATCCCCTCATGTGTTTTATGCCTCCTATGGGAAATTAAAGGACTTTGGTCAGCAAGCCCTTTCACGGAGAAAGAACCATATGAACATAGGGACTGGCAAGAAACTCAGAATGTTTTTTTTTTCCACATGGATAAAACAAAATACCATTCCTGCCGTCCTAGTACAGAACAATTTGAGTTATTCACGGGCCTTGTGTCTAGTAAGACTATGAAAGAAGTGACCTCCTCAGGCATCCACGGGAATTTGTGGATGTGCTGCCACTCAGGGCCCTTGTCAGCACACCCGTGCTGTCAGCCTGCTTGTGAGGCTGGGAACCGCAAACACCATGTGGATGCCTGGTCTTTAGGTGGTATTAAATTGAACGGGAGAACTCCACGTTTGATTGTCCAAAGATAAAAGAGAGCAGCCTTCTTTCTCTTTGGGATGAGTTTCTGCTGGCCCATCCCCGTGGTCTCTTGTAAACCTTGCGAAAGGCTCACTGCTATGGTTGCTCCCAACACAGGTGCAGGGTCATTCTGCATAATGGGGGCTCCTAGGCCTGCTCATGGGTGACAGCAGCTTCTCCGCTACTGATGAGTGCCTGTGCCAATGACACATTGCTTTGTTAGAAATTTATTACTAGGAGGAGATACAGCAAAGGAGTTAGACAAATGCATTCCCTAGAAAGAGCATGTATAAAATATAAAGACTCATGAAAAATAGATTAACTCCTATAAAAGCCTTGAGCCACTACAGCCAAGTGAATTATGGGCTCAGGAATAGTAGGTGGGCACAGAGTCTACCTTAATTGGTAACAGTTCATGTGTTGAATGTGTTCCTTGTGCTAGGAATACAGGGATACGTTGGGCAGGTATCCCTGCCCTCCAGGTGCTTAGGGTACATTAGGGCAGGGGCAGGAGTCCTGAGACAATGGACCAGGAGGTGATGAGGATGTCAGGAAGAAGAGGGGATTCTGGGAGTCCGAGGCAGGGGGTGACTCCTATAAACCGGGGGCCTCAGGAAAGATTTCTGAGAGAGAAATCAAAGCTAAAACCTGATGTTTGAGTAAGAGTTATCAGGTGAAGAGATAAAAAAAAAGAGCGTTTCTTTTCATTTAACTAGTGCCAAGGTAAAGACTGATACTAGATTACTCCCAGGCTGGTCACAAAAGAGAGTTAAGGAGCTTAAAAGGTGGGGAAAATACTGGAGATGCCTAAAAATATGCCTGGCTGTCTCTATAGTCTGTCATCCCTCATAATTCTATTTAGTGTCTGCTCTGTTTAGAAAAATACAAGCAGTGATGTTATCATGATGAACTGCACTGGGAAGGCCTAGTGGGAACACTGCCTTTCCTTGACGTTCACTTGTCTTAGATAATTCTCTTCTCCATACCCCACCTGATGTGGATGGGTGTGTCTTTAGTCATTGTGGGTCTTGATTAAAGCTTATTTTTGTTCATGTATTTCTCCCATTTTCATGGCAAGGTTGTTGAATGGCGGGAGGTGTGTCCTCTGGTTTCTGGGAGACCACTCTTCCTTAGTTCTCATATCTCTTTGGAGATTCTGTAATTCTCTGCATTTTTTTTATCCTTGTGCTGTTTTTAGTGACAGTTTTCAAGTGATGTTTCTCACTCCCTGGCAGAGAACTCCACATACCAGGAGCACTCTGCTGGCTCTTTTGTTCAGGCTGTCTATGTTTTGTCTTTGGGTCACTGATGAAGAATAGACATGGACGTACCCGAGAGTATTGCTCTAGACTGTTATTATTCATTGTGAGGAGCTCAGGGTCAGGAGGAAGGTGAAACAGTTCAGAAAGGACGTACATATACATGTGAAAAGCTGGTTATGTGCCCCCTACAAAGACAAACCTTACGATGCTCACTCTTACGGGTGGAAGTTTTCAGTCCTAACTTTACAAGATTCTAATGTTCTTTGTGAGTATTTCAGCAATTATTTGTTGAGCATGGAAAGACAAAACAAAGAAACCAAAAAAAGCAAAACAAAATATATGAGAATATTGTAAATTTTTAAAAGAAGAGTTTTGATTATCTCTGGTGTACTTATTTATGTGTATGTTTTTGAAACATGATATTTTAAACCTAAAGTTATAAGCTGGAACCATCATAGTCAAATATCAATTTATTCTAAAGAGTCACCTCCATACAAATCTTCATGAAAAGGCTTCATTGAGAGAGCAGGTCACAAAAATCAAATGAAAAGGAAGACATTAAAGACCAAAGGTTAATGCAGAGCAAAGGAGGAAGGTTAAGTGATTTCATGAAACAACTCAAGTGAGAGATCATCTCCCTTGCAAGGGTCATAATGGAGGCACCCGTCTGGCCAGCACTGAGTTATGGTGAGTGTGTACGTAGGCATGTGTGAGCATATATTGGGGACTGGAGAGGGTTCCAGAATGGGGTGAGTATGCAGTAAAGAGGCATCGATAAAGTGCTGAAAATATGATTGGAAAACACATATCAAGAGGGTAGCCTTTAACTTGTTTTGGCTTTGGCTGAATCAGCATCTTTTTGTTGAAGCCACCTGACCAAGTCAGCTGAAGTCAGTTGACCAGATGGAAATGCCTGATCACCTCTTGTGTGTGTAGTCTCATTTCAAAACCGTTCATAGAAGCCATCTAAATACATTTGGGTCATAAGAAAAATTACATCAGAATCAAGTTTGCTTCTATCCTCCATAGGCTTCTATCTATTGTGGAGGTAGACAGAGGGTTTGGGATTTATGGGATTTAGTGGCAGAGCAAGACACACAACACACCATCCATACATGTAAGCATGCAGAAATGCACAAAACGAGACTACAACAGGAGATACTGAAGAAAGGGGAGAGCAAAAGATTTAGCAGTTCATATATAATAGTGTAAAAGGCATTTAAATGCATGGATTCTATCAAAACACAATGGGCTGTGTGTTAAGTGCTGGTCCCTGGGAGAATGTAAAGCTAACCACTGCCCTTATGAGGCCCAGGAGCTTTAAATATGAGGACTCCCAAAGAGCTTGGGCTAGTGGGCATGGAAAAAAGAGACAAAATGACATTTGCTAAAATGAGCCAGGTATGAGTACACCGTATCAGAGGATCAAGTTGAAGAAAGTGCTTCAGAGGGGCTAAAAAGGAATTAAAATTTGTTCTAGGAAACTGCTCATATCAAGTATATTTGCTGTGCCTTTCTCATCTACTTATTTATTTCTTCAGCTACATTGACCACCAGGAGAGAACCTGTATTATGTAACCAGTTATTTAATTTCATTCAGACTATCAGCAACTAGAGGTGGTAATATAAAATGTAAATGGTGTGCTTTAATTGCATCGGAAATTCCTCCATATGCCACCTTTTTGGTTCCTGAATACCTGATGGAAAGTTCATTGATGAAGTTTATTAGTGAATCCAGAGGGACCATAATTGCTCTTTCGTTTATTATTTTTAATTGAGACTGTCTGACATCTTTATTTAAAATACTTTCCCACAGAAGAGAGTAGGGATTTCTATAGTAACATGAGGCTATTTGTTCTTTATAGCAGATGACAATGTAGATTTCACTATTTAGAGGTTTCTGGTGTGAAGTGTATTTTTGTCCATGGCTTCGTGCTTAAGTAGGTTGCAAAAGCAGCATTCTAAAAATACACACTGTCAGACTCCTAGTTTAGGGAATTGAATAAAGAAGTGCAAATGCAGCCTAACCCCCAAAATTGAATGTGCGTATTCCCTTTTTTCTGGTATTTTTTGTGCCTATCCTTTTGTGATGTCTTGTTCTTATAGACATGCCTGTACTTTAGAAGTCCTACTGTGGTATTCTTTCTCTAACTTTATTTACCATCTCACTGGAAATCAGTGACTTCCTCGCCCCTTATATCTACCACGGTCTTTCTTATGTCCTCTCTAGCACTTAATGCATGCTACAGTACTTATTTATTTTATTGTCTACATTCAGGCTTGGTTGTGAGCTTCTTGAAGGCACCAAATGTGTTATTCAGCTTGGTAGCTCTTATACTTAACGCAGCTGGTGTCTGACCCCAGAGCAGATGCCCAGTCAGTGTATAGGATTGAATTTGTTCAAGGATCACTGAATTTTTCTATGCCTGTATTAGAACATGAGATCAGATAGACAGCTCAGGGTATGCAAGTCATAATCAGCCTTGACCTTGGTTAACTTACAAGAGCATGCTCTGGGAGGTCTGTCAAAATGGCAGCATGACATGGGTCTGTGAAACTGTGGGGATCACAGGAAGTCAGTTATACTGTCCACAGTAACAGCCTTCATTGTAGGAGTCAGAGGGTCTTGTATGCCTACAAGTAAGCTAGCAAGGCACGTTACATTTCTAAAGTGTCCTTTGGGGAAAAATTACAGTGTAGAAAGGTTATTTAAGGCAGCTAGCTGTAGGCTAAACTCCAGCTATGTGAGGCCAGGCAAACATTTTCAAAACAAAATGCTTTCCTAGCCCTGGAAAATACTACCAGAATTTCAGTACTCAAGATATATATTTCTAAGAGAACCTCTTGAGCTGGTAACTGAATTCATCACCTTACTGTCTCTTTCAACCATTTTACTCTTGACTAAAGTTTCTTCAGATGACAACATCATTTTCCCTGTCACCCAGACGTGACATACTAGAGTCTTTTTAAAAAATTTCTTCCCAGTTCCAGTCAAGTTGGGGACATAGGTAAACACGGTCCTTGCATCCTCCCACAGCTCCATCAAAATTACAACTAAACTATAGAACAACCATCATTCAGTACCACCTGAAGTTTAGCTGAACAGAAGCCCCATACATTAGGATATAAAGAAGAAGCCACATGGAAACTGGTAGGAAGGGTGAAGATGTAGAACAGGCTGTTCCCACACCCATGTGTGGCCAACAAAAATTGGGAGGGATATGTCTGCTGTGGAGGTCCTCCCTGAAGGGTGAGGAGTTATAGCCCCAAACCAGGCTCCCTGGCCCAAGGTTCCAGTGCCAGAAGAAAAGTCCCCATAACTTCTGGCTGTGAAAACCAGCAGAGATAGTGGCTAAGTGAGATGGAGGGCTTCTGGAGTCCCAGGCAGTTCCTCTTAAAGGGCCCGTGTGAGGACTTAATTGGACTCACTTGCTCTGAGTTCCATCGCTGGCAGCAGCTTGAAAGATGACAGGGACATAAAGGGGGGAATGTCTGGCATCAGTGTGGGAGCTGGAGGGGCAACTTTCCCTCAGATAGAAGTGCTGACAGAGACCATTGTTCTTTTACTGAGCCCTCCCTCCACAGAGCCAGCAGAAGCACACTGTATTGGAGTCTCCATTGACCTGGCTGTCACTGTTAGCACCAACCTGGTGATCCCCTGAGATCCTGCCCAATACAAACCCTTTTCCATACAAACAGCCTGTGTTGACTCATGCTTCAGAGTTTCTTAAAATCTCTCAAAGGTTCACAAGCCCCAGATAAGCAGCATCTGGCCTGAGTGTGCTCTGTACCTCTTGCTAAGTGGCCCCAAGCCCAGTACTAGTGACAGCTTGGCCTTTCCTGGGCACCTTCAAGCACAGCGTAAGTAGCAGCCATGTGAAGATCTCTCTAGTTCATGCCAGGTGGCCTTGGGCAGGGCACAGGCTGTGGCTGACCTTGACCTGAAACTCCTGGGAGATACAGAGTCAGCACACATGATATACAGCTTTAGAAGAGACCCAAGTACCACCCAAACCACCTCCATGAGAAACACTCAACGGGTGCACTGAGTGAGGCACCAGAGTCCCTGCCAAAGTGAGTCCTGCTTCTGCACAGCAGATCCTCCATGGTGGTATTGGCCATTCCTTGAAAATGATCAGCCTGGGAGTAAACGCCTCCCATTGACATACTAGGAGCCATCAAGGCTCAACTACAACAGAGAGGTGTACACTGTCTGCATGGGGAGCACGCCCGGAGAGCCCAGCTAGATGACCGAGGAGTCTATGCCACGGGGCCCTACCCATCACCAACTACAGAAGAGCACTGTACCAAGACTGGGAAACATAGCAGCTCTACCTAATACATGAAAGCAGACACAGGGAAGCAGCCAAAATGAGGAGACAAAGAAACATGTCACAAATGAAAGAACAAAATAAAACTACAGAAAAAAAACCTAAATAAAAGGAGACATACAATTTACTACGTGCAGAGTTCAAAACACTGGTTATAAGGATGCTTTCGTGGTTTTCATGAACTTAGGGGAGGAGTAAATGAGCTAAGTGAGAAGAACTTCACTAAAGAGACAGGAAACATAAAAATGGAGCTAGAAAACCCAAAAGCACCAGTCGGAAATGAAGAAAACAATAACTGAAATGAATGCATTACAGGGAATCAATAGTAGAATAGGTGAAGCAGAGGATCACATGAGCAATTTGGAAGATAAGAAAGCAGGAAACACCCAGTCAGGATAGGAAAACAGTAAAATTAATCCAAAAATAAAGAAATAAATGAGGATAGTGTAAGGAGACTCTGGGACAAGATTCACATTAAGGATGGGGGTGCCAGGGGCAGAGGGGAGAGAATAAGAAATTGAAAACTTATTTGAAAAAACAATTTATCTTTAGATACATAGAAAAAATACTACAACTCCCATTTTATGGATGACTGAAGTGCAGCTAAGATGTCAAGTATCTTGCCCAAGCTCAGGGCATACTCCAAAGTTTTAGAATTCACCCCCTTTCAACACATTCATTCATTCACTCACTTGTTTAGCAATATTTATGAGTGTTTACTAGTGTAAGGTTTAAACTAAGGCTCAGTGTTATGTGCTACCCTAATGTCTGGTAAGATCAGGAAGGCTTCAAACAGCCTAACTTCAAGTTTTCCTCCCCACTCTGGTGCTGCAGATAAGATCCCCTGGTCAAATGCGCCACCTTAGCAAGCAGAATTCCTGCTTATCCCTGCCAGCTTGCAGAATTATTCAAACAAGGCAATCACACAATTCCCAAGAACCAGGAGGAACCTTTCCCTCTTGGTACCACAGAGTCTGCCTCGCACAGCCTCTGGGGGTTTGCTTTGTTCCCAGTACAAACCCCTTGTGACTCTGCATGGCATGCATTATCCTAGTGCCCTGCCCTGTGAGTGCTTGTGACTAATAAACAGATCGTTCTCATCTGTCCAGTGTGGAGTGTTGTGTGTTCTGCTATTCCCATGACCCTACGTTGGGAATCCTTCCCTCAACAATACGGTAAACAGGAGGCCATTGAAACAGTGCCAGAAACACACATTTCAAATCGAGAAAGTTCAAGGAATGAATATGTTTTGGAGTCTACTGCCTCTGCTTGCCTAGAATGATGGAGCAATCTGATACTAGAAATTTTGTTCTAGAATTAAGGAAAGTATTTTTATTACAGGACTCCCAATACCAACACTGTGATAGTGAGTTTTTTGGGGGAATGCACCCAGGGGGTAAAAGGCAAGAGGAACAACTCACTTTATGTTCTGCTTCCCTGGTAAGTTTACATGAAACAGATTTTCTAGCTTCTGCAAAGATTACCCACAAGAGGTACCTACTCCTCCATATGTTCCCTTTCAGTAGCGTTACATGATGAGGGTGGGTTTTCCTGGGAGATCACAGAGGCTCCAGTCATGTAAATGGAAGCAACGCACATTTTCTTGTGGCTGTAAGAGAAGTAAACAGTTGTAAGCACTAGGGGAGTTGGCTGGTGGCTGACTTTGACCTTAATGACATTCTTTCATTGAATGTTGCATAACCAAAATGTATGAATAAATAAATCATGTAAAGTGAAATTATGACTTTGTGGAAGAAGCAGTAGGAAGAGATATTAGGATAATTCCTGGCCAATGTCTGTGTTGTGAATGAGGCCCAGGAAAGCTACTAAACTGCTGTGTCCAGTCCCTGTTATTCATTCATACAAGTGAAAGCCATGGTTGCAAATTTCCAAGTGCTGCATTGGGAAAACCCGAGCTGGTGATCAGGCAGACTTGGACTGCGGATGTGATCTTTGCTTCATTTCAGCACTTGTTTGAGCTTTGAGTATGCACTGCAAGGATGATCCTAAAGTATTCTAATCAGTTACACTGGAACCCTGCTGCCTCCACTCCTTGCTCATCTAAAGGAAAGTATCTGGGCAATAACATTTAAACTGTATGTGATCTGAATCTGTGTGGAACATATATTTCTTCCTATTATATATTAGGAGCCTAGTGATGTTCTTAGCTTGGTATTATTGCTTCATAAATCTAATCCCAAAGTTTTAAAGAAAAAAAGCAATCAGAGCATAAACTGTGAGATTATATGAAACTAACAAATTCAAGGAAATAGTGTATTACCTATTTCAGTGCATTTGTGCATTAGTCCAGTTTATTTTGTTTAGAATTTGTTGAAGGGATTTTAATTGAAGGTAGATTTGGATTTATTTATATTATTCAAGTAAAATTGCAGAGTAATGTTTCATTAGTTCTTAATAATATCTCAGGATTTTGAGAAGCAAATTGACTAATGAAATGAATTGAGTCAACACCTAAAATACAAGTGTTTTTGTCCTTGTAGCTCTGCCCTCTCAGTTACTCCACCTTTCTGAGGTCTCACTGTTGTGAGATTTCAGAGCAGGGGAGATTTAAATTGCTGATGAGGAAGTAGAGAAACACCAGCTATGTGAGTCTGGTGTCCCGTGGACACCAAGTAGCGAATGGACTATTGGGAATAAGACTATTAAGGAAAACCTCAGCCATCTTAATATCTGCTACTTGAAAATAATAGTTAAAAATAATTGCAAAATATATACATGTTTGTTAAAACATAAAAACATGCAAAGCATAATTTAAAAAATCTTTCATGTCACTCCATGGAGATAACCACTTTAATAATTTGATGCTTCTATTTTTCAGATGTTAAAATATGCATTTTATTTACTTTAGCAATGGGGTGATAGTATAGGTATTGTCGAACTTGGTCTGTTTTCACTGAATTGTATGTTTGGACATCAGTGTGCCAGTTCAGGTAGACGTATCGCATTTACTTTAACACAGTAAGGATGTGCTGTGCTGTAAACCCTGCTATTGTTCGTCAATGCTTACTTGGATTGTCTTCCATTTTTTCATTGCCAACATTCTTACAGTGAATAGACATTTTCACTTATGAGAATACTTCTGTGGATTAATATTCATATAGTGGATATTAGAGATTTAATAATCATTGCAGTAGCTGTTGGTCAGTTTTTGGTCCTTACCATCCTCCAGGTCTGAGAACTGTATTCGTGTTCCCTTCTAATCCTTACACCAACTCCATCAGGCAGGTTCTTTTATATGTCCTCATTTTCCAGATTCAACAATTCCCCAAAGTCACCTAGCAAATAAGAAACAGAATCTGAACTTGAATCCAGCTCTTTCTGCTATTAAAGGCCATCACTGCCCTCTTGCCACCATCGCCACACCCACATCTCTATTTGAGTTTCTTCATCCGAATGCATTCTCTTGTCTCCGCTTGAACTTCTGCTCCAGATTCCTCTCGCATTTGCTGTCTTGGCAGCCAGATAGAGAACCCCCCAGGACCTCTCCTTTCACCTTATATCTGAAGACAGGACTGAGCATCCAGTTCCCCTGCCCTCCTTGTTTGGGCCTGGACTCTTCCTCAAGCCCATATTGGCCTCCCTTGAGGAGACTGCAATCCTGGTAGAAGGTGCAGCCTGCCTAGGTCTGAGAGAGGGGGAGGGAAAGTTCCCTCTAGGTTTCCTGGATTTATAATGCCTTTGCTGTCAGCTGACAGATTCCAGCTGACCAGCAGTCTCAGAAGCAGGCGTACAGAGCAGTTGTCATCATAAATCGAGGAAGGGTGGGGGAAAGGAAAGAAAAATGACTGCATGTCCAACATGGACAGTCACAATGCTCTTTGGTGCTTTGAATTACACTGGCACAACCAGGAACTGCGAGCAGCCAAATAAATGAACTGGAAGATGCTGGCGTGTCTTTCAGTAGAACTTACGAGTATATTGCAAAAAGAACCACCGTCCAGTACTGATGCTTAGACAGTGTGTGTGAGCTACAGTGTACAGATTATACAGTATTTGAATGACCTCTGGGTATTATGTGGGAGGAGTACATCTGTCTGCAAGTTTCTGTGTGTCCATCACAACTCAGTTCCTTTCTAAATCTTACCCCAGTTTCCCCATCAAACACTTCTTTTTCTATCTTTTATTTTCTTTTGTTATTTCTAAACAAAGTCATTTTCTAACATTTATTTACATGGCTCTCTGTCCTCCAGACTGAGCTCTCTGTGGGCGTGGCTCCTATCCCATTTGTCTTTCCCCTCACAGTAGTTTCCTCGACCTTTTTTTGCTTCCTTTCTCCCACCCAGGTCTAGCGACCACCTCTGCTATGCCCAGCACTGTGAGGCTGGGCACATCCCTGGAGGTACAATGAAGTGTGTGAAAGATACAGCCTGTTCTCTCATCAGGCTCGTAATCTAATAGAAAGTGCTGGAAAACCTAGACTCTTGCATAGTATCTGACACAGAGAGGGCACTCAATAAAAGCATTTATTACATTTATTTGTTAAATTCTTACAGATATGGAAACCGATTCTCAGGATTATTGCCTGACTTATCTGCTTGCTCGTACAGCTCAAGCTGTGAATGCCTGTTGCCAGAATGCAATTTTCAACTTGCCTGCCCAGTTACAGTGGTTTTGTTATTGTGATACACTAAGAAGAGGGAGGGTGGTATGTCTCGGGTCATAATCAGTGTGAATTTTCTAAGAATTAGCATGTGAGGCAGCTAGGTGGTCAAGGGCTACAATCCCTTCACTTTTCAATGTAAACACTTGCATGAATTTGCTAAAAGATCATGAATTTGTCCCAAGACATGCCATTTTGGCATAAAGCCCCACAACTGACCCCATCTATCTCTATGCTACATAAATTATAAAAATAAATCCTTGTCGCTCCACAAGTTCTATTGTGATATTTTTCTCCTCGGCAGTTTTATTTTTGTTTTATATTTTATTTGCTTTTTTTATGCTAGAACTATTACCATAAAGTGGAATCTCACATTGGGTAAATTTATCCAAGTTTAGAATTTTCACTAATATAAGACAGTGACTAATATAAGGAAGAAAGAAACCCCTGGAAGAGACTACCTGAAAAATGTTGTTGATAAGGGTACCCGTTTTCACTGGGTGGAGAAAGAGAGGACTAACCTGCAACTGAAAATGAAATAGACCAGGAAAGTGAGAAAAGGAAAATTACTTTAGAACAATGGCATATCTCCTTTATTATAAGGCCTCCTCAGAGAAGGGAAAACACAGATTTAAAATGTTGGATTGCAGAAGATGATAATAACAATGCATCAGTTTTGTCTTACGTGAATTATTGGGCCACAGGAAAAATATCAAGGCATTTCATCTGAAACCCACAGCTTACTGTACATAAGTTAAATTAGAAGGACTGAGCCATTCTTGCTGTTCTCCACAGAGCAGTAACTATAAATTTCACCCTATATGTTCACTTCTACATTGCGTATTCAGCTAATAACCACCATCAATAATATTCTGAAATCAGACACCCAGTTGCTAGACTGTAACTATAGCTTGTCTGTAGATGAACACGATTTATTTGTTCATAAAGAAGTTAATTGGACAAGTAATTTTTGAGAAATGCCTTTGTAAATATGTGTGATGAGAGTGAATGTGAGTATTCATGTATATATTGATACAGTCTAACAGTTTACAGAGTATATAATTTTGGTGAAACAGAATTTACAGGTTAAAGAATGTAGAAGAACCCCTGGCTGGTGTGGCTCAGTGGATTGAGTGCCGGCCTGTGAATCAAAGGGTTCCCGATTTGGTTCCTAGTCAGGGCACACGCCTGGGTTGTAGGCCAGGTCCCCAGTAGGGGGCACACTAGAGGCAACCACACATTGATGTTTCCATCTCTTTCTCCCTCTCTTCCTCTCTCTCTAAAAATAAATAAAGTCTTTAAAATAAAAATGATATAGAAGAAATAAGCTTATAAGTAGGCTCCTCTATGGGGAAAAAAGGAGTTCATTTTTAATCTTAAGGTACTTCAAGTAAAATAAAAAATCAAATTAAAAAGAAGTGCCCTGGCTCAGTGGCTCAGTGGGTCAGAGTGGTATTGTGTGCACCAAAAGCCTGCAGGTTTGATCCCTGGTCAGGGTGCGGACTGGAGGCAACCGATCAATGTTTGATCGCTCTCTCTCTCTCTCTCTCTCCCTCTCCCCTGACAACCCCTTGTCTCTCTCTGAAATCATTGAATATATCCTCAGGTGAAGAAAGAAAAAAAAACCTTCCATGTATCATATATCAATAGTGTAACTCCTTGGAGTCCTAGTGTTGGGTTTTATGTGTGTTCACTACTTACTATCTGAAAAGTATGGCTTATAATAGGTATTAAATAAATGTTGAAGACCAAAAATTTGTATGCCCTCCACCTATCTGCTCATTGACAGATTCTGTTTGGGAGACATAAAGGCGATTGGGGTGTTCCAAGTTTCCTGCAAAAGGTCCAGAAACGTGATCTCCAAAGTCGTGTTTCTCTGGAGACAGAAAAGGACTGTGCTAAAGCTGTGTGTAGACAATTGAAATAATTGGACCACATATTGATAGACTGGCTTATTTTAATCATCTTAATAAGGGCACTAAAGTCAATAGATTGCAGAGAAGGGAAAGGGCCTAAACACCAAATTAGAGTCTGAATTCCATGGTCATGTGTATATGATGTGAATGAAAACACTTGTCTCCAGCCTGCCACCCCACGTGCATAAGCACACAAATGTATATGTACTAAACAACCACAGACCCCGTGGGAATTCTCATCAGCTGCTGGAGCAAACCAAAAAGGCATGGAAACTCTTCTCAATTGCAAAGAATAAAATATCAGCTTTTATGTACCCTAAGAATTGTACTGTTTAAAAATAATCATTCATGATTTGATGAAAGGACTTCTGATTGGTTAACTGGTTAATTGCAACCTTATCGGAACTCTGAATCTCTTCCTAGATTAATACTGCTCATGAATAGTTAATTCTGAAAGTGTTCTGCGTGCAGGGAATAGAAAAGGGTAAAGCCTGAGCCACATTTCATACAGTGTAGCTGTACTCAAACAAAGGGGTTTTTATACACTGCAGGTAGGAGATATGGGAAAGATATGAATAATTTCCATAAATTCCTCTAAGGACTCATATGCAAAATAGAGGAGAGTATCCTCCCCCCCCTTTTCAGTAGACTCATCTTTGTTTTGCTTTAATTTGCTCTTGGAATAAAACACTCTAGAATTGTCCTTCGGGGGGCTGTTACTATGGATTGGTTAGTTACTTTATTGACTGTGTATTACCATTCTCTGAACTACATGTTCTGCCTGTTTCTTCACTAAATTATACTTTCCAGCGTAGGCAGATGGTGGTGCCTGTTTCAGAGGGACATTCTGATGTGTGTATGCGTGTGTTTTAACATGCTGTTTGTTGGGGCATTGTCCATCTCTTATTTCAGGAGTCAGTAGGGAGAGGTCAATTGCAAAGAACAGGGACAAGAATATACAATTTAATTTTATTCATTCATTCTTTAGTTCATTCTATAAACATTTATTAAGCACCTACTTTGTGCCAGATACTATAATCAAGCACAATAAAACAAATCCCAGATTCTCTATGCTTCCTCTTTGATCTACACAAATAACATGACCCAGAACTCCACAACCAATAACTGTGAGTTTGGTATTCTTCAGATATTTCCTCATGTCTTCTTCTCTTGTAGTCTCATCTCTGTTCTCTAAATCTTTCTTTTACCTTTTTGCAAGGCTAAAAGCCTACTCAAGTGATTTTCCTAAGCAAAAGAGCTTACAAAGATGACCTCTGGTCTTTACCTTTATGTGCAGGGAAATGGAGGAGAATTTGAAATTAGTTGTCCTTTATTCTGTCCAGATCTTTTCCCATCTTCCTTCTGATCCCTCCTAGCAGACATTCTTTTAAGCAAAAAGCTTTTCCCAAATACTGGCAGGTTAACTGGGATTGGAGAAGAGGGAGGAGATGCTAAAGAAGAGGGGACAGAGACTGTCAGAGTATGAAAGAAGCACCTCCTCTTCCCCAAAGCAGCTTCCCCTCCCCCTTATCCAGGAAAGTAAGAGATGGTTCTTGCCTCCATGGAGTTTCTAGTCTAGTAGGAGTGATAGGAAACTCGGTACACAATTACCGTATGTTATATAAAGACTCTGTCTTGCTAATGGATTTGCTGTAGAGACAACACTGGCTTGATGAAGTCAGTAGCCATCTGAGCAAGCTCATGGGGCAAGGAATTGCCGGCAGCTTCCAGCACCCGAGAGTAGCCTCCCCCAGATGACAGCTCACAAGAACCCAGTGCCCTCAGTTCCACAATCACAATTCAGTTAATGCTGCCAACAGTCTAAGTAATATTGGAAATGGATATTCCCCACTCAAGCCTCCACATGAGAACAGAGCCTGGCTGACATCTTGATTGCAGGCTTTTTAGACCCTGAGCTGAGGACCCACCTAAGCAGGACCCAAATTCGCTGGCACATGGGAACTCTGAAATAATAAATATAAGCTGTTGTAAGTTTGTGCTAATTCTTTACATAGCAATAACTGTTAAATCCCCAGAGGTTTTTATTCAGTGGATCTGGGGTGGGTCCCAAGATCTTGAATTTGGAAAAACTTCTCTGGGGATAGTAATGCTGCTGGTCCTGAGACCTCACTTAGGGAATCACTGGCCTGGACCCTAGACAGTGGCATTCTATTCTTCTTGTTCTCTTCATACACCTTCTGAACCTCTCTGCTCCATTTTCCACACTGCACCCAGAGAATTTTGTAAGATGAAAATCATGTTACTGCTTCCTAAAAGCCTTTCTGCACCTTCCCACTTTCCTGAGATTAAGACCCAAACTCTTACTCTGCCCTACGGGCTCTGCCCTGCAGCCTCTCCCCCCTGCTGTCACTCACTCCACCCTCCAGGTACACTTTCCACTCCCCAGTTTCCCTCCTCTGACTAGAACTGCTGGTCCCTAAAGATTCACTTCTGATCTCTCTCTGGATGAACTTGTGCTCACCATCCTGCTCAAGTGTTACTTCCTCAGCAAAGCTTTCTCTGACCTCAGCCTGAATGAGGAGTTCATGTTGTACATTGACTTGGGGTGAAAAATATGGAGGTCTGTGAACTCTATCTGTCTGGGTTCGAATCTCAATTCCACCATTTTACTAGCTGTGGAAATTTGGACAAATTAATTAAAAGTTCTGTGACTCTGTTACCTCAACACTAAAGTGATATGCTTAGTTACTTCACCAAATTATGAAAAGTAACATCACCCCCCACACACACACAAAAAAGGATGATGATAGTAGGTTATTTTATCAAGTTGGGAGAATCAAACGAGTTAACTACATAAAAGCATGCCTGGCATATGGCACACTCTCAGCAAATGGGGATGGCACCTGCTTTTTGTGTTGTTACTGCTGTCGTGTTCTCCCATAGGCACGTGTTCCTTTACTGCTGGGAATTTCATATCCGTCCATGAGAATGTCCACCTCCCCTTCTAGGCTGTCAGCGCACGACAGTAGGAGCCCTGACCATTCTTGCTGCTGTTCTTAGCCCCTGTGCTTGGAGCAGCACCTGGCACAACAGAGTGAAAAGGTACAGTGCACATTCAGTGAACTAATGAGTGGTGACAGGGACCCCAGTGCAGGAGGCCTGTTCCCAGATCAATGTGTTCTCTTTCCAGTTGGGTAGAAGGCAGTTTCTTCTGTATTTCAGTCTCTACCAGTACCATTCCTTGAGCTCCACCCCTCACTCACTGGGGCTGTGGTGAGTCTGTCAGGCTGTCCCTGATCTTAGGTGCCAGTGGATTCCAAACCACCAGGTATAATTAGTTTTTGCCGTGGAGCATAGAGAAGAGGTAGTCTTCAATAGTTATACTTGGGTCAAACACTTGAGCACTTTTGCTTCTTCGGATTTTCCGTCTTACTGTAATGTTGTTTCAAAGTTGTACCTCTACCAGATGCTAACAGGACATCATTGCCATAAAATGGACTTCATTAGCTTCTCTCTGAGATCAAGTACTATGTGTCCAGAACTCAGCTACTTTTCATCAGGGCCAGTCAGAGTGCTGCAAAATACATTAGGACACAGCTCTCTTTGCAGCGAGCTGGAGAGTAGCTCAGTTTCATTCTTGATTGACAAAAGAGAAATGCATTTTGTAGATTTTTTACTTTATCCTGAGAGCTGACCCAGAAAACTATAGTCTGCAGGATTCTCTGGGGATGTTCTCCCTCCCCATACTATTTCATTAACCTTTCTTCTGAAACTACATTTGAATGTCTGGGTTTAATTAAGAGTTTTTGCATGCAATTATGGAAGGAGCCCATCTCTCCTCTTGGTTTATTCCTTCATATGATTTGGGTTGAAAATATATATTTTTTGAGAATTAATTATAATTGCTTTGGACAATTATGCAATAATAGCTCTTTTTATGTCTGCAAACCCTTAGTGCTGGCTTATACACAACTAATGATGATAACCATCGACATAATCAGTTCTAATGGTCTCTACTGTCTACCTAGTTTTGAGTATAAGAATATAATTCAAATTTCTGAAAGGTTAGAAGGAGACTGAACGGCTCTTTGTTCTGTGTTTAAAATACTGCTTCAGTATTCACTGGAAAGAGGGCCGTTATTGCAAACTGGATTTTGAGCCTCTACTTTCCACCTCTGGAAGTGTGGGGAGATTCTTCAGTTGTCTTCAGCTGTCTCCTCACCCTTCCACTAACACCTTCCTGAGCGTTGGAGACCATCAAAGACATGAGTGTGAAAGGACTTTATAAACTGCAAAGTGTTCTTTAGCTGTAAGTGATTATTATTGCTAATTCATATCATCTCCACAGTGATTTTTTAAGATTGTTTGAATGCTAAGTTCAGAAAAGAAAGCTCAATTTTTATTACTGATTATTTTTAGAAATCAGAGAGTAACACTTATTATTGTTTAGCACTTAGAATTTTTAAAGCATTTTCTCACATATTAACCCATTCCTAATGTTCTGGTGAAAGAGGAAAGGTGATCTTGCTAGGCAGCTTGATGTATATATTTTACTTAACCCAGCAACCTTGCGAGGAAGCTCAAATTAGCTTTACTTTTTACATAAAACAATTTATGATCAGGGTTCATGGTTATACACCTTGACCTGAGGTCTTCATAATTTATTGTTCTCTTGTCCACGGTGGCATAGTTCTTTTCTGTGAAGAAAATTGTAAATAATGCACTAAGGGGCCTTGAGTTTCCCAGGGTGGACCACTGTGCAAATTTTTCTCTTTGAACCTCAACCTTCACTTATATTAGCAGAGAAACAAGGAACTGGGAGGGACCCCCAATGATCTCTTCCTCTATTTAGAGTTAAGCCTGGGCCATTGCAACCAAAGTATAAACTGAGCACCAAAATACTCCAGTTCATTGGTTCTCAACCTGTGACATTGTCCTTGCCCACCCCCCATCAGTGACTGTATCTGGGGACACCTTTTAGTGTTGCAGCTGGCCAGGTGCTGTTGACATCTATGCAGATAGAGCACAGGGATGCCACCAAAATCCTACGATGTGTGGGACAGCCATACCTCTCACAGCACAGAATTTCTGTCTCGAACTATCAACAGTGCCAAGGTCAAGCAACCTTACTCGAGCTGGAGGAGTCAAGGAAGTCTTCCTGAAGGAGATGACACCAGAACTGGGGTTGAAAAGATAATTTAAAAATTCTTCAAGCAGACAAGAGAAGGAAAGGGTATTCCAGACAAAGGGTGTAACATTTGCCAAAGTAGAGGGGCCTGAAATCGTTCCTCAAGTGTAGGAACAATTGAGCTCTTTGACATTGTTTTAGCATTTCTGGGAGAAGTAGTGAGATGACACTGAAGCTCGTGTGAAGTTCCTTCTCACAGTGATTCACAATGAGTTGCACTGTAAACTTGTTTTGTTTTTGATAATAATTCTTTTTGCCAAACAGCCTCTCAATATCTCACCTGTTCTTAAGAAGATCACCCAGAGACTACAGCAATGAGGTGGGCAGATCCAGGGGTGTCCAAACTTTTGGCATCTCTGGGCCACACTGGAAGAAGAGGTGTCTTGGGCCATACATTAAATACACAAACACTAAGAAAAACTGATGAGTAAAAAAGAAATGTTTTAAGTAAATTTATGATTTTGTGTTGGGCCACATTCAGAGCTGTCCTGGGCCACATGCAGCCCACGGGCTGCAGGTTGGACACCCCTAGAACCTCAGTTCCCACAGATCTGTGCTTGTTCCCCATTGGCAGAAATCTGCAAGAATTGAATCACGTGCAGGTGAACACTTGAACACCTGCACTGAGCTCCTTTTTCCCAGCTTTTGCATCCACAGCCCTGATACAATGTCTCCTGTGCAGTCTGAGATCCAGAGAAGTTCGTTGGGGTGCATGGGAGTGCTGCTCAGTGTCCTTTCACGCAGTAAAGATGGGGCTAGGGATCTGTAGCCAGTGCAATTTGCTAGCCTTCCATGCTATTGAACCAATTGTGCGGACTGGTTCCCTCTTTTCATTATACCACAACTTCAATTTGGTTAAAATCAATGCTATTCAGTGTACCCTTCAACTCTAATATGCATGCGTGTGCTGGGAAATCTCGGTTTGCATTCTGCCTTTGGCTTTTGCTTGCTGTGGGACCTTGGGCAAATGCCTTCATTTTTAAAATGGAGATAACACTTAGCAAGGTTGTATCCAGGATCACAGGTAGCATGCAAAGAATCTAAAACATAATAGGTATGCTAGATGAATATTAGCTTTATTATTACTGCCATTATGACAATGATGATGATAGTGGAGGGTGTGAAGGTGGGTAAGATTCATCCTGTGTTGTGAAGCTGAGGCTGAGAGCTCCCACTCTGCAGCCCGCCGTGGCCATTGTACTGATTACTCCCTCCACACCAGTTTGGTACCAACCCTGTACCAGCAGCTGTAAGCCTGAGCTTTGTTGACCTTGGGTGTGTATTTAACTTCTCTGTGCATCACCAGGTGAATTACAAGAACCAAATGAATGAAACATTAACATTTTGGGTGCGAGGTAGACACTGAACAAATGCCGGTTCTGCTCTCCCTGAGGCAGTGATCCTCAAATGTTTGTGGAGCTTACTGCTGCCAAACGCAAAGGAGGTTAAATAAAAGTCAAGGGTGGAAATAAGGGGAATTGCAGAGGTTTGGTTTTGTTTGGCTCTTTTTTCTTTCAAGTTTTACAAAACATGCAGAGATTCTTCTCTCCCTCTAACTTCAGTGGATTTCAGATGACCTGTCATTCTCCAAGGTGAAATTTGTTTTGCTGATTTGATCACTAGACATCGCCAGACATTTCTCATAGATGGTTTTGGCCTTGGATGGAGATACCTCACCCCTGTCTGCACCAGTCTGCTGGTTACACCCCTTCTGATCCCAGATTGATCTCCCAGAATTTCTTCTCTGGCTCAGTCACTTCTGTCCTGGCCTGTGGGGGTCTGCTTGCAGTAGACCCCCATGGCATAGAAGGGATTTTCCTCTTTACTCCCAGAGCCCCAGCCCTTCGGCTCCTGGCCTTACTCCCAGCGGGGAGAGTGCCAGGGTGCTTTACTGAGTGTGTGGTGTTCTCTGCCGCAGGCCCTTCCAGCTTCCCTGGCCCAGCCTGAGTGCCTACTGGAATTCAAGTGTCTTAAATTAGCTTCCCCCAATCTTCTGTTATTTCTTCTGATACCTTACACTGCTCGCTGGTTATGGAATATGCTAATACTTCCTTTCCTTCTGATTGAATTGCCCTTCCATCCCAAGGATGGGGGTGACTGTCAGTTCTAATCCTCAACCCAGACTACTTTGCTACTACTTCCTAAGCACCTAGCATTTGTGATTATCATATTATAATACTTATTCACATTGTTAGGTTCACATGCCCCAGCAAGATTTTGAAGACTTTGAATTCTAAGGGCACAGGGGCTATGAAGAATGAATGTTCAGTGGAGTCACAGCCTCTGGTAAAATGTAGGCATAGAGTACATGTGCCCAAATGCGTATAATTAAGGAGACAGGGAGGGATGCAAGGATGACCTCTGGACATGCTGAAGGAAAATGGCAGGAATGGGACTGACTGTGAGTAGACCTTTCAGGCTCCGTTCTGTCAGTGCCATCATGAGCTAACCATTTGGAAAGTGAGGATACCAGGGAGCCCAGAAGTTTCAGAGGCTGAGCTGCAGTAGCGGTGGGCTGGGAGAATGGCCTGGTGGGCTGAGCAGGACTCGGAGGCCTGAGGACAATTCTTCATTCCATCACTTAGAAGAAGCTGTATGATCTTATTTGAATTCAGATCTTTGATGCTATGTTTCACTTTTGATAAAACTATGGGTAATATCACCTGCTTAGAGATAATGCATTTGGCCAGTGGTAGGCACTCAAGAAAATGCCCTGCTATTAACTTCAGGACTGAAGAACATACATACTCATGGTGTCCCCTGCCTGTATCTTTTGCATCATCTGGGTACACGGCATCTATCCTATTGTTCCCATCATCATGATCATTAATAAACACTTAGTGTACTAAGCACTGTGGTGGGCCCTTTCTGTATAATTCCCCATTTAATTTTTCCCCAATAACCTGGTAAGATAAGAGGTTCTGTATGACACAGATTCGAAAACGGAGGATTAGAGAATGTAGGTGATTCACCCCATATTTCCCACAGTGAGTAACTGGGATTTAAAGCCAACCCATCCTGCTGCAGTTCCTGTGCTCCTCACCTCCATCCTACAGTACCGCTCCTCACTTCCGTCCTATGGTACTCCTTCCGGTGTTGCCAGGAGACAGCCACGGGAGCTATCCTGAGTACTGTCTACTGGAGCCTTAGAGGAACGTGTGAAAATGCAAGTTCTGCCTTTAACAAAAACCAAGATATATAAAGAACTTACACGACTCCACTCGAAGAAGACAAGAAACCCAATTAAAAAATGGGCAAAGGACTTGAATAGGCATTTCTCCAAGGAGGACACGCAGAGGATCCAGAAACACATGAAAAGATGCTCA